>JAHTLZ010003468.1:19049104-19111573 GCA_023846285.1 Phrynocephalus versicolor | reverse complement strand
TCAGAGGGCAAGGAGCTCAGGGAACTGTGACCCTCTGAAGATGCCGGCCACAGAGTCTGGCAAAACATAAGGAAGAAAAACTTCCAGAACAGGACCCAACAGCCCGAAAAACTCACAACAGCTATCAGAACCCAGCCGTGAAAGCCTTTGAGAATACATTGCTTCTGGAATCTTTAGGCAGGGAAATCCACAGAGAGCCAAATTGATATGCCATCTTACAAAGTGTTAAACTTGTAGGTATACTGTGCTATAATCAAACTTTGTAGTGAAAGGTTCATTACTACACAAAGATGCTTTTATCTTTCACTTAAGCTTTTCATTAGCAACTATTTATAAAACTAACGAAGAAGAAAAGGAAGAAAGAAAAGGAAAAAATATTGTGCTACATAAAAGATGAACACTTTGGAAAGCACACCCTGATAAGTAACAGATAGACTATGCCTGAGGCTGCCACCTCTGTTGAGGGAGGGGGTTTCAATGCTCACATGCATTGCTTCCCTTACTCCTCTCTCAAACCACCTATCTTCTTTGTCTAATATGTGTACATCCTCTTCTTTGAAAGAGTTTATGTGAGCATTGAAACCCCCTCCCTCAACTGAGGTGGCAGCCTCAGGCATAGTCTATCTGCTACTTATCAGGGTGTGCTTTCCAAAGTACCCAGACAAATCAAAAAGCCTTCACCACCAAGGCCATAGCTAACAACCCATTCTTGATAGGTTTCAGCACCTTAGGCCATTGTTCACCTTAAGGCTATGGATACTATTGTCTCCCTAACGAGCCTATTCAGGTCATTGTTCATCTTATGAGCCTAATTCAGACCAGGGTGACAAGAGGTCAAAGCTGACTAGCTGTATTCAGACTGATGAAGCTGTTTGGATGAGCAGCGAAACGTTTCTATCTCTCAAAAAAAAAAGTCCAGTAGCCATGACTCAACTTCCAGATAAACTCACCTGGATGACTGAGAATCTTCACAGACATACCGAGATATACTAGTAGAGCTGCTTTTTGAGACTTTATGTATACAGCTAAGCTCCATTTATGTGGGTGGAACATGAAAGAATAGATAAGCAATGTATTTTATATTTAGCATGGAACAACATACAGGTACGTGGAGAACTTTCTTCCTTTGTGCTATTTTGGTCTAGAGTAACGTTACAAAATATGGATTGGCCACCTGAGGAGGAACTGTGGAAGCTGCAGTCCAAAACACCTGCAAGGCCCAGCTTCTCCACCTCTGAAATAGTATCTTTAAAGCATCATGAAAGGTACTTGGGGACTCAGACGGTCAGAAAAAAATTAGTTGTATTTGAAATCTGGGAAGCACGGCAAGAGTTAAGTTAGGTCAGTAGTTCTCAACCTTCCTAATGCTAGGACCCTTTAATACAGTTCCTCATGTTGTGGTGACCCCCTTGCCCTGCTTGGAAGAGGCCTCAAGCTCCCTTTGGCAGGCCACTGCCACAGGTGCCCCAGAGAACTTCCCTCTGCAGGCACCCTCAGCAAATCGCAGCCTCCAGTGTCATCGACTGACATCCCCACCAACTCACCCTTTCCCTCCTTCCTCCCCCCCTCCAGACCGAAGCCGTTTGTGCCTTTTTCTTCACTGGCTCATGGTGACTCCTGTGAAATGGTCATTCGACCCCCAAAGGGGTCCCAACCCCCAGGTTGGGAACCACTGAGTTAGGCAAATTTATTTATAATTATTTTTGCTGGAAAATGGTCTTTACCAGTGATCTTTTAGTCACTGGTAAATACAGTGGTACCTTCTATAAAGGAATTAATTCGTTCCAAATAAAATTATGTTAAGCAAATTTTCCTTTATACAAATTCCCATAGGAATACATTGAAAATGGAGTGTTCACATTTTTATGTTGTACGGATGTTCCCCATAGGCGATTATGTTAAGCAAATATTCCCTATCTCCGGAACTTTTTATATTGTACAAATTTTATGTTATACAAGCTGTTTGTTATACAAGGGTCCACTGTATTTTCATACACAAAACAGCAGGGTAATTAAATTATTTATAAGTTGCACCCTTTCCGTTTCACCTCAGCTTTATTTCCTGTGGCTGTCTCACTGACTCAGTGTTCCAGCCAGAGCTGCACTTTGAGTTCTCATGATGGATTACAAAGGAGGACACTATATGACAATAAATTTATGCAAATGCTTTGTTATGCACTGGCTTTCTGAGAGGACATATATATTTCTTCCCTCACATTGAAACATAATTTGCTACTAGCTTGAGATCTGCTTTGCCACCTCTGAAAATTAATACCTTTTCAAAGGCTGTTAGGCTTAATTACAAACTCTTTTGGGGCATCCGGTAGCTTATTTTCTTTCCCTGTGATTGGTGTGCTTCCATTCCTCTCCTCCTCCACTGCCCCATTTACATCCAGCATGGTATCCTAGATGCCCTAAGCACATCCTACCTCACCTGATTTCGGAAGCTAAGCAGAGTCAGGCCTGGCTAGTACTTGGATGGGAGACCACCAGGGAATACCAGGTGCTGTAGGCACCTGGAGTAGGAACTGGCAAACCACTCCAGTATTCCTGCCAAGAAAACTCCATGGACATGGAGTCATGAAGAGTCTGTCATGACTGTAATGACACAGCACACACACATGATATCCAAAAATGCTTCTAGAACAGCCTAAAGACATTTAGTATGACAGTCCATAGGTTTAACTGCAAATAATGATGGGCACAAATCAATCTGATTCTTGTGGCCACTTAATGATTGTGCGCATTTACAGGGCTGAAATAAAATACACATAAAATATACCATTAAGTTGTCCCTTATTCGCCTTGCCATCAGCAGCTCCTAGTTGGGCCAATGAATGCCAAAATTAGGCTGGGAACTCAAAACATAGTAATAACGGGCAGGCTGCTGCACCTCATGATACCCAGAATCTGCTGCCTAAGGGGACTCCCTTGGGCTAATGGCAGGGCTGCCCCATAACCACTCACAAATGATTCTGAAGCTGTCCCTCAACTCTTTGGCTTTGCTTCTCATCTCACACTTCTTATGTAAGAAATTTCTGGTCCAAAAGAAGGACCATCCAATGCGGAAGCCATCTCGTTGCTTGGCCTTCTAGCCGAGAAGAATATCCTTTTCTGTCCAAGACACAAAGTCAAATTCTGACTTAGGCTGAAGGGACCGAGGAGTTGGAAAATAGGCACAGCTTCCATGGAGTTTTGACATGCAGTGGAGACCAGCCCGAGTCACAGGGTGGACTGCTGCAGTACCAGGAACCAAACTATGGATTCCATGTGCAAAACTTTTAAAGACTCAGTCTGAGTGGACGGTGAACTTGCTCTGCTGGGCTCTCACCCAAGAGGCTTTGGCAGATCTCTGTAGTGATCTCTTAATCAAGACTGACAATACCAGCAAGGGGGAAGAACAGAAATGCTGCAAAGCAATTAGTTTAAAAGCTTCGTGATCTGATCAATACTTGAGCTAGACCCTATCATCTTTTTAATTGTTAATACTGGCACCTCTTGGCTTCTACGGAAGAAGGAAGAAAATCAGCATGAGAGAATCCTGCCACGGGCTGATGCACGTACAGGCTTTGGGCTGTCCATCGCAATGGGATTTACATCGGAATGGGTATGTCTAGGGCCAGGCTCTTTAATCAGATAGAATGCTGAAGTTGCAAGGAGTTCCATTAGAGCTGCATTACATCTTTGGTCTGCTAGGTTCGCTACTTATCACCTTCAGGTGAGGCTGGGGAAGTCTTGTCTGAAGCCCTGGACAGACAAATAGTGGATACATACATAGATAAATAGTCTAGTGGGGCTACAAGTGTTCCACTGCAAGGTAGGCAATACTGAACTAGACTGATCACGGTCAGACTCAGCTCTAAATGTTACACTTGGTTGGGGTTACCACTCCCACAATGCCAAATGGTAGGATTCCTGGCTCAGTAGGGCACAAATTCACTTCTAACTTCTGCTCAGTGTTAACCACATTCTCTGCATCTCTGTAGTGGCAGCTAAGAGGTGCAGACAAGACAACACACTGAACCAGATGAAAGAGCCAGGTTAAAGAAGGATCAGAAACTGAAGTACTGTATGTGGGTATGCTTGTATTTGTATCTTCAAGGAAGAATTAGGGGAATGGGAAGTAGTAAAACCACTTCTTAAATATCTCATTTACCTTGAAAGCCTTGTTAGGGTCATTATAGGCCAGTTCCAACCTGATGGCACCAATCATCCTGTCTAGAAAAGAAGTGCTAAAACACACTACAATTATCCTCTTGACAGCTACTCCTTCCACTGGTTCTGCTTGCTTGTTATTTCACATTGTTGACCAGGTGTTTTGGTCATGTCTTATAATTTGTTGTGTGTGTTGTGTCGCTACAGTCGTGACTGACTCTTCATGACCCCATGTCCATGGAGTTTTCTTGGCAGGAATACTGGAGTGGTTTGCCAGTCCCTACTCCAGGTGCCTACAGCACCTGGTATTCCCTGGTGGTCTCCCATCCATGTTACAGTCTAATAATTTGCAGAAGGAACTCTTTATTCTCTCAGCTAGTATCACACACAGAGACAGACACACATAAACACACACACCTCTTTGCTCTTCTCAGAGCTAAGTGCATGCTGACCAAACCTGTTCTCTTTCCATCCTTGCTCAGCGCATGGGAATCGCCCGCTCTCCACCTCGCAACTGGAAAGGAATTGGGATCTCCATGCTGGTGGTGGCCATGTTGGCCTCGGTGCTCATTGTGACTATCCTGATGCTCACTCCAGGTGAGAAGGTGAGGTCAGCAGGAGGAACATTTCCACGGGTGGCAGTGTACTGGAAATTCCATGTGTAGTTCTTGCTCGCTAATGGTTTACAAGAAATCAGAATGATGGACCCTCGGGTGGATAGGTGGGTGGCAGCAGGCTTTATACACTGACTTCTGTGACCAGAACAATCAGTGCTATGCATGCAAAAATGATGGCCGGCTTAATGAGGGTGGAGATGATGCACATAAGACCCTTTTTCCAAGAAGGAGGTGTTTGGGGAAAATCCTGAAATACCTTTAAAATATGATTTGGCACATAATAATTCAAGAGCATAAGGGTAGACCACGCACATCTGTACATAAAGAGGGAGGGTAGGCAGACAGGCACGTTAGCAGAGACACAAAGCACACCAATGAGCGAGGATGTAACTCCTCGTGTCCTTCTGTTTCTAGAAGACCCTCCCTTGGGCTTCCGCACCCCACTGACTCTTGCTGACCTGGAGAGTGATGAATTTCATGCCCACCACCCCCAGGTACACTGGGTGACAGGTGAGTTGTCGCTTTTCTCCCTCTAGTAAGTGCCAGAGTGATCCAGCAGGAGCAGCTCTATTTTTGGTAGGAAGGGAGATGCCATGCATTGGCCAAGCGGGAGCTTTCAAATATTATCCTTCAGAGGAGACAGAGTTTTTTTTCGAGAAGGATCCAAGGGCAACATAGGATCTGAGTGTATCTGTGCGTGCCTCTGCCTGTGCCATTCAGCCTTGAACTTTGGGGTCAGGCTGCTCTTTCATGATCCAGTCACACACTGCCTATTAGAGATGGGCACGAAACGAAATTTTAATTCATTTCGTTATTTGTTATTCGTTTCGTCACCTAACAAAACGAATAACGATCCAACCCATCAAAGGAAAACGAAATGAAACGGAAATTTCTGTTTCGTTTCATTGTTCACCCCCAACTTTGTAGCCATCTTCTCTTCTCCTTGCAGGGGCGAGGACCAGGAGGAGGAAAAATAAAGGGGGTGCAACAGCTAGCGCCTCTCAGCTGCTGGGGGGGGAGTGCTGACCTGGCCCCTGGGGCCATGTGGGCAGCGCTGAAAAAATAAATAAATTAAAAAGCGGCGACAGGACAGTCTTCTGCCACCCGGCCTGGCTGCAGCCTTGGAACCAGAGGCAGCGGCGGGACAGTCTACCACCACCCGGCCCAGTTTGGCTTGGTTCAGGTTTGTAAAAAATTTTTAAAAAAAATTCATATGAACCTGAACCCGAACCTAACTGAGGGTGGCCTCAAAACAGAACCAACTGAACCATCAATTTTCTGTTTTGGGCCCACCTATACTGCCTATGAATGGCCAGTATGATCTAAGGAATGACTCCAACCTTTTGGCCATTGCCCCTGGCAGTAAGCATTTGGCAGTCACAGATGGGTAGGTACCTTGCAGAATTTCTTACTGGAACCCCTTGATCATTTTATCAGGGAATCTAGGCTCTCCTAAGTCATCATTTAAAAACAGAACCTTTTGCAAAGAATAATTGAGTCCCCGCCCCACCCAGATTTTAAAAATATTTGTTTGGCATACTCGAAATGTTTCAATATATGGCCTGCTCTTGGCCCTCCAGTTGCAGCAAGGTTCTGGGGACGTGCAGTGGGGCACCACAGAGGGTTCCCTGAATCAGAGGTTCACATCCTTGGGTAACCCAGGTGTTCTTAGGCTACAACTCCCAAAAGCCTTCACAACTGATTGTGCTTGTTGGGGTTTCTGGGACTTGCAGTCCAAGAACACCTGTGTCGTTCAAGCTTCAGAACTACTGCCCTGAATGATTATCTGAACACATAGTGCACCATTGGCAAGACAATTTTGTGCACAGAAGACTTTCTGTGAGGAACATTTAAAATGGATACAGTTCTGTACAATCCTTCAGCCTTCCCTGAGATGATGCCTTCCATCCTCTGTTATCCCCCTGGAAGCAAGATCACCAGCCAAGAATCCATAGGGATGATGGAAGTTGGAATTCAACACATCTGAAAGGCATCAGATTATTAGTGATTATAATAGTGGCTAAAATCCCACTGCTTAGTAGCATAAATCACAGCTAGAGTAGGCCTATTGAAAGAATTAACTCACCCAATCCCCGTCATTGGACCTAAATTTGGGTACTAACTAGCCACTAACTTGGGTACTAACTAGATAGGATGTTCTGGGACGTAATCCCCTGTCACAGCCTTTCAATTGCTGGTTGTGGGGATGGAGAAGGGAAGTTGAATTCTTTCTCCCCTACTCAAATGTCTGCTCTGAAGCTACTGCTTTTATTTAAAATACAGCCTATACTGCTCTCATAGCAGCCCCCCAACCCCACCCCGACACATAAACAGGCACTCTGGAGAAGAGATTTAGGTCTCTACTTGAATGATAACCACCCCTTCTCCTAAACATATTAACTCCATTCTTTCAAGTTGTGGATTCCACATTCTGCTGTAGGAAAGGACAGAAATCTATTAGATAAAATAAAGATGAATGATAATTGTTCACTCTTGAAAGAGCTAAGAGTTCATAGAACTAGAGCTGGTCTAGAAAGCAAAACTTGGGATCCCTTTCCCTTTTGTGTTGATCAGTCAGTGGCTGTGTCCTTCACTTTTCTGCATCTCTGTTCCCAGGCATGTACAGTACTTGCACAAGGCAGCTTCTTTAGAAAAAGACTACACACAAAAAACTGGTGTCAGAAATCACCCCTGGTCAAGAACCTTAATCTGTGCTCTTGACACTGGAGGGCTGAGTGGTGGTTCCCTCAACAGGGCGCAACTGGCAGAAGGCTCCGTCTCCATGATTTCTGGAGCCAAGGAAGGCTTATCGCACAATTGGGAGGGAGGGGGGGCAACAGATGTATTGCCTTTCCTTTTTCTACACAGATGACGAGCTCGTGGTGTTGAGCGACACAGGGTTGGCGATGAAGTGGGACATGCGCCAAAAGAATGCCACCCTGTTGGTGGAAGACAGAGATCTGGTAAGAGCAGTGGCCCTGTGACCCACAGGGGGTTGCACAAACTCAGAAACAAGGAGGAGATCCTTTCTGAGCCAAACTCTAGAAGTATTTCTCAACAATTTAAAGACAAAGGACTTATGGTAGATTTCCCTCTCCCCCTCTCTCGGGAGTGCACATTAAAACGTATGTGCTTCCCATGCCTACTCTCGGATTGCAAAAAGAGAAGGAACATAAGAACAGCCTTGCTGGAAGAGGCCACATCCCATCCAGTCCAGCATTCTGTCTCACACAATGGCTCATCATTTGCTTCAGGGTATTCCCAAGCAGATGTCTTCACCTGCTTACAATTCCCCACAAACAGCATTGAGAGATACCCTGCCTATCTCTCCAACCTGGAGCTTGTCCTTCGGCATCTATAATGGTAGCCACTCATACATTTGTTCTCCATAAACTTGTCTAATCCTTTCTTAAAGCTGTCAAGGCTGACAGCTGTCACCACTTCTTCTGGTAGGGAGTTCCATAGACTTTGAGTTTGCAGAGCTAAGTAGCTACATGAAGCTGTTGAGAAGATCAGTCTAGGAGCAAGGTTAGCTTCAGGGGAGAGACAGCATCATTCAGTCATTCCTCCACCTAGCTGGTGAGGCCTGCCCTCTGAATGGGCTTATCACGACCACTACCTGCCGAAGTAACCATCATTTTAACATTCCCACAATGCTCCACTGCAGTGTTGTTCTGGGGCATTGTCGGAAACGTAAAATGGCAACTTCCTAAATGCCTCCTGCTGCTCCTCAGAAAGAAAGAGCATGGATTGACCAAGGTGGTCAAGCAAAACCACAATTGACCTCAGAACACTACCAACCCCATAGTTGCATTAGATCAGGAATAGCCCACAATATAATGTTGCCAGGAAAATCCACCCGTCTCTGCATCAACTCAACTGTGTGAGGATGGCAGGGAAACTCAGAGAAAGAACAGAAGCACACATGGGATGAGAGGTGGTGTCATTGTTCCTATTTTCACCAAAATTCCCTGTGCTTCCACTGTATGAGCCCAGATTTTATTACATCACTGCTTTTATGGAAGAACTTCGTTGTTATTCAAAAAAGTTACTACTGCACTACTTTTCATTATTCACTTTTTAAAATATTATTTTAAAAATAGAAAAAGGTCCCCAAATTCTACAAATTAACCCTCCCTCCTCCTGAAAAATGTGTTGAAGGAACAAGCAAATGTTGCCCTATACCTGCAAAAATGCAATATGAATGTCATTGGGACTAGAATATTCAAAATAATGATATTGGGCACCAACACAACAGTAAATGTAAGAAAATCTGTAATATCATGACTTTTACCATGTTGCTTCCAAACTTTACTCTGTCCTGGTCTACTTGCTACTCTTGCTCCTGAACATGAGCACTTGAAGGCCTGGATTATCAAAATATTTAATCTTTGCCTCATAAAAATGTCCTTGTCTTCCGGCAGCATTTCTTAAAAGCGTCCTGGTTTCAAATGTCTCCAGATCTGCAGTTCCTGCTTTTGGCATATGATGTACAACGGGTACGTGGCACGAGACTCCATCCACATTTTTTTCACATCTAACTGGTAAAACAAGAGCACTGGAATGAATCCACCAAGGTGCAGTAAGTTCTCCCCACCCCACCTACAACACTGAGAAATGATTGAGATTTATATGGCTCATAAAACCTTGAAGGGGCTTATTAGGGCTATAATTGGCTGCCTTTCCTTGTTCTTGTCCTAGAGAATGATAAACCGTACAATTGTGCAAAAGTGCTGATGTACCCAGCTTGGAAATCCCCTTCTTTTTTATGTCAGCAGTGGGGAATTAATTTGGCTTCACTAGCGGTTCCTGGTAGTATAATTTTAGACAAGACCTCGGTTTCCATATTATATCGATCTAATATCTGCAGGACGAGATTGGCTTGCTTTTCAAACTATACATGAGAGATGCACTGTGTCAGACCAAAAGCTATCTAATTAGACATCCCCTCTTCCTTGGTGCCCCACCAGGTGCCATTGTGAGGCCCAGCTGCACAGGGTGAGCAGGAGGCTGCCCCCACAGCTGCTCTTGCCCCCCCAATTGTATTTAGAGACATGTCATTAGAGATGGGCACGAAACGAACAATTTTTCGTTTCCGTTTCCGTTTTTTCGTTTCATTATGTAACAAAATGACAAACGAATTTTATCTCTAAAATGAAACGAAACAAACAGAAACACCAGAAATTTTGTTGTGTGTTTCGTTTCCGTTACTGCAATATGAGTGAATTGCTTAAAATCCAAAAAAAATCACAAAAAATGAAATAAATGGTAATGAAATGGTAACAAACAAACAAAAACGAAAATGATTTTTTGCAAAAATTCACGAAAAATGGAAACAAACCGAAACAGACCCTCCAAACGACAAACGACGAATGAAATGTCATTTTTTTATTCGTGTCCATCTCTACATGTCATCTTTAAATGCGAAGGATGTTTATGGCAGTTACTTCACGTCCGTTTTGTCTCTGTTAGTGTTGCGCTTAGGAGCGGTACAAAAAATAGTTACTTCATGTCCGTCGCACAACTACTGAAATTTGTCACGTCTACGCCCCTGGAACAGAGTCTAAGCGTGAGAATCCTGTACCTGGACTCTGTTCTTCCATCAGTTTCTCTCATCCTCCTTTAAAGCCAATAAAATCTTTAAGTGATTCTGTTATTTTATGTTGTTGGGAGGCGTATGTGATGATGTTCGGTGTGGGCTTAATTTTTCTGGTGTTCACTGCCCTGAGTAGCCACCTTTCATTAAGCCGAGTGGCATATAAATCAAATAAATACATAAATAAAATGACAGGCCATCAGCCCATTCCATAGAAAGAAAATCCATGGATTCACTCACTATATGTGGGCTGAAAAGTGACTTCTCTCAACCTGGAATCTCCATGTCATTGAGCTTCCTTAGAAGAGTGGCTGGGGCAGGAGTTGGGGATACTGTATCTAGCCTTCCAGCTATGGTCGACCTACAACTCCCATCAGTCCCAGCCAACATAAACAACGCTGAGGGAAGATAGGAGTTCTGGTCCAACCCCATCTAGAAGGTGGTAAGTTGGAAAGGAGAAGCGTAACATATAAACCTAACCTCCTTGGCTGAATGCAAAGAAATCAGAGCCCATCCGATTATGTTGGAATCCAACGGTAGCTTAGCTCTAACTACTTTTAGTAGTAGCTCTAAGTAACTGACTCTAACTACCTTTGCTGTATGTAAATGGCAAATCCATTCGGAACCGGCCCTTACTTAGTTTGAGCCAAGTGCCAAGGTACTTAGAGTCAGCTACTTAGAACTAACTACAAAAGGAGTGAGGGCCAAGCTACCTTTGGATGCACAGGTAGTTAGAGTCAGCACTGAAGGTACTGGAATGGGGAGGGGGGGTTCCAACTCCCAATGAGTTAGTCCTTACACAAAACCTCTCCATGAACCCTTCCACAAGGAAATCCGGCTCAAGTGCAAGTCCATGCCACCCACACCATTGCATCGTCAAGACGAATGGCAGCCCTGGAAAAGGGAGGGGGACGTCCAGTGCATATTGTGCACGAACATTAATTTTTCTCTTCCCTGCTGTTCTGTAGGTCTTCCGCTACTCCTTCACAGCTCATTACCTGATCTATAATGTGGATACCAGGTAAGAAATACCTTGCTGGAATCACATTATAATTATAAATATCTTTTTCAAAAATTATTCCTCACTTTTGAAAACAAAAAGCTCAACATATCCTGCAGCGGTTAAAAATATTTAAAGGCTAAATACAAAACAATAAGAACAATTACATTAAATACTAAACTTATTTCCTGCTGGAGTTTGGACAGGTATTCTTGTCTTTGGCAAATCTAAGCAATGGTCTAACATTATCTAAGGTTTTTCAGACAATGCTTTCTTTTTTTTCCTTCCTACACTTCTTTCCCCAAGTGTTTTACTTTGACTAATTAGCTGTGACAGTCGTTACATTGCCAACATTATTCTAGTTCCTTGCATTTTTGTAGTTTACAGTGTTGCAGTCTTTATTTTTACCTCAGAGAACAACTCGATAATTAGCTGCTGTGAGTTTTTTCAGGCTCTTTGTTCATGTTCTGGAAGTTTCTCTTCCTGACGTTTCGCTGGCATCTTCAGAGGGCACGGCGCTCAGAAAGGATAATTGTTTGCTTTGGATGTTGTTCCATGTTTCTCACTATTCCTTTCTATGTTTATTCCATCAAGTACACTATGATAGTGCCAATCAAGAGGAGTGCTAATCTTTATGCATGAGTTAGTTATGCATTATTTTCAGCCAACGGCTTATGTGTGTGTGGGGGGGTTGGTAGCGTTTCCCCTCACTTTCTCTTGTCTTGCTTTTGGCTTATGCGATCACCTATATTGGTCCTTTAGATAGCATCTAGATAGCATCACTGACAATCCACAGAGTCGGGTCCTTTAGATAGCGTCTAGATAGCATCACTGACAATCCACAGAGTCGGGTGTGTTATGGGAGGGAACCTTATTCCTCTTACCTGCCTTCTGCCTAACCTGGTTAGGATTACAAAAATGCTATTTGTATATGGTGCTAAACTGGGACAAGACTACCGTAATTGAAAAGCTAAACTTGTTAGTTCAGCACTATTTCATTTACTAGATATATATTTTTATAAAACAGAAGGGATTTGAATGCCAGCAAAATAAATTTGTAAGAGACTGGTGATAATGACAGAGAAGAGTGAGATAAAAAGGGGGGGGCTTTGTGATGTCTGGCCATTTCTAGGATAATTAACATTTCAATGTAAGTGGCAGTAGCAATTTAAATGCTAGGGTATGGAACAAGAAAGTGTTTATCAATCTGGGACAAATATCTTTTTGGCCACTCCCTTAATTCTTCTTCATGGACTGCCTTTCAATAATATATTGATTCAGCAACTCATTCAATTAGTCTGTCTGGCAAAGTAATATTGGCTCCATGAGTTTTATTTTTCATGGCTCCATGGCATTTTTTCCTTTTAAAAGAGGTAATTAAAAATAAATGTTACTGCTAAGCAAAATTATGAGTTACTTGTCTGTAAAATGCAAGTAGTAATACCAACTAATATCTTTCAAAAATTAACAAACAAGTAACACATGATGTTACGTGTTCCAAAACCCCTGATCATGAAATGCTAGGCTTATTATTAAACTACTTCTGTGGAAGGGCCAGCCCTACTGTTGGGTAAAATGTAGAAACTGCCTTGGGCTCTTTCTCTTGCTGTCTTCAGGTGGAGGTGAAGATAGTGTCCCAGCAGTCACCAAATCTAACTGCTGATCCAGTTCAGTTCTGCATGTGGAACTGGGTTCGTAGCAAAAACATGTCATGAAGCTTTCCTCAGCTCTAGATGGACTGAATAGTTTCCTAGTTATGCGCACACACTTCTTTCTGACACCTTTTACATCTTATAAATCTTATTTATAATACCATTTTCAGTTGGTTATACCTATAGAGGAATTTAAAACGAAGAGATTTTTAAAAAAAAATCACATCTGTCAACACTTCCTTCCAGGCCAACAGCCAATTTTCCCATTATATATATAGATATATATTTGGGTGGACATTGCTATCTGTCATTACAGTCTATGCATAGGAATTAAGTTGAAATCCATTAGTAGATTACAGTGTCACATTTCACATTTTAATGTAATGAGCACATAGATGAATTTCTAGCATATGGACATTCCTCATATGAAGAGAATTAAATCTTGCTGAGGCTTTACACTCAGGTTTCACTCCATTTGTTCTTCACAGTCAAGAGATGCTGCTGGTTTGTAAAATAGGAATATGTAGCTTTCACAGGCCTTTTAAAAACATTTTCCTGTATGAAAACGAAGATGAAAAGAAATCATGGTTTTCCATATTGTTGGTTAAAACACAAGAGGAGCCCAGCTGAATCTAGTCCCAGAGAAGCCTACAGAGCTGACCCAACACATTTTGCTACCTGAGGCGAAGGATAGGATGGCTGGTTCTCCTCATTCTTCCAACTTGAGTGCCAACTAGAATTTTCTAGCACACCTCAGGGCTGGCCACACCACTCACAACTCCAACCAGGAACAGCCATGAAATTGCCTGTCCTGTATCCCAGCGTCTGCTGCTTTAGGTGAGTGCCTCACTCTGCCTCATGGCAAGGCTGGCTTTGGTGGCCAACTAGTGACCAACAAAAATGCACAAGCAGCATATGTAGTATGTGTGTGTGTGTGTGATCAACAAAACATGAATATGCAGTGTATATGTGTTACAGAATTTTCCTTTCTCCTCCCCCCCCATACTGTCTCTGAGGCTGGATAAAGTAGACAGCTGTCATAATTAGCAGCCACCATAAATTGTAATTTTGACAATCCATGGTAAAACTTTAAGCTTTAATTTATTTTTCCCTATTGGTTCCATCACACTTTGCTCACCCACCATGGAGTAGATGTGTTAGACTATTACGGATACATAACCCTGTAAAAGAAGGAAGCTCTCACTATCCCTGTAACTGATAACATGGCCTTTTTCTCTCTCTTCCATTTCCATTGCTTCAATCTAAACATTTAGTACTTAAAAATAATTATGCCAATTACTGAGTAGAGTGAGTATGCTATGTATTTCTAATTTGTTTTGTCGCACCTAGTTAAGATTGTGTGTATAATCTTGGTTATTTTATACACACTCACCCACGCGCATGCACACCCACCCATGAGTGTGTGTGTGTGTGTGCGTGTGCACATGCACGCATGCACGCACACCCACAATATCTTATAGGCTTTAATTTAATTTACTTTTATTTATTAAATCAGAATTTTGAATAAAGTCAAGGTGGTTGTTGCAGTCATCAGTAAGGCAAATTATGGAAATGTGCACATATCTGCCAACTTGGCAAAAATATCTTCCTTGTAGAAAGAGAGCATTCCTCGCCCAGTTCCTACAAATGCCTGCCCCTCCTATCCTAATGGTAGGGATGGAATAAACCTGTCATAAAGGGCTAATTCCATTGGTTTAGCTTGCAGTGTTTCTCACAACATTTTCCCTGCAATTTCTGTTTGTTTGTTTCCCCTCTTTTAGAGATACCAGCAACCTCGATGTCCCTGAGGCTGGCGGCGTGCGCCTGCAGCATGCAACATGGGGAGCTCGAAAGAATCAACTGGTAGATGGACCCATTCCATTTATTTTCACTTGAATTATTAGAGTTGGCCCTACTATTGGGAAGGAAGCCATCCACCGGGAGGCAAATATCTCAGGCAGGAGATGAAGGAGCTGTGGAGCAGACCAGCACCGCCCCCACCGTGCTTGGAAAACTCATTTTCGGCTCGAGTATGCTAGGAGCTGTAACTTTTAAAAGTAACTTTTTCGAATTCTGTATTACCAATTCCCCTGTTACCAGTACTGTATTGAAGTGATGAACTTCTGCTCCAGTCCAGCTTCTTCACGTGGAATCACATTTGCTAAAAGGCAAATGATTGATTTTCACGTTGTTTCCATGCACTGACAACTGTAGTTTAGACTAAGGAACTCCAGATCCAACATTAAGAGAACACAGTTTGGCATGTTTGTCTGTCTCAGATCGCTTGCCATAACCATGTCCACTGAAAGCATCTTGGTCTCAGATTCCTTCAGGCTGTGAACTCCTACAGACCATGTAGCATCTAGGCCAGGGATGGGGCACAGGCATCCTTCCTAGATGGTGCTGGATTACATCTCTTCCAGTGTCTCTCCGAAATTTTTTGACACAGCTTAAGGCTGACAGATGTTGTCCTACAACATCAAGCCTGAGAAGGATGGTCTGAAAAAGTAACCTGTTGATGGTAGGTGAGATCTCAGACTGTCATCATCTTTTTCTTAACTTCTCTCCCACTTGATGGTTGGGGCTGCTACACTGGTTCTTTGACTTGATGTTGAAATGTAGAAGCAGAAAACCATGGCCCAGGATAACTGGCTTACCAGGGGACTTTGACCTGTAATTTGATCTCCACACTTGCCTGGTAACTTAATGAGAACTTGACCTGATGAGAGCCAGCTCCTGAGTATAAGTCCCTAAACGAGAACTTTGCATAGTAAATTTTCCAGGCTCTTCCCTAAAGAGGTCAAAGGCCCTCTTTTGCCCACAGAAGTGCTGCTCCCAGCTCAACTCCAGTTGCAGAAGAAGGAAAAGGTCCAGGTGAGCGGATCTTCCCACCTTAGCAGTTCCTCCTCTTCCCAGGTCTTTGTGCTGGATAATGATCTCTACTATCAGCCTGGTGTCTCGAGCAAGGCCAAGCGAATCACCTCATCTGGACACCAAGGAGTCGTCTTCAATGGGATTTCAGACTGGTTATATGAAGGTAAAGGAGAGCGAAAGGGGTGGGACAACACAGTAACACTGCCAGGAGCCCTCAAGCAGGGGTAATTATTACGATGATTTTTCTAACCTTTCCTAACTGGGTGTCTTCTAGAGATCCATACTGCCCAAGAGATTGATGGGAACAGTAGTCCAACACATTTTGGGGGAAAAGCTAGTCTGGGCTTATCATTACCTCTCTTCCTTTCTGGAAACAAAAATATGCTGTGGAGTGCTCTCACACCTATTGATGGAGGCTTAGGTCTGGGAGCTTCCTTAAGAGGGAATGGACTCAATTATCTATTCTATAGCAGTGTTGGCGAACCTAGGGCACGGGTGCCAAAGGTGGCACTCGGAGGAGCCCTTTCTGTGGGCACCTGACATTGCCCCTTCACAGCCTCAAGTATTCAGGTTAAATGGCTGTATGGGCACTTTGTGAAAAATCAGTGGGTGTTGAATTGCAGTTTGGGCACTCGGTCTCTAAAAGGTTCACCATCATTGATGTATAGGATCTCTCCTAGTTATGCAGTGCAAAGGTTGATACCTCAACTACCTTCAGTATGCAGTAGTGATTAATAATTTAATGACTTAGTAAATTAATATTCTGAGAGTAGTTGCCACTTTTGTTGTTGATACATACTGTATTACTAAGGTTTTCAAGGCATGCAAGATGTTTAAGGAATATATTTACCAATAGTATATCTCCATCAGTTAGTTTCTATGGCTTGAGCAGGGCTTCTGAGCCCTATTCTTTCACTGTATCCCCACTTCATGACACTGGCTCTCAGTTTAACAGTTGTTTCAAGAACCCGCTAAAGGATCAGCTGTTTAATGGTTATACTGTAGTTTAAATGCAGCACAGTGCATGGTATAATTCTGATCCAGGAATCAGGAAGAGCTATTGCTTTATTTAGCCATTCTACAATGCTCTGCTTCAGAAGCGGCAGATCTAGCAGTGTGGGCTGGAAAATAATGAATAAATTAGGGAGATTGAAGAGAGGAGTTTTCTGGATATGTTACTGTATAAACTAGGTTAGTGGCTCCCAACTTTGGGTAACCCAGGTGTTAAGTAAAGGTAAAGGTCCCCCCCGTCCCGCACAGGTGTGCTAGTCATGTACGGCTCATCTTCATTTCTAAGCCAAAGAACCAGTGTCGTGCAAGTCTGTGGCCATATGGTCGGCATGGCTGGACGCCTTTCTGCGCACGGAACACTGTTTACCTTCCTGCTTTTTATGGCAGTACTTATTTATCTAATTGCATTTACATGCTTTTGAACTGCTAGGTTGGTAGGAGCTGGGGTTATCAACAGGAGCTCACTCCGCTGTGTGGCACCCAGGATTTGAACCGCCGAGCTGCTGACTTTGCAGCCCATAGTTTTCAGCACTCTAGCCCACAGAGCCACCACGCCCCAACCCAGGTGTTACTGAGCTGCAATTCCCAGAAGGCCTCCCCACCAGCTGTGCTGACAGGGGTTTCTGGGATTGGCAGACCAGGAACCCCTGGGTTACCCAAAGCTGGGAAGCACTGATTAAGGTGAAAATCCCTAAGAGACCTGAGTTGATATCAATTATTGTTATCTGAATCCCAATCTGTGGGTGTGTTTTGTGTGTTTAACAAGGGGATGAGCTTAAGCAGATGGTCTTCTCTTTGTTATGCCTCACGCCTGCTTGTCCTCTGCTCCCAAGAGGAGATCCTGCAGGCAGCTGGTGCACACTGGTGTTCACCTGATGGCACATGGCTAGCCTATCTCTCTATCAACAATTCCCTGGTGCCAAAGATGGAGCTGCCCCAGTTCCTGGGAGGAAACTACCCAGCCAGCCAGCATTATCCTTACCCCAAGGTGAGCCTTGCCTCTGTTTTCCTACATGAGGGGAAAGTTGCCAGCAGACACAAAGATGTTTGTATGTACCGTACTTCTCAGCTAGGAATGCCCCCAATAGTGATACCATCTTTTCTATTCCTGCCTCACTGTTGAATGTTACTTTGAAAGGCTAGGTTTTGCCTCCTGGCGGTTCTGATAAATTCTTCTGTGCAGTTTTCATCTCCTTGAGTCTGATCCCAAGCGTCGGCACCTGCCAGTCCAAAGACATAATAGATGCAGGCCTCGGAGTCCAACAGATATCTAGACCTTCATGCGGCTACCCAAACCATTTCTTTCCAGCACCTCATTATGCAATATACCAAGACTGTCGTCCCTCAGGCCTCACCTGTAGGTCTGAGAGCGTAAACATGGCCACCCTTTGCTGTTTGCTTCTGAAGCTGGTGACCTCCGGATGGGTTTGACTACAGAACCCAACATCTCTGGCCATGCTGGCTGATGAGGATGGAAGCGGCCACCCACCCATCTGCAGGGCAGCAGCTTGGAGAAAGTAGGTTCCCCAACTCAATCTACCCCAGTGTCTTCTGTTAAGCCATACATGCCTCCTTCCTATCATATAATGTTTGGAGTACATTCCTGCATGTTTTGACTGAACCACGGAGCCCTAGGAGATGCTACTGGTTTTACCATCTCTATACAATAATACACCCTTATGTTGCATTCAGGCTTTCCTTCTTCCTCTTCTGCCCTTCTCTTTTCCTCTCAGGCTGGCCAGCCCATCCCTTCCGTTCAGCTCTTTGTGGTGAACCTGTCTGATGTGCTGCTTCACCCGCTGGAGCTCCTTCCTCCAGAATCCTTCCAGAGCAGGTGAGGTAGGCGGAGGAGGACTGGAATATGTCGTGCTGCTACTACTCACATTGTGGAAGACTTGCTCCCCTTTGCTCAAGCAGGAGCAAGTTCAGGAGTAGCTTCCCTTGGAGAAAACAAAATGTTAAACTCCACACTGCTGAAAGTCAGTAGTACGGAATCGCAAGCCATGAGTCCGACCTTCTGGACTTTTGAGTTTCCTCAGAAAGTCATCTCCTTTTCCCCATGGCACCAGTGTTTGTGTTTATTGGCTCCCCATTACTTTTCGTGGAACTGTTGGGGGCCTTGGCTCCTAGTATTCTCAGTCTACAGGGTTCAATAGCTTGCTTTTTTCAGAGCTAAGGGTGCAGCTACACTACAGCAAAACTTGTGCTTTGCATCAGGTTTGATATCTAGAATTTCCACCCCATCCCCGCCCCCTCACAGCAAGAACTATGTAAAGTTAACTAATTGGAAAGCTGCACTTTTTCGAGGTAGTTTGTTTCATAATGATCAGCAGGCAGAGGGTTGTGGAGGATTTTTTTTTTTTGAATTAGTTCATCTGGTATCTTTTTTTTTTTTTTTACCCCTTTCTGCTGTGTGTTTCTAGGAAGAGAATTTCTATGACATGTCACACTTTCTCTGCAACCTGTACCTGAACCCAGAAGCAAGTTTAAACATGTATGTTGAGTAATCTGGCCTTTCTCACCAGACAACTCTCATATACATGCCCAAATCCACTTGTAAGTTCAAATATAGGCTGCAGGGACAACATAGGATCACGTACCTCAGTACAGATAGTGAGTTGGGGGTATATCCAAATGACATGTAACTATGTTGGCAGAGGCATCTCCAGTGGGACAATCCCTTTCAAATTAGTCCACCAAACAGTTTTTCAATTTTTAGAAATTTTATTACCTACAATATGCTTTTGTGCACTTTCGGATCACTGCTCCACTGATCACCTACCTTTCCAGATAAAATTTAAAAGAACACTGCTAGCAAGGCCTTGCCTCCCTCCTCCACCACCATATTTTCTTATCCTGAAAGCCCCTTTGAAGCCTTGTTGGAAACCAGATGAAATTGAAAAAGCTAGTTTATTTCACCGGGCTGTTGAGCTGTTGATAAATTCAGTACTACTGTATTTCCCATCAGTAAAACAAACTTTAATTTAAAAAAAGACCCTGTACAATTAGAACACTGCCATTGATACAGTGCTTCCAGGGCCAAGCTATCCCATGACCTCAAAAAATCGCTTCTCTTAGTTCCTGAAAAGCCACCTAGATTGTGGGTGGGTGAGAGTGAATGTGCTAGGAGCTGGCCTGCAGCTATGCAGGGATGCTATTTGCTGGCAGAATGCATGCCACAATAGCTCTTCCATGAGTCACATCTGTGGAAACTTTCAGCAGCACGGAAGACCAAAATCAGGTTGGAGAAAAAACCCCACAACCCAATATAAACTATGTGGTATATTTGTTGTGTACTGACAGTTTTATTTACGGGTCATGAGATTTGTAAGTTATAAAACACTGAATTTTTATTTTGTTCTATTTTTAGTCCTATCAAACAATAAATAAGGGATTATGAAAAGAAATACACACATGTGTATAGCAGAGAAAAATATGAACTTAGCAGCAGTAGCATGTAGATAAAGTGTAGATAATTGCATTAAGTATTATCAGAACTTAGAAACGGAGAGACAAAGAAACATGACTTAGAATAAAACTCTTATATTGAATATATACAGCAGCTATACAGCAGATAAGCATAACAACAGCATAACACCAAACAATAACATATATACAAAAGTAACAGAGTGTGGGGTACTGTTTCTCACCATAAACAGTCCCAATTTAACATTATTCCAGCCAGTTCCTTTATACACATTTGGAATTCATCAGACATGATTTTAACCAATCACATTCTGACACACCATGATGTCATTAACTATTCCACCTGTGCTAAACCACTTAACCTGCTAGTGATTTCTAATTCAATGCACTTGTGGCTAACATCATGAGACTGCATTTTTGACTGACTCCATTTTACAAATTCTCTGTTCAGTCTGTTAAATATACATTACATATATTTTGTCAATTCTACATATTATGAAAAGTCCTATCCACCTTTGCCCCCTTAAGCTTCTGGAACACCTGAGAGAAGTGAACACCTGTAGCTCTCAGACTGAAAGTGATCACCTAACTTCGCTTTGAATACAGTAGGACCCTGGTATCTGCTGGATAATGAAAACAGTGGATAAGGGAGAACACCAAAAACCCAAAACTACTGTTTTGCGTCAGCAGCTTGCTTTAGAGCTGCTGTTTCAAAACAGTAGCCTGCTTTGCGGCTGCTGAAGTATTTATTAAATTTTTCCTCTGCCAACTGTGGATAACTGAATCAGTGGTTAATGAATCAGTGGATACAAGGGTTCCACTGTATATTTCTATTTTATAATGTCCAAATGAATGGGAAACAGTGTGGAATAGCAGCAGAAAGAGCTGGTGCTGCCTCTGAGGCAGCCGTGGCTCTACAGACAGAGCTTGAGAAGATCAGCACCCAGTAGATTCTTTCTTATCACCACATGAATCTTTGAAGAAGTAGATCAATTTTTTCCCTTTCTACCCTCCTCCTGCCCTCTTATTTGGGACTGCTTACTCACTGCTCTCTTCTCCACAGGGAGTACTACATCACCATGGTGAAATGGGTGGCCTTCTCCCGGCTAGTTGTGAGGTGGCTAAACAGGCCACAGAACATGTCCATGTGGAGCCTCTGTGAGGCAGCCACTGGAACCTGTGCTGAGGTGAGCTTCATAACATGTGAATTAAGCCTGCATGTATGAGACAGAGGTGCAGAAGGTTTTGTGCTATGCCAAGGGCTGGTACATGCAAGCATGCGTGTCATGCAAATGATTGCAGAGCCCAATGTTAGACCACCTGCTTTCCATGTAGAAGTCCTGTTATTTGATAGTCAGATGATTAAAGGTTTGTTCAAGAGATGGGCATCAAAAGAAAAACAAAACACTGTTTTGTCATTACGAAACAAAACAGTAGTACGAAATGAAAGGAGCCAACATTTTTTGCTCTAAGAATGAAATGATTCCTCCTAGAAGCACCAAATTTGGTGGGTAGCTTCCTTGGACTCTTCCCTTCAAGCCATCCACATTTGGAGAGGTTTGGGGTTCAGGAGGCCGAGTTATTCAACTCCAAATTGGGTCCCCCCAGGAAAAAATCATTTGTAATTGGAAAGGTAAGTACTTGAAAATAGAGATCCCAGGCATCTAACAGCATGGAAATTACAGGGGAGCTTCCTCAAGCACTTTCCTGTAAACCTTCCAAATTTAGAGAGCTTTGGCATACAGGGAGCTTAGTTATTCAACTCCAAAGTGGGTCCCCCCCAGGAATCTTTGAATTTGTTTTGAAGCTTTGAAGCTTGCTATTTCTTTGTTATTTTATCTCTTGTTTGATTGTGAACTGCCTGGAGTAGCCTTTAGGGAAGACGGGCGGTCAATAAATGCACAGATAAATAAATAAATAAATCCATTTGTAATTGGAAAAGTTTTTTTTTTAGTTTTTGAAGGAGAGGTTTGGTTTCAGTTAGGTTTCTCTTTTGTATTCATTTGTGGGAGGATAAGGAGGACAGATGAGTGCTACTCTGCTGTGCTTGCTTGCTGAAGTTGCTTTTATTTTAAACAAATAGAGAGAGTAGTAGTAGCTGGTCTTTCTTTTATTTTATTTGATTTGGTTGTTTGTCTCAAATTCACTCAGCCAGAATCTTACTCTCTCTCTCTCTCTCTCTCTCTCTCTGTGTGTGTGTGTGTGTTTGTGTGCGTGCCTCTCTGCTCAGGCAGAAGGCACAGCACAGAGACCAGCAGCAGTTGGATACTTTTTATTTTATTCTGTTTGGGATTTCTTAAGACTGAGTTTAGGGAGGGATTTTGGACAGGGGTTCTTCTATTTTGTCGGGTT
The DNA here is from genome assembly GCA_023846285.1 of Phrynocephalus versicolor. NCBI lineage: Eukaryota > Metazoa > Chordata > Lepidosauria > Squamata > Agamidae > Phrynocephalus > Phrynocephalus versicolor. The sequence continues at coordinate 19,088,890 of JAHTLZ010003468.1, read as the reverse complement.
TTTTTCCCACCCTGTGTGTGCGCGTGTGTGTCTTGATTGTTTTATTGATTTTATATTGTTTGTTTACCCTCCTTTGTGAACCGCCCGGAGTTCCCCTGGGAAGATGGGTGGTATAAAAATAAATAAATAAATAAATAAATAAATAAATAAATAAATAAATAAATAAATAAATAAAATTTAATATTTGGATCAGAGACTTCTTTTTCCTGCCTTACCCCCTTCAAAGTTTACACATTCACCCTTCCACACACATTGTGTTCTTTCCCCCACTATCAGTACCACTTCCCACAGTGTATTCTACTTTCATTTACATTACCCTGCAAACTACTGTTTGTACAGTACAGTACATCCATGGTTAATTAAAAAAAAAAACACTTTTCCAATTACAAATGGATTCCTGGGGGGACCTAGTTTGGGGTTGAATAACTCAGCCTCCTGAACCCCAAAGCTCTCCAGATTTAGGAGGCTTACAGGGAAGAGCTTGAGGAAGCTCCGCTGTTATTTCCGTGCTGCTAGATACCTGGGATCACTATTTTCAAATACATAACTTTCCAATTACAAATGATTTTTTCTGGAGCAACTCACTTTGGAGTTGAATAACCCAGGCCACTTGAACCCCAAACCTCTCCAAATTTGGAGGGCTTAAATGGAAGGGACCAAGGAAGCTACCCACCAAATTTGGTGCCTCTAGGATCCAGGGAAGCCATTTTATAGTGAAACAGATCATTTCATTTTGGTTCAGTTCATTTCAGAAATACTTTTTAAAATTCATTAATAATGAACCGAAACCAAAAATGAAATGAAACAAAATGCTATATTTTCGTTTTTTGCCCATCTTTAGTTTGTTCCATCTCCTCTTCAGGTCAGGCCTCCTTAAACACCCTGGAAGACCACTGCCAGTCAGAGTCAACCACAATTGTCTAGGCGAGAGGGGAGGAGTGGTCTGAACTTAAGGTAGCTTAATTCTAAGGAGGGAGTGAAACAATATTTTTGTAGGTGACATCACGAGAAGCAGAAAACGTAGGCCAGACTTGGTAATACAATTATCACGTTGTTAGAAGCAGAGCTCCCATAAGTGGGAAAAGACATTTATTCATCCTAGTGTTAGCTCGCATTGCCATCATAACTTGCAAATTAGCTTGTGTTCAAATTGTGTTTGGTCCTCATAAAGTGAGCACGGGTTTCATTTGCAGTCTAACTTATCAAACCATGGAACCTGGAAAGAATTGTGTGGCTGGAAGTTTTATTTTTTAAATCACTTTTTTACTAAAGTGTTGCTACCCTCTCTAGCTTGAGAGCAATATAATTCCCTCCAGGATATATGGCTCAGCAGAATGATTCTGGGGTGGACCTCCTCATTTGTGAGCTATGGGTGATGGGAAAAGCACTTTGACCCTGAACTCCTATGGTTTTTTTACTCTTACAATCTATCCTTCCAGTGATGCCAGGCTTTCTAATTCACTGTAGGGATCTTAGATGTGATAATCAAGAGGTAACAGTGAAGAAATAGACTTATCTGTGCTTTCTGTTTTTGCCTGTACAGTGGTACATTGGTTTACAAGCATTATCTGTTCCAGAAGCGTGCTTGTAAACCAAAATAGCTGCGGCTACCTGCTCCTGTACATCAAAGCAAATTTCTCCATTGGTCAAATCATTTGAGTTTCCATTATTTCCTATGGAGAAATTTGCTTTGATATACAGGAGTTGGTAGCTGCAGAGGCTGGGACTTGTGGAGAGCCCTAGAGGCCACATCTGGTCAGCACTTGGCCTGGTAGAGGCCCGCTGGATGCCCCAGAAGCCACTTCTGGTCAATGCTGGGCCTGGTGCTTGCCCACAGGGTGGGACGGAGGTCCCTTTCTGGGCATCGCTGGACCCACACCAAGCCTTGGAAGCCACTTCGGGGGGAGGGGGAGATGGAGGAGGAGGAGGAGGAGGAGGACAGCCAGGCTGTCACTGCAAAATGATTAAAAATTAAAAATTTTGTTCATTTTGGGAAACACTTGCAAACCAAGGTACTCATAAATCCAGTGTCATTGAGAGCTTCTAATGATTTCTTCCCCCCAAAGGCTTTGCTTAACAAGCTGCTGTCTCTCCCTAGAAATACAAGGTGACATCAGATGCCTGGGTGAACATGCAGGTAATAAACTGACCCTTTCTCCTTTTTTATCACTCTGAATCCAAGTTAATTACTTTCAACCTCTTAAGACCAGGCACCTGCTATTTCTCTACTAAACACCTAGACAATGGTTTGTTTGTTTTTTGAATCTACCTCACCCTCCCAATGCAAGAAAATGAACAGTTTAGAATGTGTTGCAAAAGCAAATTACAGTTCAGCAACTGTTCAGTCAGTAAATCAATACCCTAAAGATTCTAGCTCTAAAAACCAGCAGTAAGGAGTGTTAAATTTCCTTTAAACTATCTGGTGCCTGAAGGCCAGCAGCAACACAGGGTCTAAATTTGGCAGTTATAAAGGGGAGAATTCAACTTGTTCCTAGCTTCCATGTCCTGACTGAAGTAGGTTGGGGCTCTGAAAGACAACTCAGGCTATTAAGGTTGGTAGGTAGCTAGGTAGGTAGGTGGGTTGGTTGGTTCTAAGCTACTCATTTGGTCACTCAGGGTGGTGTACAACAGAAAACAATAAGCACATATTACAAATACATCTACAAGTCCACAAACATAATAAAAGTAAGCTTACATTTACCACTAAAATTAAATTAAACACAGTGGACCTTCATATAACAAATGGTTTGTATAACATAAAATCTGTACAACATAAAAATTCCGGAGATAAGGGAAATTTGCTTAACAGGATCGCCTATGGGGCGAATCCGTACAATATAAAAATAGTTGTGATTAGGGATTACTTTGTTTTCAATGCATTCCCATGGGAAATTGGTATAAAGGAAAATTTGCTTAACAGAATTTCATTTGGAACAAATTAATTCCTTTATACAAGGTACCACTGTATATCTATTTACTCTGGTTTAAATACATGTCCTTGTTTATATTCGGGTGTTTTTCTTTTCTTTTTCATATTGCTTTCTCACAGTCCTTGTAGTTCATCCTTGTGACCTGTCCCTGAAGATTCTGTCTTTCCATTCCAAAGCAGGGAAAATCCAGGACATGTTGAATATTGAGACAGCTCTGTCAGAGCTGGGAAAAGTTACTCCACCTACCCACCCCAACACCAACACCACCCAGGACATCACAGAGAACCCACAACATCCAGCACATCACAATCATTGTCCCTGCTAGGATGGTCTGGGAGTGGTCGTTCAAAAAAACTACTTTTCCAAGTTGTAAAGTCTAGACTTCTGGGACTAAGGAACAGGAAGCTAGAGAAAGAGCAAGAACATTTGGGGGGGGGGGAGTGTGGCTGCTTCCTGCCAAGGTCCAAGTTAAGGCAGAAATGGACCCCACATTTAGTCTTGCCCTTGTTTTAGGAAACATAACGCCATGCCATTCTGAAGCTATCCATACATGGCCAATGGTCTAGTTCCTGTGTAGGTTGATGGGACCTGGAGCGTCAAGCAACTGCTCTCTGGTTATATAGAAGGCTTCAGCATGGGGTGATGTCCAGTCTTTTGAGGCTTTGGAGCTGGGATGCTGCCTCAATGCACCACCATCACCCTCTGCCTGTGTCTCTTCCAGCAGGGAGTGCCTGTCTTTTCTGAAGATGGGGAGACCTTGTTTCTTCCTGTGCCAGTGAAGCAGGGCCCACGAGGGGAATTCCACCACATCACCATGCTTTCCACACAGGTGAGTCTTGCCACTGGCTGGTTACCTCAGTGGGTTAGGCCTCTTGAGGTGGAGCCAGAGGTTGAGAGTTCATTTTCTCCCTCAGGTCTCCTTGAGAGGGACTGAGCTCCATGATTTATTTATTTATTCATTCATTTATTTATTTAGCTTATATGCCACCCACTACCCAAAGGTCTCTGGGCGGCTCACAATCAAAGTAAACAATTCTGATAATTAAAACATAAAATTGCAATAAAATTAAAACAATAAACATTTAAATACAATAAACATATTAAAATACAACACTAAAATTGCCACCAGGACCCACAATAATCACTATCAGTTAAAAGACTTCTCGAACAGGAAGGTATTTACCAGGTGCCGGAATGTCATCAATGTTGGTGCCAGGTGGGTCTCGCTTGGGAGGCCATTCCACAATCTGGGGGCAGCTGCTGAAAAGGCCCTGTTCCTACAAGCCATCCCTTTCACCTCCTTGAGGGATGGCTCTTTCAGGAGGGCCCTCTGGCTAGATCTTAATTGACGGGTAGGTTCATATGGAAGAAGACGTTCCTTCAGGTATCTAGGTCCTAAGCCGTTGAGGGCTTTATATGTCAAAACAAGCACTTTAAATTGGGCTCGGGCAGCAACTGGTAACCAATGCAGGTTACGCAGAATCAGCGTGATGTGTTCCTTGGCGGCCCTGCCACTCACTAGCCGCGCAGCACGATTCTGAACCAGTTGCAATCGCTGGACCATCTTCAAAGGCAGCCCCACATAAAGTGCATTGCAGTAATCAATATGGGATGTTACCAGTGCATGCATAACTGTCATGAGGCTCTGTTCATCCAGGTAGGGGCGCAGCTGATATATTTTCTGCAGCTGGAGAAAGGCGCCCCTGGCCACCGAGTCTACCTGGGCTTCCAGAGTTAGACCGGGGTCCAGGAGCACCCCCAAGCTGCGGACCCTGTCCCTTAGGGGGAGTGCAACCCCATCCAGGTCCACAGGGTTCCTTCCAACTCTGTCGTTCAAAGCTTATTATTATTACTAACGCACCTTCTACTAACTTCAAATCTCACCTTTTCAGCCACGAAGCAGCTTCCCCCAAACATTGGAGACTCGGAGAGGCATTTCCCTGTAGCCCGGATACCTTTCTGGCCTTCTATCCCATGCTGTGGGCCAAGGAAACATCTGGAAGTTCATTTGTGTGGAACATTCTCTTTCAGAAATTTCCTTTCATTTCTAGGGTTGGTCATTCTTTTTTAGCAGAGTTTGGAAAGATTATTTTTTGTGGATTAACATGGGTTCAAACTAAGCCAGAATTCCACCACCACCACTCCATAGTCAACAACTATATATTATATAACCCCCCCCCGTGTCTTTATCATCTATAGGCCAGAGAGAAATTCAACAGGCAAAGTTTTTGGCTGCAGAAGTTTGGGGATGAGATAATTTTCTCCTTCTTCGGAATCTCTGTGTATTCTGCAACTAGTAAAGTTACAGGTGCCTCGCTAGCAGAGAAAGCGGCAAAAAGATCGGAGTTTGATTTCTGACTGATGATGAAATGAAGCCATTTAGGAGTAAAGAAGAAGAAGTTCAGCAGAATGCTGAAGAAGAACAGGGCAGTGTTTCTCTCCATGTATCGAATAGCATCAGGTCGTTGTTGTTCTAGGCACAAGAACAGAAGTAGCCAGCTTCTGTCAGGTCCTTGAGCAGCCCTCTCTTGCATACTTCCAGAATGGAGCTGTGTGAGGAAAGATTGCCTATGTTGCCACATGTGGAGATCAGATAACGTACAATTGTGCATCAGGAAAGGGGAGCTCAGTCTTTGCCAAAACAAAATATGAATAGACTGGGAAACTCCATCAAACAAAATCCAATCCTCCTCTCCCCCCCCCCCTCAAATTCAGCCTTGGTCAGCAATCTGACATGCAAAGAGTAAAACATGCAAACCTTTCTGCCCAATATAGCTATGAGCATGATGAAATTCATGTAGGTTCCATGGCTAAAGTCATCAAAAGAGAAGCGGTTTTTTAAAAACGGGGATGGAGAAGGGAGTGTGACAACACTGAACATCTTTTAGCAATACCTCTGGGAAATGCACATCACAACTCTCACCATGTTCCTTTTTCATCTGTCCTGCCAGACGAGCCGCAAAGAGAGCAGTGTGCGCCTCCTTACCTCTGGGAACTGGGATGTCACCAGGATCTTAGCCTTTGACGAGAACAGCCAACGGCTGTGAGTACCTGCGTAGAGTCCATGAACCTTCCCCCTGCTCAGCAGCAGCTCCTCCACGGAAGGAAGAGTGCCTAGCTGTGGCTAATGACATCCTTGTTCCTAGATACTTCCTGAGTTCAGAAGACAGGCCCAGCGCTAGACACCTGTACAGGTGAGTTATCTGGCCTATTTCACACTAGCAGTGCTTAGCATTCAGATAGCACACTAGTGGAACGTGCAGCTTAATGCTGCTGGGTGGAGTTGTCCAAACTGCACCGTCCCTAAACATCCTTAGAAGGAAGGACTGGTAAACCTACTTCTGCATACAGTGGACCCTTGTATAACAAATGGTTTACATAACATAAAATCTGTACAACATAAAAAATTCCAGACATAGGGGAAATTTGCTTAACAGAATCGTCTATGGGGCAAATCCATACAACATAAAAATGGTTGCAATTGGGGATTACTCTGTTTTCAATGCATTCCTATTGGAAATTTTATAAAGGAAAATTTGCTTAACATAATTTCATTTGGAACAAATTAATTCCTTTATACAAGGTACCACTGTACCAGAAAATCCTGCTGCAAGTCAGAATCAAATGGATGGATAATAATTATTATCAGCCTTTTATATACTGTAGTGTACAGTATTATGTGTGTTAGGTTAGGTGAGTAATAAAATGCTGCCACCTGCTGGCATTCAGAAGAAATTAGATGTGCCAGTAAGACTCTATGAATTAATAATTTCCAAGAGGTTCTGGGGTTCCCAGCCCTGGCCAGGTCTTTCGAATTCCAGGGTGTTGTTTCTTTATGGAGTCAGTCCATCTCATGTTCAGTTTTCCTCTTTTCCTGCTGTCTTTGAGTTTTCCCACAGTGGCATCTTCTCCTGATGTGCCCAAATTGCAATGGCTTCATTTTAGTCACACTTTCGTCTAGAAAGAATTCCAGTTTCCTTTGACTAAAATATTACGTTAAAAGAATGAAAGTGGGAAGAGGACTGTGAGACTAGGCAAGGACGTCCCACCACAAACTCCCTGTTGCCTACTAGATTTCTTTCAAGCGAAAGGGCGGGGACAGAGGGTGGAACTAATTCCCTCCTCCCCTTCTTTATAGATGGCTTTTTCTTTCGTTCATCAGGAATGTGTCAGAACAAGAAAAGTGAAATCTTGGCTGTTTCTCCTTCTGATCAATGAATCCGTATAGCATGGAAACAGATGTCATCAACATCTGTGCCACAGGGCAGAAAGGTGCCTGTGTGTATAGCCAAGTGCTTGCATGCCTGCAGACACCAGTTTCATGCAATCGGTTCCCCATCTAGAGAGGCAGGCCTTTATTCATGGAGTGGTAACCGTGTACGGGGCGTCTTGATTAGTTCACACCACACAGGAGCAGAGCGTCCAGGCCCAAGACACACACCTGCAGGCCAAATGTCAGCACAGGAGAAACCGAGGCAGGGAGAGACTACACCCTTGTTTTGGTTTCACATCAATAAGCTGAGTGGCAAGCGATTTACAAGAGGATACATGGTGGTGAAGGGGATTGAACCCATGGACCCAGTGGAGGAAGTTAGGTTTGAGAGGGGGTTTTCGAGGAAGAGAGGGGCCCGGGTACAAGTGTGTTCTGTCCAGCTTCATTTGCATGTGAGTTCCCTGCCTCCTACCACAGTGCTTTTGCATTGCATCCCTTTTGGCTAACGTACCTGTTCCACACAATGTGGAGATGAGGATGGAGAGGACCACTGTAGCCTCTCCCCCCCCCCCGCCATCTTCAGGCTAGTAGGTGTGTCTCTGTGCAAGAGAAAACCTCCTTGATACAGTCCTCTCCTGTTCTTTCTTCCTGGGCAGCGTGGACCTCAACGGCTCCTTCAACCGCACCTGCGTGACCTGCAGACTGCTCCCTGGCTGCTCCTTTGTTGACGTCAGTTTCAGCCCTAAGAAGGGGTATTTTATACTGTTCTGCAAAGGTGGGTTTAGGGAGAAGGCAGGGTCCTATTTTATAACAGGATGTACATGCAGATCTAAGTCTCTCGCTGTACTTTGGGTACTGAGGTACTTCCCCAAGGGATAGAAAGCTGACAGTTGATACTTGGAACCTCTTCATTGCTAGCCAAGTCTGAAAATGATCCCAAGAAAGCAGAGATGGAGGAAGAGTAATTACCATATTTTTTTAAAAAAAAATTGTACTGCATTGGTTATGTACTCCAAACGGTACTGTCATGGGGTTTTGTTGACTGAAACGTGGTTTAATTTTTTTCAAGTTTTTTCCCCTTAATGGAAAAGCCTCGTTGCAACCTGTAGTGCTCAAGAATTTGGTTTAAATAAGTACAGAAAATACATTTGGAAAGTTGTGGAGAGGGGGTGCAGAAAAACTGGGAAGCCTTGAAACATGGTTACCTATATTCCAAGGCAGCACACAGAACATTTTGAGCCAAAGAGACTTTTGACATTTTGGAAGGCACTGTGGGGGAGGGCAAGGAGGGAGGAATGATGGGGGTGGGGGACACACACACACACACACACATTGTAATAGGGCATGTACTAAACAGCACAGCCAAGTCTGACTCTCCATACACTTTTGGACTGCCACTCCCAGGATTCCTCTCCATGAACTTTGCCAGGTGGATGTATATGCACGTACTCATAAGCAGGCTTTTTGAGAGGTGAAATACCTGGCCTAGAGGTTATAGGCTAACCAGAATTCACTTCACCCCACAGGACCAGGAGTCCCTCAAGTCTCTGCTCATTCCACTGCTAACCCTCATGGTGAGTATCAGAAGTAGAGGACCTTGGTGGCTTTCTTTCTTTCCTTCTTTCTTTCTCTCTCTCTCTCTCTCTCTCTCTTTTTCTTCCTTCCTTCCTTCCTTCCTTCCTCCCTTCTTTCTTTCTAACTACAAATTCTGTGTAACCTGAAATACTTAGTAGCAAAGATGATGAAACTACGTGTTGCCTTTGAGTCTCACACATGTCCACACAGTCATGAACTCCTAACTGTTTTTGGCATATCTGACCCCCCCTCCCCCCCGCTGCCATCTCCTGCGATCATCATCCACTTCTTTGAACTCTTCCTCCCTCCCTTGCTTCCTTGCAAGAGGGTACTCAGAGCTGCTCACAATGTCCACGTGATCCCCTATGATAAGAATAGATGAGCAATGACTACTGCTCTGTGTCCTCTCCATAAAGGTTGTTGTGATCAAAATATCAACCAATTTTGTATAAAAAGACACCCCTTTCCTCAAAAAGCTGACAATCCAGCATTTGGAAATAAAACTAGTAAATCCAACTTTATGATTGCTAGTGAAGCAGCTCCATCTTCCTCTGCACTGGAGGAGAGCACAGGGCTGGTCGCAGAGTACATGTGATTCTGTCTGCCAAGATCTATTCTCCCCAGCCACTGTCACTCTGCCTTGTGGTGCAGTGGTTAAATGCCTGTACTGGAGGTAAAACTATGCTCACAACCTGGGGTTCAATCCCAGGTAGCAGGCTCAGGGTTGACTCAACCTTCTATCCTTCCGAGGTCGGTAAAATGAGTACCCAGCTTGCTGGGGGGGAGCAATGTATAGCCTGCATACTGTAACTAAACTGTAAACCACCCACAGGCTACTTGACGTGGTATGGGGTGTAATATAAGCAGAACACGTTATGGCAGGTACGGCACTCAACGCAACACCACCAGCTTGTTCCCTGGCCATCGACAGTGCAAGCCTTTGCACGTTCACTCTGAAGTAAACCCCACTATGCCCAGTGTGTGGTAGACTTGGTAATAGATATGCACAAGGGAGTGCAACCGAAGACTCCATTTATATCAAGCTCCTTTTATACCAGCTTAGAGCACCTAGATGTTATTGGACTGCAACTGGTTACAGCTGATGGGAATTACAGTCCAATGCTCTCTGAAGTCCCACATCCATTCCTCACATTTTATTTTAATTCTGCTTTATTTGTGTGGGTCTGAACAGAGGTCATCATTCCTGTTGACTCCATAACGGCAACATAGTTGTGTTATCATCGATGCATACATTGATTATCACACACACTGTACCTTTATATATCCTGCCACCATTTAAATCCAGTTTTCCTATTCTACCATCTCCTTCCTTTCCTTATGTATTTGGAGGAAGACAGGACTCGGGGTGAAGAATTCTATAATATAACTTGAAGATGCTTTTAGTTTATTTTGATCTCAAAGAAGTTATTGTCCAGATATGTTCTGTGGTTTACGCCTCTGGCCAGAAGTTGGAGGTTCGATTCCCCACTAGGCCTCCCTGACAGGGCCTGGAGTGGATGATGATCCATAAGGGTCCCTTTCACCTCTGCCATTCTAAGATGATGATGATGGTGAGGATGAAATACGTTACAAAATGAGAAGGCAATACTTTGGATTTGTACAGGGGAAGTCAGCTACGGAGTCCATTCTTGATGAATTTGAATCCTTCTCCTTCCCTTGCTTCCCCAGATGCCACTAATTCATTTGGTTCTCTCTCTTTCTCTCTCTCAATCTCCCCCCCCACTCCCCCCCAACACAGACTTTCTCCTTCTGGAAGACAACCAGCCCTTGAAAGAGGGCCTTCTTCATAAAGAAATGCCACTGGTGGAATTTCGGTCTTTCCGGCTAGCTGGCTATGGTGAGAAGTATGAAGCTGACAACCCCAGGCCCCTCCATCTACCGTGTGTTTTGTAGACATCTCTACAGAGACCATGCACTGCCCGAGGAACAAATACATAGGCACTAAAAGCAAAAAGTAGTCTGCTTATATAACGCTCCATACCACTTCAAGTAATCTCTGGGCAGTTTACAGTTTTTAATTACAGTATGCAGGCTACACATTGCCCCCACCACCACCAAGCTAGCTGGGTATTCATTTTACTACCCTCGGAAGGATGGAAGGCTGAGTCAACCATGAGCCTGCTACTGGATTGAACCCCAGGTCGTGAGCACAATTTTACCTGCAGTACAGGCATTTAACCACTGCGCCACTAGATCAAGTTAGGATTGGAACTGCAGTAGAAGCAAAATTTATTAAATCAAACAATTTATTAAATCTTAAATATAACGTGGCTAGAAAAAGAGGAGACTGGACACATGAGCTGGATCATCTCCATAAAGGAAGCCATGGTCTTGAGTTTGAAAAGCTGAGCAGACCTGAGCATGATAGGACTTTTGGAGGTCACTGAAAAATTCATGCATAATCTGGAAGCGATTTAGTGGCATATAATAACAACAACAGCAGCAGCTACAACATACCACATAGAATGGTTTGTGGTGTTATGCACCTGTAAGTTGGAGGGCCTATGCGTTAATAACCTTCAAAAGGTGCTATTATTAAGAGCTACGCTTAAGTCTGGCAAGTGAAAGTCTCTGGCTTCCTTACCAGTGGATTTACAAGCATGAAAAATGATTAGAGTCATGTTTGTAAAGATAGAGTGGTGTGAAAGATGCAAGGCCACCAGTACAGTATTCTGGTTTGTTACATGTGACAATCTCAGCAGCCTCTTGTCATTTGCAGATCAACTTGTGTTCTTTTTTTTAAACTGTCCTTCAGTCTCTATCATGTTCTTCTTTTATAAATCTGATTTATCAGATGCAGAAAACTGACACAGTCACGTGTCTAAAAAATAACGTATTTCAGCTATAGTGAGGGCTTCTGTGGAGGGCTGTATAAGCCCATGGCTGGACCTCAAGGCTTACAGCTATTCCAGGCTCTCTCTGGCACTTCAGTCTTTAACCTCATTAAGCTGACACAGCCTGACCCTCGTCCATTGGCAGGCCCCTTGTTCCGGTGGGGCCCCTAGGCTTCAGCCAAGTTCAGCTTTATGAATAATACAGCCCGTTATCTTGTAGTATAGAAACTGGCCATGAGGTCTCTGGTTAAGAGCCACACTTGAGGAGAACCCCAGCCACCTTCTCTGGAAGAGCGTTTTAGAAGAAGGAAAAGCTGGGGCTTAGAAAAATAAATGAGCCCAAAGTGTGGAAGCAAGAAGGCAACGGCTTCTCCTGTTGCCTTTTGTGTAGACGAGAGTGGGCGCCATTTTGGTCCTCTGCTCAGATAGCAAAATGGCTCTGGGCTGACCTTGGCTGTGAACAAGAGTGAGGGGTCACCATCCTGTACTCACCAGCCCCTTCCTTTCCTCTTTCCACTATGCCTTAGACCTCTCTGTGCGCATGACCTTGCCGCCGCCACACCAGTGCACCTCCTGTCCCTTGCTGCTGATGCTGTGAGTGACACCTTTACCCTTGCCTTGCCTCTACATCCTTCTTCCACTTCTGCAGTAGCTGCACATTTTTTTTTCACCTGGCAGTGGGGGTGGGAAGGAGAGCTGGGTTGTTGCATCAAATAATGTCCAGGATAAAGAAGGGAAGGATCCACACTCCAGACATATAGGCATTCAGGCTAGCTCCAATCCAAAGGTATCATTTTTCTTCACTTATCTCCTAAGGAAAACTTGAGGAACCCCAGGTGATAAACTAGAGACAGGAGCCATTTAACTTTTAATTACTTTGGACTTCCACAAGCTTTCTTTAATATGACCACTGGTAATTTTTTAAAAAAATCTAGGGAGCATAGTTCAGCAATTTAGATTTACCACTCCTTTAGAATGAGAGTGGTAGTTTCTCATTATCTGGAGGACTACAGGTCCCTTGCCCTTGAGTTATAGGAACTTAGATAACAGGAGGGCTGGAATGGAGTTACTGTGCCAGTCCAAGTAGACCACAAATTCCAGACTCAAATGGGTTGGAGGGACAATACAACAGGTGCCTACAACACAAAAACGATCCCCCCATGGGCGCTTTACACAACCCCTAAAATCTGAGGTAAAGGGCTCCCAGATGCGGAGCTTAAAATTGTTTTCCCACCAGCTCCGGACCTTAAAGAAAATTAAGTGCGACCACGCCCACCTAAGCGCGTCCCAGCGCATTTTCCAAGTATCTGGTCTCCTAAGGTGAAAAATTTCTGATGCGGATGTAAAGCAGTGAGTGCCGGGCTCTCTTCCCCTTGTTTGTTTGTTTGTTTTTGCCCCCCCGCCCCTTTAAGAGACCTTAAGAGACTGGAATGCTTGCTTCCGGGGCTGAGACCCGGCAGAAGGAGGTGAGCCTGCATGTTTTTCTCCCTTTTTTTTCTCCTCACCTCACGCAGACGGGAGCAGTGGCGTGCGGATGGGTGGGAACACAGGAAGAACGACAAACCCCCAAGATCTCTGGTCCGAATTTAAGTGGCCAGCGGATCTTAGGGGTCGTGTAAAAGTGCCCCTTGTCCCTTAGTACAGTAAATAAAAGAAAAGAATGCTAGGCCTTCCAGAATCTAACACCACACAATTAATTTTACTTCAGAGTTGCAGAAACATAGTACACTGACCTGCCCCTGTTTAATAACCTCTACAAGGGTTCCACATATCTAAATGCAAGAGTCAGTTTATCAACTGCCCCATTTCAAAAAGCGTGGTGTGACATATCTTGCATTTTTAGAATAATAAATTAATAATTGAGCTGCCTTGGGTCCTTTCGAGGAGAAAGTAAGGTGTGAATATTTTAAATGAATAAACAATAAATAATTATTTATACAGGCAAATTAAAATCAGGAACAAATGTGATGGGGTGATGAAGAAATAAGACCAACCTGCTTAGGAAACCATAGAGCAGGCATGTCCAAATTTCATCCCTCCTAATGTTTTGGACTACAACTCCCAGAATCCCAAGCTTGTATTTCCAATGGCAAAGGACTGTGGGAGTTGTGGTCCAAAACATCTGGAGGGCCAAAGTTTGGGCATGCCTGCCATAGAGCTTTGGAAAGGGACTTCCAGAAGGGTTGTTTTTCTCTCTCCTGGTTTTAACTTCCCTTGTAGGCAGCCCAAATCAGGGCTGAGGGTATCACTTTGATAGTTGTTTGAGATGCTTACGTACCGAAGGCCAGCCGTGGTGGCTTTGATTTAATTGTTCCAGACTAATCTCTGATTACTCTTTTATCCAGCCCCGAAGTCTCAGGAAGTCAGCTGGCCACGGAGGAATTCCACCTGGACTGGGATACTATCCTTTCCAGCTCTTTGGGGGTGGTGCTCGTTCGATTCGACGGCCGGGGCTCTGGAAACCAAGGGCTCAAGCTGTTGTACGAGGTCAGCCGCCAGCTGGGCTCCATGGACACCAAGGACCATGTCGCTTTGATGCAGTGAGTCTGCTTGAGCCTTTTCAGCTGTTTTTGAGCTGTTTTTACATGTCACCTGTATTTCAGCTGGTACCAGTGAGATGGAGTAAACAGAGTGACAGATAGGACTCCGGAGACCAGGGTCTGAAGTCCCACTTGGCCACGGCAACAGCAAAAACAATATCTCCCGTACCTTGAAAGGCCTCTTAGGGTTGCCCTTACGACGGGTGCAACTTGACAGCACAATACAAACACAAGACTGAAGTAGAGCACAGAGTGGCACTGCTGCTTCAAGAAACAAAAGTAGAACAGGTGATACCTTTAGGCTACTAAAAAAATAACAAAAAGTTGCTAATATTTCGAGAAACAAGTGAGCCTCCACCCTGGGTTTTCTTTGATCTTGTCAGCAGGGCCGGTGCATCCATTAAGGCGAACTAGGCAGTTGCCTAGAGCGCCAAAATGGAGAGGGGGCGCTGGCCAGCCTGCTGTTCCCCCCCGCCCCCCGCCCCCGCTCCAAAAACCTAGCGCCATTAGTTAGGCTAATCACATGATCACTTTTCAATACCTGTCAAATCCAGTCGGTGGGGTAATTTCCTTTTTATGATGAATGTTTTTACAATGGGATAAAGACAACAGGGGTCTGCAACCTTTAAGACATAAAGAGCTACTTGGACCCGTTTCTGACGGGAAAAAAAACCTGGGAGCCGCAAAACCATTGCGACATTTAAAACAAATATAACACTGCAAATATATTTTCCCCTCCCCTCGCTCCTGGCTTTTTGGGCGCTCGCAAGCAACACATTCCCTCATGCGCTCCTCGGACACGCTGCGTCCCAGCGCCCGGCTCGGGTGGGGTGGGAAGGAGCGCCGGCGGCTGCGGCTCCTCCGGGCACCCCCGAAGGGCTTCTGAGAAGGAAGCCAATGAAAGTTGCTTCTTCGGCACTTCAGGCGCCGGGAGAGCGAGCGAGCGGGTGAGCCCGAGCCGCCGCCGCCTCCCCCCACCCCGCCACCCTGTCCCCGAGGGTTTCCATCGAGGCGCGCACCTGCCTCAAGTTCTCCCGCGCGTGCAACTGGGGTGGCTGTGTGTCCGCCAGTCTCGAGGAGGGCCGGGCTGGGGGTTGGGTGGGCGCGCAGGAGGCACGTTCTGTGTGTTGGAATGGAGCAGAAGGCAGCTGCTGGCGGGCTTTCGGAGAGAGCGAGAGCGAGAGCGAGCGAGACAAGCAGGCAGGCGCACAGGCGCTCCACTCGGCTCGGCTCAGCGTTGGCCTCCCCGGGCGGCCAGGGGCCCCTGAACAACTTGAGCCCGGCGCCCCCACCCCGCCACCGAAACCAGCTGACTCCAGGAGGGAGCCGCTGGAAGTCTAATAAGAGAGACCCCTCCTCGGGCCGGGGGGGCGGGCGGGCTTGAACTAGCTGTCACGCCGCGTCCCTCGTCCCTCGACTGCCAAGTTGATCTCGCGCAGGAAAAAGAAAAGCCGACTTCCTCCGTTGCTTCTCGCCTTGCCCCCGCCCCCGCCGCTGCTCCCCCCTCCCCGCTCCCGCCGCCACCAACCCCTTGCTTGTTGGGCCAGAACTGACAGTACCGGGCAAGGAAGCAGGGCGGCTGCGGTGGCGGCGGGGGGTGGGGTGGGGAGAGAGAAGACTAGCCGTGGCCCCCTCCCCACGCCGCCTTTCTTGAGGTTCCCATTCCACCCTCGCTGCCTTCTGCCCGGATCCTGCAGCCATGGTCTGACTCTCTCCCCCCACACACACACACACTCCATCTCTCCCTCCTCCTCCTCCTCCTCTCGCCCCCACCCTCCATGGAGGAGGGAAGCGCAGCCCGAGTGCGTCGTGCCCACACCACTTCCACTTTTTTGGGGGGGCAGTTTTTAAAAATCTTCCAAAAAATAGTACAGGAGGGAGAGGAGGGGAATTTCTAATCTCTCTCTCTCTCTCTCTCTTTCGCGGAGACACGCCGTGCGCGCGCCCGCTCCCCAGCGTTTTTGGAGCTTCATCCCGGCAAGTTAGTGCAAAGCCGTAGTTTTTTTGGGGGGGGCTGTAGCGAAGCAAAAGGAGAGAGAGAGAGAGAGAGAGATGCCAACTGCACATGTGCAATGCTTGGAAGGGGAAGGGGGGAAGGAAGAAGGGTTTTCTCTTCCTCCACGTTGAACCGTCCCGTCTAAACGCTGCCCCCCCACCACACACACACAACACACACACACACACACACACACTTCGCTTCTTCCCCCTCCCTCCAAACACCCAAACAAGAAAGGAAGGGGAAGGGGGGAAGGAAGGAAGGAGGATTTTCTTTTCCTCCACGTTGCACACACACACAACACACACACACACACACACACACGTCGCTTCTTCCCCCTCCCAGCAAACACCCAAGCAAGAAAGGAAGGGGAAGGGGGGAAGGAAGGAAGGAGGGTTTTCTCCTCCCGTCTTTTTTTCTCGGGGGGGGGGGAGGCAACAATCCAGATCTGGGAGGTTTTCTTGAAGTTAAAGAAAAAAGAAAAAAGGCTGCCGTTCGGGGGGCACTTTCCACCACGCCTCCCTCTCTCTCTTGCTCTGAAGAAGAGGGAGCCTGTGGGAAGGTAGAGCGCGAGAGTGTGGCCGCGCTTGGCTTCGCGCCGCCTTGTGGGACGGGCTGTCCTCGCGAGATTCGGCACCTTTGTATTGAAATTTCTGAACCCTCCCGGAGCCGCGGCAAATGTTCCAAAGAGCCGCATGCGGCTCCGGAGCCGCAGGTTGCAGACCCGTGCAATAGGATGAAGGATGCCCATGCTTAGCTACAGTTTGGAAAAGTTCCTTTTTCAGGCTACAGTTCAGAGTCCCACCAGTCCCAAATTGCAAGAAGACAACCAAGGGTAAAGGACAATAGAGTTTATTGTTTCCAACTCCTGGAAGGCTGTGCTATAGACAGGAACAAATAGACAGAATCTGGTTGCTCTTAGCCGAGTTGCTCTTAGCAGTTGGTAGAGCTCTACATGAATGCTAGCATTGTATGAGCAAGCTAGAGACCACCCCATTGAAATAAAGGAGACCAATCCTAATGGATTCCCAAGGTGGTGTAGTGGAGAGAGTGGTGGACTAGGACTCTGGAGAGCAGTGTTCAAAACCAGATTCAGCCATGGAAACTCACTTCTTAAATATCTTGCTTACCTATTAGGGGCAAATCAGAAGATCACATCAAATCCAAAGAAATTCAGAAGACTTAAAAGCAAAGGGTTGGGGAAGAGGGTACCCTCCTGATGTGATTGGACAGCAGCATCCATTAGCTATAGGAAGCAACATTGGTGTGGAGGGATCATGGGAGTTGTGGTCCAATAACCTCTAGAGTGCTACACGTCTCCCAGCCCCAGGCTCTCTTGGGCAGGGGATGGAAAGTGCAAAGGCTAAGGAGGGACCGAGTGTTGGCGTGACAAGGCTCTTCCCCCGTGTGCCACAGGTGGCTGCTGCAGCTTCCCGACGTAGATCGCAAGCGCATCGCCGTCTATGGAAAGGTAAATCTTATGACCTGGAGAGAGACGCACTGTTAGTTTCTTCTGCTCACCGCATCCCGAAACTGAAGTGAAAGAGCTCAGATGCTGTTTAAGCCATCCTGTATCACACATCTCCATCACCACTGGACCATCTTGCCTGACATCCCACATGACATATCAACCAGTCAAAACTATTACAGTATCTTTGCACAATTCACTTCTGTTTAACGAGGAACTAGGGAAAACGGTGATTAGTGAAGTAGAAAGTTCCTTCCATGAGACGCCTCCCCCCTCCCCCTCCAAACGTAAGCAGAGCTAGCGGCTAGCCAGCCACCTCCACTGGCCTGAAACTCCATGGAAGCTTTCACCGTGGACTATAACCCCCCGGAATCATGTGCTGCTTGGAGAAGTCTGGGAGTTGTAGTCCAGAAAATCTCAAGTCTTCACACTCAACCTCAGCCCTACGTGGAGTTGTCCAGGGTGCTACCTGGAATCTTAAGCCTTGCCTTGCCTTGCTTTAACCTGGAACCTCATCCAGCTATAGTCTATCTCCTTTGGCAGAACCAGTATATAAAAATAGAAAAGCCTTGGTCTAAAGAAAAAGGCAGTAAACTTCAATGCATGTTCCATCCCACTTTGGACAAGTGTTGTAACAACACCGCATGAGTAGTGTTTGCTTCTCGGTCTCTCTCTCTCCCCCTCTTAGGCCTATGGAGGCTTTTTAGCCCTGAAGCTCATGGCAGCGGTGGAGGAGCTCTTTAAATGTGGCGTAGCAGTGGCACCCATCACGAGCTTCCGTTTCCATGGCAAGTAGGAACGAGGAAGGCCACGTGCCTGCTTGGCTTGGATTTTGAGAGGCGTTTGAATCCAGGACCCAGACCCTTCTGCAAAGTGTGCTCCTTGCTAAAGTCCTACAAGGTCACTGTTATGTTTAGAATTTCCCGAGGAGTACAGAAAAATGGAAGGAGCTAATCCCAGTTGCCTCCATCAGCTGGCAACTGGGATCCAAGGAAAAGGGCTGAGAGGGTCAACTCTTCAACGTCTATGACTATGTGGACACCCCATGGTAGAACCTTGGAGGACACCACCAGGCCCTCTATGAGCCAAATAAGGAGAGCCTTGAAACTGAACAGGGGTGAACGTTACTGTCTAAAAGCACGAATGGGGGATTTCTCCTAGTAACCCCATTTTAACTTCAGAGTCTAAACATATGTAACTGCATTCCTGTTCCGGCTGTGGCACTCTGCCGCTGTGGTCTTAGTGGGGAGGCTGTGAGGGCAAAAAGGCATCTCTAGACATCCCCTCTTCTTCTTCTTCTTCTTCTTCTTTATTCAATCTCATGCCACAGCTGCCACCTTCTCTGAACGCTACCTAGGAATGCCAGCTTGTGAAGACGCCGCCTACATGGTAAAGAAACAAGGAGACCCAAGACCCTCTCCCTCATTTTGCACCCACTTCCTCTCCTTCTCCCTTCTTCCTGCCAACACCTTTGCCTGCTGAATGACATAGGGACTGGTGGGCTGGTTTCCACAATCCTCTCTTGAGGGCCATTCAGGGAGAGAAGCCTCCCCAAGGATCTACGAGCACCATTATCCTGCAGAGAGGAGTTATTGGTGGCAACAGATGCAGGGCACTTTTGCTTTAAAACAGGGCTTAGGGGAAGCACACACCTTATGTTGAAATACAGCTTTCACAGCTGGAAGGAGTACAATTAGGCTTTAGAACAAAGTGCATGCTCCCCAGGCACCTTGCCTTTTAAGCAGAAGTGTCTTAACTAGAGATGGGCATGAAACGAACAATTTTTCGTTTCCATTTTCATTTTTTCGTTTCGTTACGTAACGAAACGACAAACTAATTTTGTCTCTAAAATGAAACCAAACGAACAGAAACACCGGAAATTTTGTCTTGCGTTTCGTTTCCATTACTGAAATATGAGTGAATTGCTTAAAATCCTAAAACAAAATCACAAAAAATTGAAATAAATGGTAACGAAATGGTAACGAAACGAATGAAAACGAAAATGATTTTTTTGCAAAAATTCACGAAAAACGGAAACAAACCGAAACGGACCTTCCAAACGACAAACGAGAAACGAAATGCCATTTTTTGATTCGTGCCCGTCTCTAGTCTTAACATTTGGTAGGGACATGGCCTCTGGTGGTTGGGAGGGATGGTGATGGGGCCACTTCCACCTGTTTCCCTTGTATTGCCTCTCTATTTTCTTCTTGCACACTCTGGGACTGATATCCCACGACCACTAAAAAACCGCTTCAAACTGCTTGAAGATGCGGTTAATAAAATTGTGTCCCCATGACCAGCAGACTTTAAAGGGGGGGGGGAATGCGACCACGCCCTCTTAAGCATGACCCAGCAAGTTTTACAAGTACCTGGTCTCGAGGGGGTACAAAGCTTGTCTCAGTTCCGATGCGGATTTTAAACATCTTCAAGCAGTTTGGAGCAGTTTTTAGTGGCCGTGGGATAGTAGCCTGGGCCACCACTGGGGGTTCCAAAAGCCTGTGAGCCAATTTGTTTGAAACTGGGAAGAAACAGACATAGTCAGATTGCTCCCTTTTGAAATCCCCTCTCCACCTTGCCCCATCCTTGCATTTTACAGCAGGCTGACACGGAGCAACAAAGCCAAAGAAATGTAAAATGATGAGAAAAGCTGAACATTTCCCTGATCATGCACCCTTGCTACCTTTCCCTGTATGTTCTGTTTCACTTTCTCCATCTGCTCCCCCAGGTGGCCTCCGTGTTAGAAGACGCTGCCCGCCTCAAGGACAAAAATGTCCTGCTTGTGCATGGAACTGGAGATGGTAAGGTGGTGGTGGGGAACGGTTTGGGCCTCTCTGTTAACTCCCCTCCCTTCAAACCAAAATCAATGCATCCTCGGCTGATGGAATCAGGGCCATGTTGGCTGCTCCAGAATTGGGTTAGTGGGCAATCCAGGACAATAGTGAGATATAGAAATGATATAAGCATGCTAGATAGCTGCTTTTCTTTCAGAGGGGATAGAACTAGTTGACTTGAATGCCCCTGAGCCTCACTTTCTTAACAGAGGTTTGTGTGTGTGTTTTAATGCCCCACGTTTCCTGCAGTAAGGTCAAGGTGGTCTCCCTCTCCTCTCTTCCTTTTCACAAGAACAATCGGCCACCCAGAACAGGCTGAGAGAAAGTGTGACAAGATCAAGGTCACTCAAGGACATTCACAGTTCATTGGAGTTTGGACCCAGATTGAGCCTTTGTCCAGGGTTCTTAACCAGGACAACAGATTATTCTTATCCTTGTCAGTTTTGTCCTGCAAATTTTTATCCTTGTCAAATGGAGCCAGAGGAGAGAACAGACCTTTTACTTAATGTCATCAGAAGAAAGAATCCCTCCACTGGAGAAACCACTGTGTGCACAGCAGAAGCTTCTCTCATGCAATTTGCAGAACAGTGTGATTTCTTCCATGATTGATCTTTAGGGCTACAGTATGAACTCCACACATTTCTCCAAGACTAATATGCTTTCAGTTTGAACTTGTTGAAAAACAGCCTTGACAATGGCTTTGTGTTTGGGTGAGAAATGGTTAATTGATGTAAAAAGGCATCAGGATTTTACCCTTGCTGGTGCCACTGTGTGATTGGTGATGAGCACAAGAGGGTACCCTGTAGACCATCTTGACACATTGGTGCTGTCAATATTCTGGCTACTCTTTGCTATGTAAAGCTTGGAATTCTTTTTCCTGCTGGCAATGTGGGCACAATTTTGTGTAGCAACTTGTTCAGTCTTGGTTACATTTATAAACAAGAGGGTTGTGTTTCATTTTTTAAAATAATTGAATATATTTTTTTACAAGAAGCTCCCTTTCAGCTCTCCGATGTGCCACTGTTCACATTCTCTTTCTTTCCTTCTGCAGCCACAGTTCATTTCCAGCACACCGCCGAGCTTCTTGTCCAGCTGCTAGCAGCAGAATCTAACTATACCACTCAGGTAGGAAGCAGGGCTCCAATTCCTCACCACAGGAAATGCCCATTATCTCAGTATGACACTCATTCCTCTTGTACGTGCAATGGGAAAGTCCAAGGATTTAGTCTGTTTGCCCATGCTTTGTCCCTTTGGAAGGTCGTCCCGTGGAAGCGTCAAGTCATAGTTTATGAGCTTACGGTTGAGTTTAGCTTAAACACCCCAGCAATGTTTAAACTATTCTCATCCTGAGTCATAGATCATCTAGATCAATGTTCTGCTGATACAAGAAGTCCACAACTGTAGCATCTTTGACAGAAGGCCAACCAGCGTTTGCTTAAAAGCCTTAGCAAATGAGACTCCAGCATTTCTGGGAATCTGGGTTTACTATCAAACTGCTTGTGATATTGTATGCCTTTTGTGAATCCTTAGTCAAAGTTCTTCTTCTAGTAATCTAAAGTAAACTCTGGAGTATGTTTGCAGGTACAAACAGGTTCAGGCTTCTCAGAGGCACTGTTCTCAATCCCACACATGTCATGAGCACAGGCAACAGGAGACTGGTGGCTGCTACACATCTGCTGAGCAGACCCTGAGAAAGGCCCATGCCTGTTATTAAGCATGCCTATGCATTATTAATATCCTGCCTTTCCACTGATCTGAATTCCTAGAATGTAGGGTGGCCAGGTGTCCAACTCCACCGAGAAGAGTTCTATACTGTACCTGAATGCAATTCTTTTTTGAAGGACTGCTCATTCTAAGCCTCAATAACCAGTAAAGAACCACAAGAAAGATGGAAAGCGAAGAGGTTATATAAACTTCTTATGAGAACCATATGTGAACCAATGTTCTCTTTTGCCTCCTCCTTCCACTTTTTATGGAACGGGTGGGAGCAACTTTTTATGGAATGTTGGTGGCACATAAATGGTCAACAATGGTGGCTTAGAAGCCAAAGCGTAAATGCATTTGATAGACTACTTAATGGTGAGAGGAACTCTGGTGAGTTGTGGGGCATGTGGAGGGGAGCAGACCTGTCACTCAACATGCCCCACAACTCACCAGAGTTCCTCTCACCATTAAGTAGTCTATCAAATGCATTTATGCTTTGGCTTGTAAACCACCATTGTTGAGTAACAGGCCTGCTCCCCTCAACATTTAGACCAGGGACCTAAAAATAAGCAACTACTGTAAAGGTTTGGGAAAGAGACAGACCCTGGGCTGGGTTGGTATATAGAAAGGCCCACTCAGTGGAGCAGGAAAAATCAACATCATGGCGGGCAGCAGCAACAGTGGCAGGAGTTGCTTCCTTCCCAGCCCCACCCTGGCAGAGGCAGCTTTGCCTTTTGGAAAGAAACCTCCTCCACCAGCACCGGAAAATGGTAAGCACTGGAGAAGGAGAACATGCCCAGCATTTCTTTTCTCCTTTGGAGGTCCTAGATCCTGGTTGACATGGGCAACAGTGGCTGCCCTGGGCCTCTGAGGCCTTGGGTCTACTTCTAGTAACCTTAACCTGGTAGCACAATTTTTCATACATGGGTTCCCTAGGATCCTGCCCTTGGCTGTATTCTGTAAATGGCTACCACCATGAAAGAAAACAAGGATATTTTTTTTAGATGGCAGTCTGCAAAAGTGCTTCGGTAAAGGGTGCAGGAGGGGGGTGGAGAGAGAGAGAGAGAGAGAGACTCTTGTAGCCCTTCACTTAATGCAGGCATGTCCAAACTTCGGCCCTCCTGATGGTTTGGACCACAACTCCCAGAATTCCAATCCTGTATTTCCAATGGCAAAGAACTGTGGGAGTTGTGGTCCAAAACATCTGGAGGGCCAAAGATTGGACAAGCCTGACATAATGGGTAGTGTCAAAGGTAAGGAGATGTTTCCTTAAACTACCAGGTGTCTGAAGGGAGAGTGTTTCCAGAACTTGGAACTTGGAGCTTTTAGAAAGGATGTCATTGGATTGGCTTCTTTATTTTGGGCCAAT
Organism: Phrynocephalus versicolor; assembly: GCA_023846285.1. Lineage (NCBI taxonomy): Eukaryota > Metazoa > Chordata > Lepidosauria > Squamata > Agamidae > Phrynocephalus > Phrynocephalus versicolor. The sequence continues at coordinate 19,065,409 of JAHTLZ010003468.1, read as the reverse complement.
TAAATTAATGGTCCAGCTGCTGTTCTTCCAGCTATTAAGGAGTTATTTGCATTATGGATTAGCTGACACCTAACAGTGTTGGGTGTACAGCCCAGAAGAAAAACACAGGCAGCTGCCTTCTTTCTGGTTGCCATTTCCAATATTGCCATGTTACTGTATATTATGGAAAAAGTTGTTTCTTAGACTTATTGTGATCCTAATAGGGGTTTCGAGGTATGGGAAATATTTAAGGAGTGCTGAATTTGAATGCCGACTGAGCTTTCCAAGAGAAGTACCAGCCTGGGTATCCCTGGGCAAACTGCACAGTCCCAGGGTGCTCCCAGAAGAAGGGAGTGGAAAACAACTTTTGAGTGTACTGTACTCTCCACATAGGAAACCCTGGCTAGAGTGATGGATTGAGATTCAGAAGACCCGAGTTCAAATTCCTACTTGGCCATGGAGACTCACTGGCAGTTGGTGGTGATAGTAAATACAATTATGTGCTGGCAAGATAATTCTGACCCATGGCAACCCTTCCCAGAGATTCCTAGACATCCTGGGACTGTGCAGTGTGCCCAAGGTCACACAGACTAGCTTTTCTCCATGGGAGACACAGTAAGGAATCAAACTTCAACTTCCAGCAGCCTAACACAGTAATCTTTCTAGCCAAGTCTGTAACATAATTGCACCTTTTAAACCCTAAATGTGGTCAGTTACTGGGACATTTTATTAACTCTTCATTTCTAAGCCTGAAATTTCCCAGCCAGTACTTTGGAAGGTGGCCATCCTACATACCCCACTTCCCCCTTTCAGCTTTCCCCTGTGTGTGCATGGAGGTGGGAGGCCAAGGGGAGCCCTCTGAGATGGCATTTGGAGAGGCAAGCTGAGAAAAGAACCAGTGTCCCTCCTCGTCCTCTTTTCTTGCCTGGGAAAGGACAGGGAGTCACACAGTGCTTCTAGTCTGAAGGTTTGGAGCTGGGAAGGGAAAGAAGAGGGAAGCTAGAGAGGGAAAAAGTCCAGTCAGGCGGGGCCTGCAGAAGGAGGCTGGAGAGTGAGGAGACAATACTTCCTCCCAGGGCAAGATGAGGAACATGGGATTAAGCCTCCTGACTGACGGTGCATCTTTCCCCCCAGATTTACCCGGATGAAGGCCACATATTCTCTCTGGACAGTAACCGACGGCACCTCCACCAGACCCTCACTTCCTTCTTTCAGGCCTGCTTCAAAGATTCAAGACACGGCCATCTATTAGCTGACGAAGACGAGGACTCTTAGCACTTCTGTGTAGACCGCTGTTCTCTCTAAGCCTTGTCATTCATTCATTCTTTATTATGGGGGTCACAGACCTGAATTCCTGGCCTTTCCTTTGCTAGGCTGACAAGATGTGGTCGCACTCTGCACGTCCCCAGAGCCACCACTGAGCATGCACTGCGTTAAGCACCCCAGTCTGGCTCTTTTGATCGAACTGGGCCTTGTGAGATTCCTACTTTCAGATTCCTTTTTTTTTTTTAAAAAAAAGTCTAATGTAATGCACATATAATGCCTGTGGGAAACCTCAGAGCCAGAGGAAGGACTGAGCAGGATTTCTGGTGGTCAAGGGAGGGGTCACCACCCATCTCACCTCCAGATTCCTTTTCCTGCCCTGATGAACTGTAGCAACAGAAGGAATGATAGACAAGGGCTGGTCCAGACAGGAGGAAAAGAAGCATGCTGTTTCACCTTGCTATGCGCATGCCGTTAAGGGTCATCATCGGCAGCATCTCCCAATTTCAAATCCACCCTCAAGATGTTTTTGTTGTTGTTCTAAAATAAAGAAAGAGAGAGAGGGTCGTGTGGGCCACTACACAATAAAAGTTCCAGAGAGGTGATTCATTTATTAGACCACTAAAATCAAGCATTCAGGATGTGATTTCTTGTTTGTTTGTTTGTTTTTTTAAAAAAAATAACTCTTCAAAAATATGTGGGTAGTGCAGGAAAAATTATAGACAGACAGACAAACGGACACACACACCAAAATGCCACAGCAGAAAAGTCCTCCTGTCACATTTCTTAAGGTGAGATCAGAGATTGAGTGTGTCGGGGCGGTGTGTCAATCCCTGAATGTACCTGAAGAGAGGATTAGTGTGTTCTGGGTCACAAGTTGGGTCTAAATCAGTGGTTCTCAACCTGTGGGTCCCAAGATGTTCCTGGACTGCAACTCCCAGAAGCCTCCACCACTTGCTGTACTGGAAGGGGTTTCTGGGAGTTGCAGTCCAGGAACATCTGGGGACTCACAGGTTGAGAACCAGTGGTCTAAATCATGGGGTGGCATGGGAGAAATCCAAGTCAAGTTGCAGGTGCAACTTCAGTCTGACTTGACAGTGAGTCCTGTGACTCAGGTTCCCAACCCTGATCATCTTCGGTTTTGGAAATCAAGTTTCCTTGACAGACCCACTTGTAATCATGAGACAAATGCCAGAGTGGATGAGCCCTTACTCAAGCAAATCTACGTCGATTTGCTCATTCTCGCTCATATACACCTAGAGTACAAAGTGTAGCTTTCATTGGCAAAGAGGTTCACTTCTTGCAGGCTCCAGTTCCCTGTCACTTCATTTTTTTGCACTGAATACAGTCCATGAAACTTTGCCCAGGGCTAAAATACAGGGCAGTTTCGTCAGGTCACATTTGAGTCTTAGGGCGTTTATACACGACCCCTAAGTTCCGCGGCAAAGGGCTGCAAGCTCCGGACCTTAAAAATGTTTCCCCACCAGGTCCAGAGTTTGCAGACAATTAAGTGCGACCCCGCCCACCTAAGCGCACCCAGCTGCACTTTTCTTGTACCTGCTCTTTGATGGTGAAAAATATTTAATGCGGATGTGCTGGGCTCTCCTCGCTTCTTTTTGTTTTTGTTCTTTGCCTCCTGCCCCTTTAAGAGCAACCAGGAAGTCACCGGCGGCTCGCCCGGCAGCTCCCACCGGCACCGGGGAGGTAAGGTTTTCTTCTTTTGTCCTTTTTTTTCCTCCCTCCCTCACTCAGCCAGCAGCCAGCGTGGAGACGCACGAAGAGCGACAAACCCCTAAGATCGCTGGTCCGAATTTAAGGGACCAGCGGATCTTAGGGGTCGTGTAAAAGCGCCCTTAAACACCTTCCTAAGAGCACCACAGATGTTTAGGCTGTAGGACTCAGGGAAAATGAGTAGCCTGTGTTCATCACAGCTGCTATCTATCCCTTAAACAGTTAATTCCTGCAAGAAACCAGATAACCATTTCCAATCTTACCAATATTCACCTATCAAGCTAAAAGCTGTTTCATTGCTCTAATCAGATACCAGGGAACATCATCTTATCTAATTCTTCAAGCTTTATCTCTCTACATTGTTCCTGCACATAACAATCCAAGAATTAACACAATATGCATTTTCAGGGTTGTGTTCTTTACACCCCCTTTCATTAGTTTAACCCTTTGCAAAGTCAATACAGTGGACCCTTGTATAACAAACGAATCGATTTGTATAACATAAAATATGTACAACATAAAAAATTCCAGAGATAGGGGAAATTTGCTTAACAAATGGGGCGAATCCATGCAACATAACAATGGTCGCTATTAGGGATTACTCTGTTTCCAATGCATTCCTATGGGAAATTTGTATAAAGATAAATTTGCTTAACATAATTTCATTTGGAATCAATTAATTCCTTTATACAAGGTACCACTGTACAGTATTTGAAACCTTGAAACGACACGCTGTTCTATCCGTAGGCCAGGCCAGGCAAGAACCGTAGCGAGAAATCCTTCCTGCACCGAGCACTCAAGGTATAATAATAAGGATATTGGTTGATTGTTCACCGCCCAGAGTTCCCTTGGGGAAGTCGGACGGAATATAAATGGGAATAATAAATAAATAAATAAATAAATACCCTTTCCTTTCTTCAGGACCCACAACAAATTAATCAGGGGGAGTTTTTCCATCATTTTATTGCTCTGAAAGGAAAAACTTTGCTTCTTAAAGGAAAACAAAAGACAAGAGCAGGGAGAAGAAATAAGGCAATTCGGCAGCCTGTTGTTGCTTCAATCCTGCTCTGAGTTACCGCCGTGGGTTTGCAACAAGGTTCTTTGCCTTCCAGACTCTTTTCTGATCCTCAGGCTGGATGACTGCTCCTTGCCACTCCCAGGTCCATCGATCAGGACTGGGCTGGATCCACAGCAACCCTTGATCCCTCCAGGTATTTAGACAGACACATCCTTCAGAATCAGGAGCAGCGACGTTCCCTGCAGACCCAGGTGGCTGGAAAAAAACCCTAAGGTAATGCTCCCTGATTTAAATATTGGATGTTTGTGGACTCCATCTCTCTCTCATATTGTGATGTTGCTTTTAACCAGAGAGGTACTTGCACTGCAGTTTCCCCAGTTTGCTCAAGAGAAGAATCCAGGTAGGGCTGCAAAGAACTTATCTCCTCTTTGCTTCTGAAAGGCCTCCATGAAGCTTTTCAGGAAGTATTTTTTGTGGAAGATGTTCTGCTTCTGAAGCCCACCTTCTCTCAGGCTGTAGATTTGTGACGATCACCGAGGACCTTTATAAGCCAGGCATGAGAGAACAATCAAAAACATATTGAGGTCTTGAATAGATGCAGTGGCTAGAATTCTGCCCTTTTGAAATGAGGTAGAAAAGACATTTCAGCGGGTGCCTTTTGTCATGTCATAATTTGGAGGGGGTGAGAAAAAGCAGCACCTTCCAAAATGATGGGAGCCATTGTGGATGGAGTGGTGGACTAAAACTGGAGGTCTGTGTTCAAATCCCAGCTGAGCTATAGAAACTCACTGGGGGGTGTTGGCATTCGATAACGCCACACGTTAAACATCTCACATACCTTGGCAGCCCTGTTACGATCACCATAAGTTAGAGTTAGCTTTGTGTGTGTTGAGGAAGTATGGGACTGACAGCTGAACAGGGAAAATTGTTCCAAAGTATTGTGAGGCTATAAGAAAATGCTTTCTGTAGGGTTAGAAGTGGGACAGCCCCTTTATGCACACAGGCTGTCAATGTAATTTTTGGACATCATCCAGCTCACATGGAAACTTCCATGCATGAACCAGGCTTTAAGGACTGTCATTATAAGTGAGCCAGCAACGTAAGAATGCAATTTCCTGGCGAATTCTGGGAGGTGCTTTTGCAATTTAAAATGGAAAGCTAGAAGGTGTATATTAGTTTTTGGATCTTCTTTCTAGCAGCAATTACCATATATACTCAAATATAAGGTGAGTTTTTCAGCCCTTATTTTTGCCTGAAAAAAATGCCCTCAGCTTATATTTGAGTGAATATAAAGTTACCCCAGTTCTGCTGCCTCCTGATTGCTCATCCAGCTTGGGGAAGGCAGCGGAGGGCAAGTCCGGCCCATTCTGCCTCCTCCTGAGTGCTCGGCCAGCTTGGTGAAGGATCGTGGGAGTTGTAGTCCACAACTCAATGGCCACTATCACACTAAAATAAATATTCAAAAACATTTAACCTACTGATGCCTCAATTAATGTAATTTTATTGGTCTCTATTTTTATTTTTGAAATTTACCAGTAGCTGCTGCATTTCCCACCCTAAGCTTATACTCGAGTCAATACGTTTCCCATTTTTTTGTGCCTTAGCTTATATTCGGATTGGCTTATATTTCGAGTATAAAAGGTACCTGTTTTTGGAGCCACACTGATTTAAAAAACGCATAGAGCTATGTTGCCTTTAAGCAAAGGACTCAGCTTTCTCCTTTCATCTGAGTCATTGCAGTTTTACATTTCTCTCCTCACCCATCCCCATCACTTCAGATAGACATAGGATCTGCCGTAATCACATGTAGCTTCCTCCTTAGCCAGACTCACAATCTAACGGCATACTACATATCACCCCAACTCTGGCCGCACTGCATTGTCTGCCGATCCAATTGTGCATTGACTTCAAGGTACTTTTGTTGACATACAAAGCCCTACTAAACGGGTTGGGGCCTCGTTATCTGTCAGAACGGCTCCTGCCACAGAGTACTGCCCGTAACACTTGCTCCCCTCAGGCGGGCCACTTGAAGGTGCTAACCCCACAGGAAACTCCGAAGACCGCTACCAGGAACCGGGCTTTCTCAGTGGTCACACCTCGTCTGTGGAACCAGCTGCCCGGTGAGATTGGTTTAGCCCCCATGCTACAAGGTTGTTTAAAAAAAAAACAGCTTAAAACATGGCTGTATATAGGTGTTTTCCCTGACCATTCTTTGTCATGCTGCAGATCTGGTTTTATATTTTAATCTGCCTCTGTTTTTGTATTACTGTATTTGATTTATTATTTTTGCTTTGTTATCAGATTAAATTATGTTTGATTGGTTAGTTTTATTTTAATCTATACTGTACATTGTACATTGTTTAATTGTATTATTCATTGTAATGTTCATGTCTTAGCTTTTGTCAACCGCCCAGAGTGACTATTGGTCGTTATAAAAATCAGATAAATAAACAAATACCAATAAATACTTTTACTGGATCCCATGCCAGCTATCAAAATCCCACCCCACCCCACCCCACCATATAAATCTGCTCAGGAGGTATATCAAATTCTCTATAGCAATGTTTGGGACCACAGATGTGGAACTACACCATTGAGTGTTGTGTCATGCATCAAATCCTAGACACTTGCAGCAATTTAGTTCCACTTGGATTTGCAGTTTGGTGAGGTGCTCATGATTCTGTGCAAGAGAATTTTAGTGCTTTCCCGTGAATTACAACACTGCAACTCTTTAGCAAGCAACCCTTAGTAGCTCACCAAATCTTGCATCCCACTATTGCAAAGGAGGAAAGCATGGCAGCTTAAAGTAGCACCGAAGTCCTGCTATGACTGCATAGTGTAGAGAAAATCTTGGCCTCCATCGCTGTCTCATAAAGGGATGGGAGCTGTTCTTCTATAGCATGATACACAATCATATGATTGGAGTAGTTGAATAGGTTGGGCAATGGTTCTGTTATTAAACGGTTTAGCAATGTTTTCCAAGTGACTCAAAATCACTTGAGGGGGATCATTTGGTTTTCACCAACTCACCATATGTTTGACAGAGTATTGAAAAGCCAGAGACCAACATGAGTTTGCATTTTGCAACTTCCAGATGGTGTCTTAAGGGGAAAGAGAATCTATATGAATGATTGCTTCATCAAATATTGTGCTCCAGCCTGAACATTTGTTTCAAAGAATATCCAGGTTGTCTACATGAGGTGTCTTGGAGCAGGTTTGTGCAGGCTAAATAAGGTCACCTAAGGTTGGATAGAGGCCCTCAGTATGCCCTTTTGCTGCTATCCTTGCCTCCTAATGGCATAAGCATCTCAAGTGACCCCATGTGGCCCACCTCCTTCTGCAGCCAATTTTCCATATCAAGAAGTGCTTTAAGAAGACAGCCATTGTGTGATATTAGCAGCTTAAAGACTTCCTCTGCTCCAGGAGTTTGCAGAGGAAGTTTTTTAAAAAATGCACTATCTTAGGGGAGCACTGCTGGGCTACACCACTTCTAAAAAATATGAAAATTGAAACATTCCTCCTGGAACTGGGCGGAAACAGAATGGGCAACAAGGAGTTGTTTTTCCCTCCCTTTTTCTCTGTGACTTTTCTTAAAATTTAGGTCAAGAAGCTGCCCATAGCTAAATGCACTGCTGAGTAATGGCTAAGGCTGAGTAATGGCTAAGTGGAGTCATCTGAGGAAAGGTTCTTGACCTCAAGAGGCAGATGCTGAGGTAGTGGTGACAGTCACCCTCTATCTTCCCCCTTTCTGTTGGAGGACAGATTTGTGCCTGCATCACGTCCTGCCGTAAACTCCTGCTGCCTCAGGTATGACGTGATGACTATGATATCCAAAAAGTCAGTAAGTCATGACTTTCACTATTACCCCACACTAGAAAAACAACCACACATGCTCTGCATATTTTCAATAACTACGCACTGGCTTCGTTCTCCTTCCAATCTCTCTCTCTCTCTCTCTCCCTCTCTGTGGGCATCTACAGTGGACCCTCATATAACAAACGGTTTGTATAACGTAAAATCTGTACAACATAAAAAATTCCAGACATAGGGGAAATTTGCTTAACAGAATCGCCGCCCTATGGGGGTGAATCCGTACAACATAAAAATGGTCGCGATTAGGGATTTTCAATGAATTCCTATGGGAAACATGTATAAAGGAAAATTTGCTTAACATGATTTCACTTGGAACAAATTAATTCCTTTATACAAGGTACCACTGTATTACTAAATGTTGCATCTCTCTGCTTCACAGAGAACAGCTGGAGCATTCTTAAAGTGACAGTAGCACAAAACAAAGCCTCAGTTGCAAGGATTTAAAAAGCCCATAAAGTCACCTCAAATGATATATAATAGCTTAAAAACAGATCAAAAGTTTTCCGAAGAAAATGTACGCACGGACTCAAAAACCTTATTAACACATGGCTTGAACTTGATTTCAAAAACACCAGTCCACCTATTGATTTATTTCCATAGTGTAACCATGCTCTTTGAGAATGTTCTCCTTTAAATTTAACCCAAATTTAAATTACATTACTGCATTTAGATCAGCAAGCAAAAAATGTGTGACCCTGCCAAGCCAAATGTATTATGACAGTCACGATAATGTGGCTTGCCAGGAGATAGTCAAACCCCCTCTGTTTTGCTTCTCCCTCAGTCCTAGACAGGGAGGGGAAAAGGACTAGGTTTATAGTCTGTGGAATACCACCATATAAAACAGGCATAACTGTGCAATATAATGGAAGTCTGCTCAAAAGTTCAGCCCAGTAAGTTAACTGTTGCCTAAAAGGACTCATAAAGTGAGATAATGCATTCTTATCATATCATGCTGTAGTGTGATCAGATCACATGGGTGAGAGAGTTGCAGTCCAACAAGGCAACTTTTCCACACGCTGGTCGCTGGATAAAAGGAGGGTCCCCTTAGCTGCAATCTTGCAGTTCCCACTCAGTGATGGCACACACACACACACACACACAGATGGATTAACCATTAATCACAATAAGCACATGCTTAGAAGCATCAAGGGAACAGGGGGCACAAGATAAATTTTCCATAGCTGAATTTACCATGGTTCATTGTCCATATGGTGTAATACTGCAAATGATGCAGCTGAACCAGAATCCACAAAAAGGGGACTGTGAGAAGGCGGAACACCCCGGAGACGGACCAGAGGGTGTGTCGTCTGGATTCCCCAAGAGCAGTCGTGAAGAAGACAGAGAATTAGAGAGACATGTTAAAAGGCTTCATGTCATTGAGTTAGGTGATGACATGAAAGAAGATTGGGAAGCAGAAGTAGGTGGAGGAGCAAAAGATGCCTATTGGGTGGTGAAGGAAACTTCCAACCAATGGGGTGAACGCGCGCGAGGAGAGAAAAAGCGTTATGAGCTGAGGGAAGTGGAGAATGACAGTTGGGACCAACGGTTGAAGGCGACAGGGACCCAAACTGAGAGAGGTCTAGATTGCAGGTGTGCCGGTTGGACAAAGGTCCACAAAGGAGACGAATGGGTGTGGGCAGTCCATGTGAGATCCCTGCAGTGGCCGGGAAACTCTATGAGGTTTCAAGAATGGAAGAACGAGAGACCTGCCGTTCCTGTGGCGCAGTGGGCAAAGCACCCATGTTGCGGGACACAATGTCGGGGACGAGGATCGGCTATTCCCCCTCACCCGTAAGAGACCCGAACTTACGTTTAACGTCCGTTGACGTTGTTCTTGAAGACCCTCACGTTGAGGGAGATGTTGTACGCACAATGCCAGAATTAACACCCGAAGTTATGGAATATGCTCGTAGAGACTTTGAGTTAAAACACAATAAAAACCCTTTCGATATTTTATTAAAAACTGACTCGTCTCCGGTTTATGACTCGGATCCGCCGAGGGAGAGATTCGGACCCTCACAGGGACCCACATTAAATGAAAAAAATTACATACAGATATACAGTAGTACCTCGTAAGACGATTTTAATTCATTCTACAAGTCAATTCGTCTTAGGAAAAATTTGTCTTACTAGGCATGGTTTCTCATAGGAATGCATTGAAAACCAATTAATCCGTCCATAATGGATTACTTTGTTTCCAATGCATTCCTATGGAAAGGCTGTCCAAAGCCCCTTCAATCAAGGGACAGTGGAAGGCTGTTCCTTCCGTGCAGCCAACAGACAGCTGATTTTGACAGCTCAGAGCTGTTAAAATAAGTTGTCTCTCGGCTGCAGGAGGGAACAGCCTTCTGCTGTCCCTTGAGGGGGCAGCCACCTACTCTTCGCATGTGTCTCTGCACAGAGACTCGGGTGAAGAGGAAGAGTCCCTGCTCTGCCCAAGAAAGTGGGACCATTGGATCTTAGGCCAGCCTGAGTGCCTTGCAAGGCAAGCGGCAGTGGCGCTCCAACACCGATGCCTACCTTGCAAGCCTCACAGGCTGGGAGAAGATCCATTTTAAAGTGTCCCAGCATGAGTGCTCTGTCCACATTTTAAAATGCATTTTCTTCCAGTCCAGGAGGTTTGCAAGGCAAGTGGTATTGGTGATGTGCCGCCGCCACTTGCCTTGCAAACATCCCATGCTGGGCAAAGATCCATGGGTCTGTGTTCTGCTTGGACAAATCGCCACCACTGCTTCCCTTTCAAGCAGCATGAGCTGGGCAAAGGTCAGTGAATCCCTGTTGTGCCCACCAAATTGGTGGGCACAGCAGGTACCTATTGATCCTCAACCAGCCTGGGCTGTTCCCTTGCAAACAGCCCAGGCTGGGTGAGGATCAATGGTACCTCATAAGAAGAATGTAAAGGGGAAGGAAAATTTCGTCTTACGAGTTTTTCCTATCCCCGGAAATTACATTCGTCTTACGACTTTTCCGTCTTAAGGGGCATTTGTCTTACAAGGTATTACTGTATACAATAATAACAAGAGCACTCAGAGAGTGTAGACCTGCACCAAGGATTATGAAATCAAAGTGGAGGGGAAATCCCCCCCACACATATAAATGAAAGCAAGGGAAACTTTGTATGTGGTCAGTTGTCCACTGGGAACAGGCAACAACACATGCGCTAACTTTGTAACTTTGTGTTGAGATCTGGCCTACATGGCCCTGGTAACTGCAGGATCAGGGCCAGCCTGACCCAGGAATTGCCTTGTGTGCACAGGCTCAGGCTCTAGCCTGGGCAGCAGCTCTTATGCTTTGGCCTGCGTGTCCAGCCTTGTTCCAGGTTCCTGCCCTATTGTTCCTACCCTGTTGCTCCTGCCTTGCCTGCCAGCCTTATTGTCCCAAGACTGTAAAGCTGTCTGATTTGTTCAAACAAATTCCACAACATGATATACTGTACCTATTCCAGGTCAAAACCAATCTCTGTCATCAGAAGTGGACACAAGTACAGTAAACAGGGCCAGTGCTAGTTTTCCCCCCCGCCATAGGCGAAGGGTGGGGCGGCAGGGCGGCGGGCAGCGGCGGGGGGGTGGTGGTGGAGGGCGGGGGGGCAGCGGGGCAGCGGGGGGCAGGGCAGCGGATGGCAGGGGATGGCGACGGGCACGAGGGGGTGGACGGCGATGGGCGTGGGGGGCAATAGGCGGGCAGCGATGGGCAGACGGCAATGGGCAGCTGGCGGGCGGTGGGGGGACGGATGGCAGTGGCCAGCAGCGGGGGGACGGCAGGCTGGCCAGCGCCCTCTCTGCATTTTGGCGCCCTAGGTAACTGCCTAGTTCACCTTAATGGAAGCACTGGCCCTGACAGTAAATGCCACTTTGATCACTTCAGAATCAAAATATGATTGCTGATGTTAGAATCACTGAGATGCCACAAGCAGATTCACCTAGCACATGTCTTGTTACTGATCTCTACTGCAAATGTTGTTTCAAGTTACTTTCGAATACATTCTGGGCTGAAATAATTGCAGAAACTGAAAGTTTAGTGGATCCTGGTAATGGTGGTAAAATTATTCTGTTTGCAAAAGATGAAGTAAATCACAGTGTAGCAAAGGATCCAGGGTTGTGGCTTGATTTCTCTGCCGAAGACATGGCTTATTGGATTGGTTGTGGACTCAGTGACTGTCAACACCTCCATGGGCCATTTGTCAAGTCTTACCGGCATTTCAGTAATGGCGAACCAGTAAGGTATTGTTCGCAGAAACTTTTTTGTTGGGACAAAAGCCAATTATGAGAAATACAAGAGAGAGTGATTACTGTATTCACTGTTAACAGGATCAGTTTATTGTTTTGTTTGCAAACTGTTTCCTCCTAAAAAAATCTCAAATTTTCTTATAAGAGAAGGGTTCAGTGACTGGTGAAATACTATGAAAATTGATAATTATGAAAAAGCACTACTCACCAAGACTCTATGCTAACATACTTAACTCGCAGACAAGGTACAGCTTTGAGGCAACAGTTGGAGAAACAAATTCAGAGAATGATTACTGGGAACATGTCTTGAGGCGTGTCATAGCTGTTAATTCGTTTGTTAGCTGAACATGGCTTGGCTTTTTGAGGAACAGAAGAAAGGCTTGAATCATTGCAAAATGGGAATTTTTTTAGGGCTGCTTGAACTCATAACCCAAAATGTGGCCTGCTAAAAATGGTCCATTTTTAGCAGGCCATATTTTGAAATATAGACATTCTGGCAAAGGAAATCCTTCTTACCTGTCCAAAACCACCTATGAGGAACTCATTCAACTAATGGCACAAAAGGTCCATGTGCTCATTGTTGACAAATTAAAATCTTATTATTTAGTTTGCCAGTTGATTCAACACCAGATCTATCACATATTGATCAGAAGTTTTGTATTTAGGCACTTAAAAGATACACACCCTATTGAAATCTTTTTAACTTTTCTGGAAATGAAAGGCCATATTGGTGAGGAAATGGCAAATCAAGTGTTGCAGTATTTATGGGAAGTTTGTAGGCTACACTTTTCAAAATGTAGGGGGTCAGTCTTATGACAACGCTGCCAACATGTCTGAGTGTTATAAGGGGATGCAGCAAAAATATTTATAAACAAACAAGGAAACTTTTCAAATATAAAGTGGAAATACAGTAACCCCCCCCGCCGATCGCGGGGGTTAGGGACCCACCCCACCCGCGATGCATGAAAATCCGTGATATGCAGAAACGGGTGGGGTGGGGCCTGGGGGCGGGGGGGCGATAGTGCGCCTGTCCGAGAAGTCTTGGGGCGGCACGTGCAGGCGGTGTTGCAGGATCTTACCTCCGCCGCCTGCCCGCGCGGCCCCGAGGCTTCTCGGGGGAGCCTGCTTGGCCGCTCCCCACCCCCCCCCACGCCACCCTGAGACTTCTCAGGGGAGCCTGGTTGGGTGGCATGGAGTGACCCGATCACTCCCACACACACACGCCCCCAAGGCTTCTGGGGGGAGCCTGGTTGGGCGGCGTGGAGCGACCCGATCACTCCCCCCCCCCCGCACCCTGGGGCTTCTCGGCGGAACCTGGGGGGCGGCGCGGAGCCTGAAACGTTGTGTTAAACTGTTTTCTCTCAGCAGATATACTGTGACATGACCATTTATGTCTAGCTCACTAGTAACCTTTTATCATCCTGTCGTATGAGGACTGTTTTAATGAATTGGGCAACTATGGACAAATAAGCCTTGAGAACAGACTCAAACTGTTTCCCAGTTTCCACCCTACTGAAACTGCACTGCCAGTTCTCCCATTATTCGAATCCCCCCTCCCCACCGCCTTTTGCTTGATCCACGAATGCAACCAGAAATTGACCTTTCGTACATCCTGCTTCACACAGGAAGGATCTTCTTTAAAGTCTGAGCTGTCGGGTGAACCATTAACTTCGTCAAATAAACCAACTGGGCTTGCAAAACTGTCTCTCAGGAAAAAACAAAATGTGCTCCTGACTCTTTCCACAGCTGGCTTTCCCCCCCACCACCAAGAATGGGAAATCCACCAGAATTTATGGAAATACTCAGATTAGGGGTTGGGAAACCTGTGGCCATCCACATAATCTTGGATTTACTCTTCCTCTTATCCCAATTGTCACAGCTGAAGGAGATGGGAGCTGAGCCAGCCACATGCCCTCCATCCCTTATCAGAAGATGAGATCTGCAGCACAAGATCCTTATAATCCAGCATCCTTTCCCCAATAGTAGGGGGGCAAGAGAAGCACAAGCAATAATCTGTGTAACATCTCACTAGCCTTCAAAGCATGCAACTAAAATTCAGGGGTATACGAGCTCTGAACCTGAAGCCTGCTTTCAGCTCTAAGAGTTAGGGTCACAGCTCCCTGAGACCTAAAGCCAATTCAGCCAGTGGCCCTCAGATGCCACGAGGATTCAGCAACATGTAACAACAACAGCAGCAGCAACAACAACAAAAACATATTGATACTGTGCTCTACATCAGTGCCCATCCCAATAAAACATTTAACGGCAACCTTAATATTGTGTGTGTGTATACCTCAACATCAAAGTTCTTGAAATAGTCAACAATCCAAAAAGAACTAACCAACTGGTAGCAAACCAGTTAAAAAGTTCAAGCAGAATATACTGGTTGCTAGCCTCTTCCAACACCCAACACCATTGGCTTCCAGTTGAGCAGATGGGTTTTCAAACCTCATTTGAATTTGTCCCTTGTCCATTTAATTTATCTGGATCCATTCACAGCTGCAGGGACATATAATTCCAGAGCTTTGGAGCCAAGTGGGAAGTTTGGAGCGAAGTCTGGAATTTGCCACTTTAGTCCAAGTTGGACTAAGTTTGGAACCTGTGGACCAAGTCCTCTTGAGGAATATGCCATGCCAGCAGCTTGGTAAATAATTAGGGCAAGAAAATGTAGGGTTTTAAAGGTCAAGACAAGGGTTTTAAAATACATCCTTGACCTGATAGACATCTTACACAATGTCCTACATTGAGTGAAAATATGGGAATTATCTGGTCAGTTTAAAACCATTTGTACAGCATTTGTTCCAGGGTAAGAGGATAAAATGAAGAAGAAAGACCAAACACCAAAAGGCTGTTACAGTAGTCCAGGCGTGAAACCACCAGGGCATGGAGAAGCTTTGTAGTGTCAGAAGCTAGGAAGTGATGGATCCAGTGGATATCAGCAAGATGGATATTGCGTACCTTAGCTGTGAACACAGTGACAACTTGTTGTTCACTCAAATGCCAAGATCCATGACCTCGAGACAGCAGTCAGCCAACAATCTTGGAGGGAGAGAGGAGGGTCAGCTCATGAATGGACAAGACAATCTGGATGGAAGACAAAAACTTGAGTCTTATCCATGTTCAATTTCAAATGATGAGAGGACATCCATGATGAAAAGTCCAAAAAAGAAGCCCCTCAAGGAAGTCTAGACCTCAAAAGTAAACTCAGGATAAGACTGGGGAGGGGGAAGGACTGAGAGGCTTAATACCCACAGAAAGGGGGGAAAGAATGATTTGACAAATAAAAAGAAAACCAAGAACTAGCATTTCCAAAGAGATTCCACAACAAACGAGAGGAGGTCTTGCAAAAAGAATCAAGTGATCAAATGCCACTGAAAAGCCAAGCAGCACCAACACCGATGACCAAGGTTGAGTCTTAGCCACTAGGATATCGTTCAAAACTCAAAGAGAGCCCAGCCTAATAAAATCCAGTTTGACATGGATCAATGGTATTTTAATGAGCTAAAGAAGGAGCCAGTTGAGAAAGGGTTACTCTCTCCAAAAACATCAGACACAAAAGGAAGAAGAGAAACAGGTTGATACTGAGCACAAACTGAAGGGCCAAAGGAAGTTCGTTGTTTGTTTTTCAACAGAGAACAGGCAAAAATATGCTTATAAGAACTTGGACATTTGCCAGTAGTACATTAGGTGAACCTGCATAATTTGTAGTAGAATAAAGAAAAGAAGGAAAGGATCACTATGAGCAGGAGTTGTGTGTGTGTTGTGTTGTTACAGTCGTGACCGACTCTTTGTGATTCCATGTCCATGGAGTTTTCTTGGCAGGAATACTGGAGTGGTTTGCCAGTTCCTACTCCAGACGCCTACAGCACCTGGTATTCCCTGGTGGTCTCCCATCCAAGTACTAACTAGGGCCGACCCTGCTTAGCTTCCGAAATCAGGCGAGATCGGGTGTGCTCAGGGCATCTAGCAAGGAAAGAAGCCATATATCCCGCTCTCCTCAAGTGACCCTCAGAAGGTGGTGGGGACTGAGATAACAGCCTCTCTCGCTGATCTCAATGGCCAGGTAGGCTTCTCTGAACATGTCTGAACACTCAAGAGCCCTGTATAAATATTCAGTGTTATAATATCTAACCTGTCACAATAACAGTGATTTATGTGCACATTCATCATCATCATCATCATCATCATCATCATCATCATCATCATCATCATCAT
>JAHTLZ010003468.1:18974570-19049094 GCA_023846285.1 Phrynocephalus versicolor | reverse complement strand
ATCATCATCATCATCATCATCATCATCATCATCATCATCATCATCATGTGTCATCAACTCAATTCTGGTTGACCCTTTTCAGGGTTTCCTAGGTAGAGAATAAACAGAAGTAGTTTACTTTTCCTGGGAACACCCTGGGACCGACTGTGCAGCTTGCCCAAGGCTACCCAGGCTGGCCTTTCCCTGGGCATAGTGGGGAACGGAACTCCAGGCCTCTGGCTCCACAGTCAGATACAATAACTCACCGAGCGGTCCAGCCAACGAAGGACATGCACATTAACAGTGCATTATGCAATCTTTAACACACACACACACACACACACACACACACACACACACACACACACACACACACACACCCCATCCTTGCCAAACATCAAGCAAGGAACAAGCTGTTCATTCCCACCCACCTAACCAATGTTTCTGAGAAAAATCTAAAAACCCTGCCATGCCCCCCCCCCCGCCACCTCCACCTGTTGTTCTGGAATAGGAGAGACTGGCACAAGCCTCGCCTTCTCTAAGGCAAAACAATCCAACCACTGCTGAGACTGGAGATGAAAAGCCAAATAAAACCAGGAGGAGTCTTATTAAAAGGACTGAAGCCAGCAGTTTTCCCTTACAATCAAAAATGATTGGGCTGGGAACTGTTATTTTTAATTAGTGTTCAGTGAGGCTGTAGGAATCTGGGCCCCACCAGAAACTGGAAATAAACAGACAATAAAACCCCTAAGCTTTGTTACCTAAAAATTATAAAGTTTTGAGGACTAGTCAGCCATTTCAAATTTTCTTCTGGACAAGAGCACGGTAAGAAAATCAGACTTTTAAAAAATGTTATCTTGTTTAAATATTCACTTTATTTGTTGGATACATTGTTTTTGCCACTTCTCAGCTACTTCCCAGGGATTTTGCAAATCTCTGGATCAATAGATAGAATATATATTAGGTAAATTAATACTGGAATTATGGGTAAGAAACTAAATTCATTTTTTAGCTATTAAGAAATTAAGGTTAAGAAATGAATCATGATGCCTCCAGATAAATTCTTGCATGTTCTATAGTTTGCGCCACCTGTTTTACTAGTGATTTGCTAAATGTTTGGGGGTTTGTTTGTTTTATAACTTTTGTTTTATGCTGTGTTTATTTTAAACTGTACAGAATAGTAAAAAGGAAAAGGTAAAGGTTCCCCCTGCACAAGCAGGCTAGTCGTGTCCAACTCTAGGGGCAGTGCTCAACTCCATTTTCAAACCAAAGAGCCAGTGTTGTGCACGGCCGTGGCCATGTGGCCGGCATGGCTGAACGGAACACTGTTTACCTTCTCACTTTTTACAGCAATACCTATTTATCTACTTGCATTGACATGCTTTCAAACTCCTAGGTTGGCAGGAGTTGGGGTTAACAGTGGGAGCTTACTCCGCTGCGTGGCAGCCGGGATTCGAACCTCCAAGCTGGCAATTTTGCAGCTGACCATTTCAGTACTCTAATCTGCTGAGCCACCATGCCTCAGAGTAGTGCCTTGGTACTAATGGGAGCAGTATACAAGTAAAACAAACAAACAAACTCCTTCAGTAGCTTGAGCAAGGCTTTGAGTCCCTTGTCTGCGAAGGTGCTGATGGAGTTCATATTAACCCACTTTACAAGATTGTAAACCAGCAAGGCCTTAGTTAATGACCCATACTAAATGGGTGTTGGGAAAGGTTACATAGGTGGGATTTTCATACACCTTAGGCCATTGTCAACCTAATGAGCCTCTTCAGGCCATTGTCCACCTAACAAATTTATTCAAGCCATTGTCCTACTTACGACCCTATTCAGACCAGGGTGATGTGAAATGAAGGCGAATTGAGGACTCGCCACTAACTTTCCGCAGACTGAGGAAGCTCCTTGGATGAGCACCGAAAAGTTTCAATCTCTCAAGAAAAGAAGTCCAGTTGCCATGACTACCAGATAAACTCACCTGGATGAGTGAGAATCTTCACAGACATAAGGTTGTAGTAAGAACTGATGAGACAATATATATGAAGTGCTTTGAAACTCTAATCCTGCAAATATACAGTAAATGCTATTTTCATATCCCTCATCCTGACTGATTTTTTTACTAGTCCATCCATCTGAGAAATGATCTTAGAACTTCTACAGTGATTAATTTAAATTTGGTCCAGATCCCAAGAGAGAAGTCTTAGGTGTGTTAAGATCGCTCTCTTGGCTCCTGTTCCCTTAATTTCAGTTTGTGAAATGGAAATAATAGACCTGTGGGTAGTGGGTGGCATATAAACTGTAAAAATAAATAAATAAATAAATAAAATAAAATAAAATAATGGAAGATGAATTTGTACCATCTTTGTAGGAGACAAAGATCCAAAACGGATATGAGAAGTATTTGACTTATTAAACGCACCAAAATCATAAGATGGTTGAGTCACGACATTCAAAACAATAGAGTAGGAATGGAATTTTTGATTAATACAATAGGTGACTGGCTTTTGACATTTATTGGAATTTTAATATTTTGAAGCCAAAATTGGATTTGTTTTATTACTGAATGAAGATTATGTTTCCCAACTCATTCATTGACCGAATGAAATGCAACAGCTAAAATGCTCCTGTGTCTGCTGTCATGTTTTCCTTCTTGTCAGATACTAACTACTATTGTTGACTAACTACTATTACAAAACATCTGGATTTCTTATTTATTTATTTAAAATATTTCCACCCTGCCTTTCTCCCTGAAAGGACTATTGTTCAGTATCAAATTTGGAACTGTTGGGTATCAATATTCATAGGCCCAGAGAATGTTTGGAGACTATTGACATCACCACTGAAATTCTTAAGAGGGAACTTTGATAATTAAATTCAGCTTAGATGTAATGTGAAACCAGCATAACAAAGCACCACAAGGCGCTTATAAAAAGAGCTGGTTGCCTTTCCACTGGCTGAGAGAAGGAGGAGAGGGAGGAAATTCTTATCTTTCTAGTGTATTAGTAGTACACATCACTGTTCCCTCTAGATGTTTCAAATCACAAATCATACCATCTCTATTGCGAACACATGTGTTGGAATGTAATTACTCCTGGAGTATTACAGTACCATACAGTGAATTTGAAGAGGTAAGTGATAACTCTCCTCTGACTCCAACTGGTTCCTTTGTTCCTCTAAATGTCTTCCTCTCCACACACAACGTGTGCAAGACATCTGTGTGTGTTCTGAGCCATCAACTTGGAAACAGCTTACAGTGACCTCAAAAGGGTTTCAAGGTGAGGTTTTTAAGGAGTGGTTTTACCTGTTCCAACTCCCTCCCACCCACTTCATTTCGATGGCAGAGCAGGGATTCAAACCCAGGTCTTCTGATTCTTCTCTCTGATACACCATCCTGAATATTATCAAACATTTTGTTTCCCGTAAATACAGTTGTGGTGGATGTTCAACTCTTAAAGGCATAATGAGGTTGATGACACGCCTGAAGAACCATGGGAGGGAAAATGTATGTGAAAAGCGGGGATTTAAGTCAACAACTTATGGAATGAATGTTCTCATTGTGTCAAGCAAGAGATGAGACAGTGGGGAGTAAATCTTCAAATTATTGTCTGGCTCTGTCAAGGCAAAGCCCTATGATGGTTGCAGAAGGTGTGAATACACTGGTGGTCTCAGCAACAGGAGCCTGAACCTTCACAGATGGAGAGTTTGGAATAGTTACTTTTTAAGCCTACAACTGGAGAGTTTTAGACTACAGATGGAGAGTTTGGAATAGTTACGTTTTTAGATTACAATTGGAGAGTTTTAGACTATAGTATGGAATAGTTAATTTTTAGACTACAGTTCCCAGAGCCACTCCTTACCTACACAGCCAGTGCCTATCTTGAGAGGGACCTAGGAATTGTAGCCTAAACATTTTCTGGGAATTGTAGTCCAAAAGGCAAGGCACTCGAAATAGGGTGCCTCCCTCTTGGGCTGAGAACCACAGCACTTTCATACTAGGCTTCCTCTGTTGCTGAGGGCCGTGTTCTTTGCCTTCCAGGCTCTTGTTGATGGAGTGGAGGGCATCCCATCTCCATCCGCTTGGACTGTGGACCATCCTGCTCTGCCTGCAGGGATTCTGTCCTTCTGCCCTGGCCAGCCCTCCGGACTTGGGGGCCGATGGAAGTGCACGGGCCCTCCCGGAGGACGCCACTCAAGAGCAAGGTTACTACCTGCAGCAGCTCTTTGGACAGTATGGGGAGAATGGGACCTTATCCTTCGAAGGTTTGACGCGCCTGCTGCTGAGCCTGGGGCTTGGGAAGGTCAAGGTGGTCGAGATTGAACATGAGGCCCTGGGCCACGGCCATGTCTCGCACCTGGACATCCTTGAGGTCCAAGAGAACAAGCATCTGCACTCCCACTCGGCGCTGGAGCACCTCAGCAAACCCGAGCACCAGACTGGGGTGCACGTGGAGAGGACCATCCCCACCAGGTAACCCATGTGGCCTCAGAAAGCACCGTGTTGGCTCCATTAGGGAGATGCTGTGTTCAGCCTAAGCGCAGCATTCTCTGTGGTGGTTAAACACTCAGAGATTGAGCCAACCATGTGTTTTTGTAACTGCAGAGAAAACCATAAAAATAAAATCAAAGCATGCTCTTTATTTTGTTCTTGAGTTCCTCTTCATATCTTGTGGACCTTGTCCTGCTTTGAGGCGGTCTTTCAAGGCCATGGAAATTCAACTTGGCAGCCTGCTGAGGCCATGCTGTGTCAACATCTCTGGTCTTACCCCTTTCCTTACCACCTCCGGTTAATGTGGAGAGCGTGCTAGCACCTGACTGGCTAAATTATTGTGTCCAAAATAGTGAACCCCCCATTGACAGTTGCTTTGCTCAACAGATTTCAGTCCTGCTCAGCCAAATGAGACCAATTTCCCATTATATTTAGAAGCAGCAGATAAGATTTTTAAAAAAATGACAGGTAGTAGTATAATATTAAATTTTCATTTAAAATTATCTTAAATGGGACTCTTCTGTGGGAAGCCATCTTACTGTGTCAGGACGGTAGACTGCTGTTGAAGGGAAATCTGTCCTCATACTTTGGGTTTGATGATTACATGTTTCCTTCAGGCCTGGAATTTCTCATGGGCGAACTGCGGCCCCGACACCTGAACCTCCTGCTCTCCATGGGGTCAGACATGTCACCGAGTCAAACTCTGGGCAAGTGTCAGAAAAATCTGGAAAGGATGCAGGGACTTTCAAGCTGCCCGAAGGACATTCTGGTTTAAATCTTCTAGAAAGTGTGATTGCGCTGGATCACTCTGTCTACAATCACCTACACGAGGATGTAAGTGCGAGAGGAGTGAAGAATTGCTGTCGCCATGACAATTTAGGATTCTTGGCTTATTCCGGGAAGCACATTGAATATTTTAGACAGGAAAGGGAGTGGATAATTTCAATAAAATAGGAGGGGCTAAGAGTGGGGGATAAGACTGCTTCTTCTTGGTTTCCTGTGCTGTCAAGTTGCTCCGGTTGTATGGCTGCCTTAGGAATGAGTGATCTTGGGAAGGTTCTGTCATTAATCAAATGTAGAAGCCCCAGTTTCCTTTAGTGAGTCAGAAGCCCCAGTTTCCTTTAGTGAGTCAATCTATCTCACATTTGGTCTTCCTCCTGTCCTGCTGCTCTCAATTTCCCCCCGCAGCATTATTGCTTAATGTCACTCACTAATTCTAAAGATGTGACTGAGACCTGGCTGCAATTCATGGCTCGAAGCAATTGTTAAAGAAATAACAGGCACACAGCTGCAATCTTGCTGATCAGTGGCAATTCACAGTTTCAGGTTAATGCAATTTCACTTATACATGACCAATAGGATTCCAGTTGTCAAATTACAGCTTTCAAAATGATAACAATACCTTTTAATGGCAGAATAACTAATTACAAGGGTCTAGTTACTTATAATGAATTATTGCCCGACTGTTAGGTAGCCAACAGCTCTTAAGTTAGTGGAAAGGGAACATGATCACCGATCAGCATCACCCTTGACAACCCCCAACATATCATGTGACCAGCATGCCACGTGTCTGATCACATGCTGACTGTTTCATGTGTCCTGTACACCTGTAGTATGTCATTGGTAGCTCAGCTTCTTCCCACTTTGTGAGGAGCAATATTTTTGAGCAAAGTTAGGCGGAGACCGTACTTGGATAGGGTCACCCCTTTTTCTTACAATCATGATCCTACAGGTCCTCCTTCCCTAAAAGGTAGCAGGCAGAAGAGGAAAACTGGAAGGGTCAATTAACTTTGTTCAGTGTAATTGTAATTGTAATGAGCAATGGTTTCTCAGAAAGGGACAGGCATGAACAAGTCTGCAATGTGTTTATTTCAAAGAAATAGGTAAATAGGTATAAGCAGAAGCAGAACACTTTAAACAACAATGTGCTAAATGCTGCTATCCTGTGTGTGTAAATAAAAAGAAACACTATAATTCAGTTTACTCTCATATAGGGTACTGTGTAGCCACTGTTTTACTTTTGCACGGGGGAGGGGGAATGACATGGTTTTATGAAATAGGGTTGTGTTGCTTTTCTTCTGGTTTCTTTTTAACCCTGATATTTCAAACTAACATTTAACCCTGAACCATACCCACCATTTTAATTACTGTAATTATGGTAACTTCTAAACTCCTTTCTCCTTTTGAAACTGGCATTTCCCCTCCCCGCCTTCTTTATTTAAAGAGAACCCTTGGTCTTCTACAACCAAAATGAAAACTTTGATCAAACTAACAACAAGCAAATTTTTTTAGCAGTCAGTCAAGCATTAATTGGGAGACCCAGTCTAGTACAATTATTCCTCCCTCCCTGCCTCCCTCCCTTCCATAACCCCCTTCTATGTGCCATGTTTTTATATTTGTGTCCCCAGTGTCTCAATGTGTCCCAGCTTCTCGTGAATTTCGGGCTGAACACGGTCTCTAAGATCACTCCGGAGCAGTTCACCCTGCTGTGTCCAGCTTTGCTCTACCAAATTGACAGCCGAGTTTGCATCCAGCACTATGACGAAGTGGCATTTGGCTTGGCGGGGAGCTCTCTTTGGACTGGTAATGCACAGGCTGACTTCCTCAAATACTGACCCTGTGTGTGTATGTGTGTGTGTGTGAATCTGAGGCCTTTAACTGGTACCTCGTTCCGAGTTCTATCTAGAGCTACGCAAATTCAGCATAGCTGTAGAATGATCTTGCAAACAAAGCATGTGTGACTGCACAAGACAGAAGATGCACCCCAAACCTCCGCAATCACCAGTCTTTGTGGGTAATATACTAATTTGGGAGTGGAGAATGAGAACATTAATGGGGAGGTGGTGTTTTCCCACAATATGACTCTATAAATTTCTTGATTTTAGAGAAAAAAGGCTTGGCTCCTAGCTTGTTAATCTTTTTTTTTTTTTTTTAAATTTCTCACAGGCTTGGGCTGGGGATTTTTGGCCATCACCCTGACCAGCTTGCCTTCAGTGCTGGCCATTGTCCTCGTCCCTCTCCTCAGCCACAAGCTCTTCCATTCCCTCCTCGCTTTCCTGGTGGCATTGGCTGTGGGGACACTGTGCGGGGACGCACTGCTACATCTCTGGCCACACGTATGTAACCTCCACGTTCCCTCCATTTTTTATGAGTAACATGTGGGTTGTTGTATCCGCGCCTCCTAAGTAACTCTCTCTAAGTAAGTGATCCTACCTCGAGTCTTGTTATTTATTTATTTATTTATTTATTTATTTATTTATTTATTTATTTATTTATATACTCCCCGTTTTCCAGAGGAACTCCGGGCGGTTTCCGTGAATGCACAGGAAATTATACAATTATACAAAATACCAGGAGAGCAATAATCACAAAATAATATAACAAAACTAAACAAAACAAGCACAACTAATATAAAAGCTCCTCATATAAAAACTCTGGCAAGACAGTCTCATTCTAACGGTCCTAGGGAAAGGGGCGGGGGTCTTAGATAGCACTTAGTGAACCACTCCCGTGGGATAGACCAGATCTCATCTGTATTCTGTCACATAAAGGATGGAGATGTGCTTGGCTCTTTAGATTATTATCCAAGAATAGAAGTTTCAGAGAGGGTAGCCGTGTTAGTCTTTTCAAGAACTGGAGGCAAAAATCAAAGAAAAACAAAACAAAACGAAAGACACAAAACATGTGGCACCTTAAAGACTAACTTCCATATTTTAATGTAACATTTTGTGGACTACACGTCCACTTCTTCTGCTGCTATATGTCTGAAAAAGTGGACGTGTGGTCCACATAACATTGCATTAAAATATGAAAGTTAGTCTTTAAGGCGTCACATGTTTTGTGTCTTTTGTTTTGTTTTGTTTTGTTTTTGTTTTTGCCTGCTATCCAAGAATAATCCACTACAACCCTATTTAGGTATTAAATAAGCAGACACACATGTTGAAGAGATTTTGCTCGCTCTGCCCCTCAATATGGAGGGCTGCCAGTCTGAAGAGGTCCAGGTCGCCTCTCCCAGGAGCCTCATGGAGGAGCCACCTGGAGCCACCAGCCTCCACCTCATCAGATTGTTGTAGCACTTCTAGGTTGAGCCTGGAAACAGCTGAGGAGGCTAATGCCTTGTTTGCATAGCATGTGGAGTCGAGACAATTCCTCAGTGATGCCATTCAACTAGGACTGGGCAAACATGATTTGGCCTGCTACACAATTCTCGTCCGCTTCTGCTGGAAACGGATATTTAGAGAGGAACACTGCACTCTCGTAGAGAATTAGGGCATATTGGATCTGAGAGGGATGGGTGCCCATTTCAAAGGAAGCAAGCTATACTTCTTTTTCATTAGTGAGCGTCTTGGACTCAAAGTGTTTCCAGTGGTGCGAGACCGTTGTGATAAATCAGGGTTGCCACCAAAAACTCAAATAAAGTCCCTCTCTGCATATGTTTGTGATCTCTCTGGTTTCTTGCCAGGTTTTTTTTTTATTCATGTGTTTGTTTTCTGAATTCTTCCTTTCTCTGCTCAAAGGAATTATTTTCATTCAGGCACAGGCCAGCCCCCACGGACTCCTGCCACCGAAACATCAGCCTCCCGCAGCAGAGGATGCCGTCTTGAAAGGCCTGTGCGTCCTGGCAGGCATTTACTTCCTCTTCCTCATTGAGAATCTCATGGGAACCCTCAGGCAAAATCGAGTCAAGAGGGTAAGGTGGCTACTTCACGGCCTGCCTCGCTCCACAATTACGTTCATTCCGAGACAGTGTTGTTCGAGTTCACGTGGCTTTGTCCCTGTTTTCGTTTACCCATGGGCGTGATTACTTGTCTCGTGACAACTGTTACTTCACATCCTTGTTTTGTGACAACTACTGGATTTCCCTGGCTTCATTTAGCCTTTTTTTTAATTGTTGGGCTTCCGTTTTTTGATATTTAGAATCCACGCTATGGGCATGCGAGCTGTCTCGGGAAGCCTAGCAGGAGGAGCCGGGTGAGCCCAGGCGGCTGCAACGTCACCACTTGCCGCGGGTGAGCAGTGGCGGCGTGGGCGAGACACCCTCGCCCTGAACTCAGCAGTCTGCGGGCTGGCAGGCGAGCAGGCAAGGAGAGCTCAGCCCCGCCTCCGGGACCCGAGGAGGAGAGACCTACGCCTCACAGTGGCTCTCTGCCTGTCCCTTCAAGAGCCGCCTTCTCCGGCAGGGACAGGCAGGCAGCCAAGCCTGGCCTGGCGCAGGAGTTCCAGTCAGCTTTCTCAGTTGTCGGAGTTATTCCTAGAGAGAAAGGGGGAAACAGCCATTGCTGTTACTTCACGTCCCTTGTCTCGGAACAGGAATCGAGAACAAAGCGTGACAAGAGAATTCCCCAGCCGAGGGGCAGGTACAGCTTGTTACGCTCTGTTCCTGGTTCAGGGGGCGTGGTCAATATGAGTTTCTGCTGTCATGCTATAGGTGTGAAGTAAGTTTTTTTCCTACCGGTCCCAAGCAGGACAGCAAAGAGGGATGAAAGGGACGTGAAGTAATGGCCCAAGAGGATTATCCCCTACTGGGAAATTTTATCAGTTGATGAGGAGATTCCATCAGATCACGTTGTTGTTGCAACAGCTCTTCCATCAGCTTCTGGACTGGCTAAGTGACAAACCCCATGTCAGTTCATGTAGGTCAACAAATGGGTGTTTGCCATCTATATAGTGTCCATCCACCCCGATGCTCCCCCTGTGGTGGGACCACAAGCAAACAACTGGTATGAGTTACAGGATAGCCATGCTGAGCTTCCTAGCCTCACAGCTGCTTCTTGGAATCAGAACTCTGTGCAGACTTACCAACAGAGTATTGTGTGACAGAGTACGTGTTGAATCGCTGTGCCCAGCAGGAAAAATAAATCACAACTAAATGAAAGCCATCCGCCATTAGGGGTAGAAAAGTCTAATCTTTTGGGGATTGCGCTGAGGGAGACAGGATATGTCCTCTCTGGGACCTAGCCATTGCTCAGCCATGGCCACTAGAGATGGGCACAAAACAAAAAAATGACACACTGTTTTGTTGTTTTGTTACAAAACAAAACAAGATAAACTGTTTCAGCCTGAACTGAAACTGCTTTTTTTGTTTGTTCGGAAACTGAACCAGGGGAGCTTCCTTGAATTCTTCCCTGGAAGTTCCCCAGATTTGGGGCAGTTTGGGGTTCAGGGGGTGAGTTATTAACCTCCAAAGTGGGTCCCTCCAGGTAATTTTACAAGTGCCAGCAATATAGGGGTTAATTTAAGCATCTTAACCCGTATACACTCTTGCATTTAGGTAGGGGGACCCTTTTGAAGTTGAATAACTCAGCCCCAGGAACCCCAAACCTCTCCACATTTTGAGGGGGGGGTTACAAGGAAGAGGTTGAGGAAGCTCCTCTGCCATTTCCCTGCCGAAACATGCCTGCCGAGTACTATAATGTTTTATGTTTATCAGATTGGAGAATTAATAGCCTCTCCTGTACTATTGCTTCTACCGTGTCATACTTTCCGGGTTGAACTTCAAACCGGAAAGTATATTAAGCACTACTTACCACTACACAAGAGGAAGCAATTCTCCAGTTCAAGTAGGGCAAGTAATTGCTTCCTTCGCCATCTTCCCCCTTACTATCTGACTGAAAACTCTTTTAAAAAGAAAACATTTAAAATTACATGGGGGACTGTGAGGGTTCATTATGAAGATCAGGCAATCCGGACTCACGGACAAGGCGGGAGGCAGTTGTTGATTCAACATTAAACGTGTTTTTATTGCTTACAGACTTGAACTCTCTGTAGGTTTGTTCTTCATTGTTAACTGACGATACCGAATAAGGCTTACAAACGTTATTAAACAAAACAGCATCCGTAAAAGTGGACTCGAATGGGTATATCGCGATATCGGGATCTTCTAGTGGAAAAGAGGAGCTCCCCTTTCTCGACCTGGGCACTGAGTGCCACAGCAGGGATGTTTGGTACCCCTGTGGCATGGGGACTATGTTCCGCTCCCTCCTCCATTCCCTCTGGAATTTCTCCGAATTCTCGGGCCAGCCTAATGGTTTTACGGTGACAGCCCAGGTGATCTCCTCATTCCTTTTAGGACGGGTCACCTCCACCTTCTCCCTCAGCCGGCTCTCCAGAGTCTGCGCCCCAATGGTTTTTAACCCCCCTTGCCAACTGTCAACCTCCTCTCTTTTATCTCGCGCGCCGCCTACGTCATGCTCCTCCCACTCGGCGTCTAACTCCTCCAGCGCCCATAACACAGTGGGTTCTCTATGTCCCCGTGCGTTCCCCACCTCCTCTAAAAATATTGCCCTTACACCCCGTGTGCATATATCCCAGTTCCGCGATGTCTCTTCTTCTTTATCATCTTCCTTCTCATCGTCTGTCAACACAGACGGCACACTTCCTCTCTGGGTGTTCACCACCTCCTCTGACTCACAGGGACCCAATTTGGAGCTTAATAATTTGGTCCCCTTAACCCCAAACCGCTCCAAATTTGGGGAGCTTCCAGGGAAGAGTCCAAGGAAAGTCCCCGTTATTTATAGAGTTCCGAATCATTTGGTTTATTTAAAAAAATTCATTACTAACGAAATGAAGCTACTAAAGAAATGAAACAGAACACTATACAGTAATCCTCGACCTATTGCGGGGGTTAGTGACTCAAGCTGACCTGTGATAAAGGAAAATCCGCAATATGCAGATGCTGGGTTGGGTTGGGACTGGGCGGCCTGTTTGGGGCCTCCTGCACTTACTCTGCACCTGGCACTGCCCCAAACAGGCCTCTGATGGGCTTCCAATTTGGAGGCCCCATAACTGGTTTCAGCTGATCTAGAAGGTACTTCCTTCTAGAGGCCCCATAACTGGTTTGGAGGCCCCATAACTGGTTTCAGCCGATCTAGAAGGTACTTCCAGTTTTTTTTAGAAGCCACTTCTGGTTCGCCAGAAACCACTCCTGGGGCCTCTGACAGGCTCAGGAAGCCTGTTGGGGACCCCAGAAGTGGTTTGGATGATTCGGAAGGCACTTCTGTTTTTTTTGGAAAACACTTCCGCTTTGCCGGAAAGCACTTCTGGGGCCATGCCAGGCCTGGGGTAAGTAAGTGCAGGAGGCCTCAAACAGGCACACAAAGCTTGTCCTGGGTGGGGGGCTTGCCTTCATATACAGTAGCTCCCCGTCTATTGCGGGGGTTAGGGACCCGACCTGACCTGCAATAATTGAAAATCCACAATATATGAATGCTGTGTCCAGTTGGAAACGGGGGGCCTGTCTGGGCCCCCCTACACTTACCTGAGGCCTGGCACTGCCCCGAACGGGCCTCTGAGGGCATTCCCGGGCCTGTCGGAGGCCCCAAAAGTGCTTTCTGGTGATCCAGAAGTCACTTCCAGTTCGCTGGAAAGCACTTCCGTGGCCTCTGACAGGCCCAGGAAGGCCATCGGAGGCCTCAGAAGTGGTTTTCAGTGATCTGGAAGTCACTTCCAGTTTTTCAGAAGTCATTCCGGTTCTCCGGAAAGCACTTCCACAGCCTCTGACAGGCCCAGGGAGGCCATCGGAGGTCCATTCAGGGCAGCACCAGGCCTGGGGTAAGTACAGGAGGCCTGAAACAGGTCCATCCAGCTTACCCCAAGAGGCTTTGTCTTTCATATACTGTGGTCCCGCAATATACTGGGACCACAGTATATGAACCACAAAAGGGTGGGGGAACACTGTACTGCAGTCCTGCAGTATATAAACCGCGAAATGGCGGGGGATGACTGTATTTCCATTTTGTGCTCATCCCTAACTTTCACCGTTGGAGATAAAAATATGCACAGCCCCACTCAAACAGAGCTTCCTGGTCCAACCTCAAAAACTTTGGTGTCACCTGTAACGTGAAGGGCTTTCCTTTTGCAGAAGGACACTGTCAGAAAGAAACCTGACCAGGCTCCTGCCTCGGTGGATGAGGACGGCACTCTCAGTTTAAGGACACCCCCTGGTGAGTCATGGGTTCCCCCCCGCCCTATGTGCTGTCAAGATGCTTTGAATTATAGTCATCCTATGAATGAATGGCCTCCTACAGGTCCTATCAATGGCTGGATAGCTCAACCTCTGCAGAGCCAGAGGTTGGGAGCCTGGTTTTCCCTACTCGGCCTAGTGCAAGTAGGAGATTCAAAGCTTTATCCTTAAAGCCCTATTCAGATCTTGCAAACTAAGGGAGTGGCTTTTTCTTATTGAACCCATCAATTCCATGCTATATTCTCCTCTTGCTACTCCCTTCTACTTTTCCTAACATTCTTACCTTTTTCAGTCAAGTCTTCCCTTCTTCTAGGACATCCAAGGTACAATAGCCTCAGTGAATCATTCTGAACCATTCCCAGATAGCTTTCTTTACGCAGTTGTATCGCTGATCACCATGTAAAAATATGGCAGTGCATTTTGAGGGCTCCAGCGGATTGGAACTGATGCACTTTTAATCGTGCACTGAGCTTTCTCTTGTACAGTGCCTGGGTCAGCCTAGCTACTGGGCAGGTGGGACAGTTACCCCAGGGTCTCGTTATTAGCAATATAATGCCTAGTCAGCACTGATACATTGCATATTGGTTTTGAATGCAGAGGAGCCCTTTTCACATTTCTGCTCAACATTTTGTTTGTTTGTTTGTTTGTTTGTTTATAATTTATGTGCTGCCAACTACCCAAAGGTCTCTGGGGGGCCTACAATTAAAAATTAAAATGAATAATTAAAACAACTAATAACATTAAAATGCTAATGAACAATTAAAAGCAATTAAAAACTTTTAAATACAATGCACTAAAATTGCTACCAGGACCCACAATCTATGTTATATCAGTTAAAAAAAAACTTTCTGGAACAGGAAGGTTTTTACCTGGTGCTGAAACGTCATCAATGATGGCGCCAGGCAGGTCTCCCTCAGGAGGGCATTCCATAGCCTGGGGGCAGCTACCGAAAAGGCGCTATATACCTACAAGCCATCCCTCTCACCTCCTTGAGGGATGGCTCTTTCACAAGGGACCCCTGGCTAGATCTTAATTGCTGGGTAAGTTCATATGGAACCTTGAGTTGTGTTGAGTCACAATTGTTTAGATAACCTGCTGCTTTGTAGACAGGTTGCATAAACAATGTAAACTATCTTTGTGTGTGTGTGTGTGTGTGTGTGTGTGTGTGTGTGTGTGTGTGTGTGTTGTGTCGTTACAGTCGTGACCGACTCTTCGTGACCCCATGTCCATGGAGTTTTCAGAGTAGGCAAAAGAGAGAGAGATAGTTGCAGCTGATACAGATGCAATAGAACCAAGCGATGGTGAGGAAAGGCATCTCACATTTCCAGCCAGTTGAGACCAGAATTTTTTTTTGGAAGTCAGAATTGCACCCCAACTTGCTGGTAGTGTGGTCATATTCTGTACATGAAATAAGGATCTGCATCTCAAGCAGTGGTGTGTCTTGGGCCATACATCTGTACGAGGAAGGAACTATAGCTGTGTGATAGCTGGGCAGATCCATTGCATCTAATTTTCCTCTGGGGTCTTATGGGATAGAGTTGACCTGATCTTTCTCCACTCGGCCCGCGTTCTAGGGGCTGAATCGCTGCGTCTGGCAGTGCTAGAAGGAGAAGCTTTGGATCTCTATGCTGAAGCTCAGGACTCTCCCACCCAGATCCACAGCTCAGAAGATTACGGGGCAAGCTCGGAGAAACAGGTGGAAGAGCTACATTACCATGGCCATTCCCACGATCCAGCGAGCACCCTCAATGGTGGGATAGCAGACATAGCTTGGATGGTGATTCTAGGCGATGGGATCCACAATTTCACAGATGGACTGGCCATAGGTAAGGGATTCTTAACCAGGGCTGGGACAATTCCTGTCTGGGGACTGGCATGGGAGAGAAAAGAATCCAGCTCTTTATGCCAGGGGTGGGGAACTTTCACCCCTCAAGATGTTTTGGACCACAACACCCACAGTCTTTTGTCATTGGAAATACAGGATCAGGATTCTGGGAATTGCCGTCCCCAAACATCTGGAGAGCTGAAGGTTCCCCACCCTTGCTCTATACTGTAAAGTCAACAATGTGATCGCAGTGCGGTTCAGTGAAAGCTAATAGATCAGTTGAACCTTCTCTTTTACTGGATATAAGGCAGCTCACAACATGTGCTAAAACCACAACACGTTATACAGTAATGCCATGAATTACTAAATGAATCCGTTCCAATGGGATCTCAAAACGCAATTTCCCATAGAAATGCATTGGAAATGGATGAATTTGTTCCAAGTGGGAAATCACCCATCACCTCGAGAATGCAAAAAGAAAGTAACAGGAATGCAAATGACAGAAGGTTAGCTCCCAACCTTTCAACTGCTTGAGAAATCCACCCAAAAGTTCAAAAAAGTCCCCAAAACGGTGCCAAATAGTTCCAGAATGGCTCCATAACAGGCACTTCCTGTTTTCTGCCTCCGATTGTAAAATGCTTCCTACTTCGCAACTGCAGTACTGTAGTGGGGATGGCCACTAGATGGCAGTATTGCAATTGGAAACTTTTCATAACTCAAAAATAAACAGGGTTAAATTTTCATAATTCAAAATTTTCCTATACCTACACATTTCTTTTCATAATTCAAGTTTTTTGTTGTTCAAGGCATGCATAATTCAATGCATTACTGTAATAGTAAAAGAAATGGAATAACCTCAATTAAGCTAAATATTAAACTAAAAAAAGTAAAACCATCTGAAAGCATGAGAGATCAAGAGAAGAAAATACAATGCCTATCATTAAAAGACACTCCCTTAGAAGCAAACCAGTTCCAAAGATCCATCTAAATACAATGATTGTTACCTGTTGATGGTGTAGAATAGTGGGGAAGGGCTCAGGTTGGCCATGGAGTGGACGGGAACTCCCCCAAAACATGATACTTCCCATATTAAATGAGAATTATGTCACATAGCCTCTAGCACCCTGTGTTGCAGGCTTAATGAAGAACACAGGCTATTTCAGATGACTTGAGTTGGTTTTCCAGAAGAGGAATTTCTTAAAACGATCTTTGGATTCACAAGTCTTGATAAAATTGAATTTTTATCTCATAGGAGCTGCCTTCTCTGATGGTATCTCTAGTGGTTTAAGCACCACCGTGGCGGTGTTCTGTCATGAACTTCCCCATGAACTTGGTAAGTGAAAGAAAAGTGATGCTTTCCATATACTTTCATATATTCATATTCATATACTTTATATATGAATATTTGTTTATTTTACAATGTTTTGTTTTGACCACTTGATGCTCGTTACTGCTCCTGTTGCTTTTGACCTCTTTTGACACTGAATGGATTAAAAACAACATAAGAGCCGCTGATCTCATAAGAAGACCTGTGTTTTCCATGTTAGTTTCCATCCCTCGTAAAGGAATCTTTCTTTTGTCTCTTAACTGTTTTCGTGCTCTTAATGATACCTTTTAATTGTTGTAAGATGTCTCTTCTAATTCCCTATTCTTAAACTTGAATAATGTCTTAAATGTTCTGGGCTCTATATTGTCCTCCATTATTGTAAGCTGCCTTGGAGAAAGGTGGGGTAAAAATATTATAAAGAAATAACTCATACCATGGCAAGCAAGGGTTAGGTGACATTTGACCCTCCAGAGATGGCTGACCTGTGACTCCCAGCCTCCTTGACTTGGCAGGACTGGCTCAGGCAGACAGACATTGCAGTCCAACCACAGCTGGAGGGCAGCAAGTGGCCCACGCCCTCCAAAAGAACCCAAAATGGAAAGGTTGTCTTTGTTTTGCCATTTGGGATACAGGAGGCATTGTACCCTTAATATTCTCTTCCTTCGGCAGGAGATTGTGCCGTTCTGGTGCAGGCGGGCATGCCACTCCGGCGGGTGCTGCTGTTCAATTTGCTGTCTGCTTTCTTGGCTTACTGGGGCACCGCCCTGGGGACGATCATCAGTCAGAGCACTTCTCAGGTCGCCCCCTGGATCTTTGCCATCACAGCTGGCATTTTCCTCTATGTGGCCCTTGTGGACATGGTAAGGACATATATGGTGCGGATTTTTCCTCTTCCTGCAGCATAATGCTTGAATCTTCGAGCCCACAAAGTTATACACGTTTCTTGTCATTCCTCTTTTCCCTTGCTTTTGGCACTCCAGATGTTTTGGACCACAACTCCCATAGTCCTTTGTCATTGGCAATCTAGGCTTGGAATTCTGGGAGTTGTGGTCCAAAACATCTGGAGCGCCAAAAGGTTCACCACCAGTGCTCTAGAGTGTGGGGGGAACAACAGAGAAGTCCCTCTCCTGTGAGGGTGGTGGGACCAAGAGAAAGGCCTCCCCAGTGATTTTAACACCTGAGCAGGGTCATAGAGGGATATGTGGTCCTTTAGATAGCTTGGACACAAGCCATTTAGGGAGATTTTCACATCTCCCATATTGGTGTCCTTTGTTTGTTACCCAAAGGAAAGCTCAGGTTTTGTTTGCAGACATGACTGCTCAATCACAAAGGTCTACCTGAAGGTTCTCTCAAGGACTGCTGGGTGGCTTGACTTGATGATTCACAGTACTCCTTCCAGCTCTGCAGTTTTAAGATGATATTTCTCAAACACCAGCAGATTTTCAGCTTTTGTTGAAACGTTACCTGGAAGTTTAATCATTTAAAGAAATGCAGTGGCTTTGACTGGCACACTTACCTTTTCCCTAGGTTATTTGACAATTTACTCTAATAGAAACCTGTATATTTCTCTGCAGGTTCTTAAAAAGCAGCTTGGGGAAAGATCTTCTGTCAGTACTGTATATCACAAAGAAATAAGTCAGGCATACTTTTCTAATTTCTATTCAGCCCAAACGACTACCTCAGTTTTGTCTGATTGGGTGCTGTCCTGCTATTTTGGACTCCAGATCCCATGATCATTTACACTGGCCATGTTCATTGGATCTGAGGGGAGCTGATGTCTGAATTATTTACCGCCTCTATTGTTTTCAAATATTTTTTACCCCACCTTTCTTGGTAGAAAGCACCCAAAGTGGCTTACATCATTAAAGGACAATATTTAAAGACTGAAATGAAATCTGGAGGGCATTGTGTTGGTGGAAGGCTGATTTCCGTAATAACATATTATTTGACGCTTCGAGAATTTGGGATATATCTGTTCTTAGCAATGACCCCTAGTTGATAAGTAATGAGTCTTGTCACTACATGATAACCTTGTGTTGCCCTTATTTTCATTATATTATACTGCCAAATAGCAAAACAATACCCTGTCCTTCACCAGGGAAAGAGGGCTAGTTATGTGACAAAGTATCAGACAATCATGTCCGGAGCCACGTACAGTACTGAAGACTTTCAAAGGCTACAAGAAGGAACCTTCTTATTACATTTGAAAGGGGTGCTTTGACGAACAGGGATTGAACGAGGACCTGGCTGGTGGGAAAGAATGTTGCTTAATATTGCAGACCTGTGGAGAACCACCATTTTGGTTCAGGTTCTAGCCCCTGGTTGTAGAGTCATGTCTCAGGAGCTTTAGAGGGCCTTGCTTAATGTTTGCACTTAGATACCATAAGGGGGACAGTCAATTTGTTTGAGCTCCTTGACGGCACTCCTTGTCATGAATTACATTGCTATATTTTGTACTGGCTTGGCTTTGATCACTGTGTGAACAACTTCTGGCACTAGGAAAGTAAGCAGGTGACCCTTTTCCACAGTTCTTATCTCTATGGAAAAAACATGCGAGCTACTACATATCTACCTAGCAGATTCTTGGACATAAAAGATGTCAACTGTTTTAATCCCACAGCACAGGGGTACACTCATGGACTTCCAGGTCATTTTTCTAAGCTAATAATTTCCAAGGCAAGTGCTCAAGAGCCACCAATATTGCATTCCTTATGTTTCCACTGGCTGTGCATAAACCTCACATTTCAGACGTCCCCTTTTCCAGGGGAAAGCAGTGGGTCAGATGAGGGCCTTTGGGAGCATTGGGAGAACAACAGATGAGTGAGAAACTTTCAGAAACATATAATGACTGAGATTGATCTATCTTTCTATCCCATCCAGGGTGCAACTGTAGCAGCATTCTACAAAGAGCTACAGCAGACGCCCAGATCTTGGACTTCAGCTCCCATGATCCTTCACCCTTGGCTATACTTCCTGATGGGAGTTGCAGTCCAACATTATCTCAAGAGCCGTGGTTCCCAACCTTGTGGAATTCAGGTGTTCTTGGGCTACAGTTCCCAGAAGCCTTTGCCATCATCTGTGCTGGCTGGGGTTTCTGGGAGTTGCAGTCCAAGAATGCTTGCGTTACCCAAGGTTGGGAGTCACTGATGTAGAGGACAACATATTCACCACCACAAGGAACAATCAATGCTAGGCAGACAGACCAGAGAGACGTAGTTTAAAAAAATGTGTCCAGCCATGGAGATTATCGGGAGACTGAGGAACAGTCTATAAGTCTCTGCCCAAACTACCTCATAGGCAGAGAGCCAGTGTGGTGTC
The DNA here is from genome assembly GCA_023846285.1 of Phrynocephalus versicolor. NCBI lineage: Eukaryota > Metazoa > Chordata > Lepidosauria > Squamata > Agamidae > Phrynocephalus > Phrynocephalus versicolor. The sequence goes on along the minus strand of JAHTLZ010003468.1, from coordinate 19,029,200 downwards.
GAGGCCAGAGTGTCAGACTAGGACCCAGAAGAGCTGCATTCAAATCCCTGCCTAGCCACAGGAAGTGACAGGGAAGTGGCAACTGTCAAGACAATCCTTCAGTGTCTCATATGCAATTGAAAACCCAGTTAAGAAGGCCATAAGTTGAAAGGGACCCAACAGAACAGAACAACAAACGATGTCAAAGGTGCAACTGCTTTCTTCCTAAAGACAATGTGTAAGATGGGCTTACAAACAATAACTTTAGAACTAAATTCAGCTGTTCAGCCCAATCAAAGTAGAACTGTGAAATCAACAGGATTTGCCCAAGTGTTGACTTAACCACTTAGATTAATTCAGTGGGCCTAACTCTAGCTGGAGCTAACAACTGGATTTACTCCTATATCCACCGTTCTTCAACAGCTGAGTTTCTCAGATGTGTTGGCCACTGTAGAGTACATCTGAAACCAAAGGCACTGCAAGTGAAATCATCTTATTAGATCATCTTAGAACAGCAGAACTGCAAGGAACCTGGTGGATCATCTAGTCCAGCTCCTCTCAAGATGGCACAGCGGGGAATAGATCTCTCAACCTCTGTCTCTGCAGCCAGGGTATCCCTAACTGGGCTATCCACCCAGTTGGGTGTGAAGAGCTGCCTGCCCTACCATTAAGCAGCGGGGAGGTGGGGCTGATGCTCAGCGCAGAGTGAACCATGGAGGTGAGGACAGAGTAGCATTTCACAGGCAGCCTGCACTCTCTGTTCTATTAAAGAGCCTCTTAACCTGTCACCAGAGTCTAAACTAAATAAAAGCTAATTACTATTCTGGTTGGCTCTGATAGGGTGGGAGGGGAGGAGACAAAGAAACAATCATGGATTTTGCTTCAGGCAGTAAAATATCTCAGGACAGACCTGGGGTCATCCAGTTTGGCTAGGCACAAAGGAGGGATGTGCAGCTGTTGCTCCTGATGTATTGGCAGAACCCGGCCTGTTGTCTTCCAGAAAGCCGACACTTGTGAATTTAAGAGGCGGCAGTGCCCAAAAAGAACAAAATAGGCCACCTCAGTTATGTTGCCTGGTGTGTTTGCATGGAGCATCTTTCCTACTTTAGACCTGAATCCAAAGTCCAGGGGCAAAAAGGGGCATATAACGGACTCCCCCCCCCCCAGCATGTTTTGTTTGGCCCTGCATTCATATACTGTGGTCTCAGTATATCGCAGAACTGCAGTATATGAAGGCAAGGGCTCCTGGGGCAAGCTGTGTAGTCCTGTTTGGGGCTTCCTGGATTGTCAGAAACCACTTTTGGGGCCGACACACCCAGGAAGCCTCTTGGAGGCCCATTTGGGGCAGCACCAGGCCTGTGGTAAGTACAGGAGGCCCCAGATAGGCTCCCCAGTCCTGACCTGACCCAGCATCTGCATATCGCAGACTTTCAATTATCACGAGTTGGGTTGGGTCTCTAACCCCCACAATAGACGGGGGGGGGGGTTACTGTAACCTTTCTGCTTTTAAGTACAAAACAAGGAACAATGTAAGTCTTCTTGGGGGCTTTGTGCTGGTGGCTCGCTCAGTGACCCTTGGAGGCAAAGGCTGTGATGTGGTGCTGTTCTCTTTTGAAGGATAAGCCCCCTTTCTCCTCTCTGGCTTAACTGCAGGCTGTTTTCAATCCAGGGGACAAAAAAAAAATGAGCTGTTCCTTTCTTTTTTCTTTCCTTCCCTCCAAGCTGCCTGGAATGCTGCAGAGGACTTCTTCCAAGGGCAAAAGGCGGTCCCTGGGACAATTCCTTCTCCAAAACGTGGGCTTCCTGAGTGGAGGCGCCCTCATGCTCTGCATTGCTCTCTTCGAAAAGCACATAAGTTTCCAAATGGACGGGTAGAACTCTTTCAGCGCAAAAGGACCAAGTTATAGCCAGCGATGATGGCTCCCTTCCAATAGAAGGACTACCCAGTCACAAGCCTATGCGTCACCCAAGGATCTGGGGCAAGAGAACTCAGTCAAAATTGGAGCACCTGAGATCCATTATTCCTAAAAAAACCCCACCGCTCTCATCTTGCATCTAGGCAGTGGCAGAAAACATGTCTGAACCATGTTCTGTGGCTTCCATAAGTGGGAGCTACCACCTCCAACCATCAAAAAGCAATTAGTTCAGCTCAACTGCATTGTACTGGGGAGCATTAAAGGTTACCATTTTGCAGGGGGGGGGGAACAGATATCTATGACGGCAATGCGGGAGGGTGGGAGGGTTATTTAATGTACAGTGGCCAATTTAGGTAGTAATTTGCTTTCAATACAAACTGGACAGTTTGCCTTGTACTTGAATTAAAAGGATGCTTCCAACAGGAACAGTTCTTCTGGGCTGGAGTGTGAGGACGGCCAGTGGGAAGGCAAAGGGTAGAATCGCACAGCTGTCTCCTCCAAGTTCCTGTTGCTGAACTTATGCATCAGGCTCTCCAAGGGGTTTAACTTCAAAAGTTTGTTTCCGGCACAGGGGGAGGCTGAACTGAAGGCCCCTGTGAGGCTTCACTGGAGCTCTTGCCCCTCTTAGTCAAGGTGAGGGGAAGGGACTGGCACAGCTTTGTATCCAGACAGCCTCTGACTTCAGAAATGGCAGCTTAGGGTGACCAATGGAACACTGTTGTGCGGTCTTGAGTTACACGCTCTTGGTCCACACCTCAAGGCCACAGCTGAGCTCCTGAACTAGTAATGATGATGTTGAGGGGGATGTCTAGAATACTAGCACTTTCTGCATTGCTTCGAAGACTACACATTGGTCTTCTGTAATGGCTTGTCCTAGGATCTAGGCAAACTCCATCATGTCCCGGGTGAACAGTAAAAAGGCAGTCCTTCTGTCCATTATCTTCCTCACAGGCCAATACTTGCCTATGGCTTGCTTTGTAAAGGGCTGGGAGAGCCTCTGGGGTGAACAAGGGGAAGCCTTCTACAGTACAAGTACTGCCATTCAGGTGAGGTGCAACCTGGTGGCTGCCCAGATTGGCCTTTGGGCCAGATGGGTGGAAAACAAACAAACGGGGCTGTTGGCATTCACAAGCTGAGCCCCAAAGTGGGAAATTGTGGATGGTTCCAAGTTGGAGAGGGGGGAGCCACTGCCTGAGAGAAAGGCAAGCTCTCTTGTGGCACTTGAAGACACACAAAAAGAGAGCTGACTCTGTGCTTTACTCATTGGGGGTGCTTAGATCGGTGGTGCTTTTCCTGTGCCTAAAAGTAAAAGCTGAAAAGAAGCCACCGTTTCCTTTAGCCGGGAAGGAAAAATTCCCTCCCTAAAGGAAGCAGTGGCGATGGAAGAAGTCCACTCAGGCATGTTCCCTCCAGGCCGGCAATAAGCCATAACCCTGGAGGCCTCCGCTGATAACACAGGCTCAAACTCAATCAGAGGAGACTGAGGGGGGTGAGGCCCCCGGGATAACAGAGGAGGGATTAGTGCAACCGGAGTCAAGATCGGAACAGATGGCCTCTATCTTGGATCTAAAATAGGCTGCAAATTGCTCGCTAGTGAACTCACTAGGAGGAGGCCCAGGCTGACCAGGATTGGAAAGGTCTCGAACCACCCGGAACAACTCTGCCTAGCGGTTCGAGGCCTCACCAATTCTCAGGGAGGCAAGAGTAGTTCTAGCGTCCCTGATCGCGTGTACATAAGGGCTGGTCAGCTTCTTAAACGCAGCCCTACTCGCTGCCGTCCGAACTTTCCTCCATCTGCACTCAAGCTTCCTGCATTCTTGTTTCATCGCTCACATCTCAACCATAAACCACGGAGAGGAGCGAGCTCCACATCGGAGGAAGCGCTTGGGGGTGATCCAATCGACAGCCCCGGTGGCACCCTCGTACCACCTATCCACCAGGGCTTCAACTGGATCGCCAGCCAGATCGCCAGTAAGCTCCCCGAAGGCCTCCATGAACCAGGCAGGGCCCAGGAGCCTCCGGGGGCGGGCCCAAACAAAGGGCCGACGCTCTCCGTGGGGCAGGGCGGCGGACAGGGAAAATTTTAGCAGATGATGATCTGACCATGACACGGGTTGGGGTACAATGTCCCCAACCCTCAAATAGGAATCTGACGACATGGAGGAAAAGACCAGGTCCAGAGTATGGCCTGCACTATGGGTGGGGCAAACAACATGCTGAGATAGGTTCATGGAGGCCATGGACTTTATGAATTCCAGAGCAGCTCCTGAAAGTTCTGCCTCGGCATGCACGTTTAAGTTCCTAACCACCAAAAGGCGGGGGGACCTCAACAGGGCAGCCGAGACGAACTCAGTGATCTCTGGAAAAGATTGGGCTGGGTTGCGAGGAGCACGGTACACCAGCACAATACCATCCTATTTCGTTGACCCACCGATAGGTAAAGGTATTCTAACCCGGGACACACCAATGCCGCAGATCAGCTAATAGAAAGGGGATGCCTTGTAAACTATGCCCCCCGCCTGTCTGACCTGCCCACCCACTGGACCTGGAACCCGGGGGGGCACAGCAGGGAGAGGGAAGCCCCTCCCACCTCACCCACCCAGGTCTCTGTTATACACGCCAGGTCGGCCCACTCATCCACGATGACATCATGGAGAACAGGAGTCTTATTATGAACCGACCTGGTGTTAATCAGGAGGCAGGACAGGTCAGAGGCGCTGGCGAAGTGCCTCCCTGATACGTGGCAGAGAACGGGAGGATCAGAACGGGGGACAGGCACCAACTGCCGGACCCGAGTTCTTCTCATCCGACTAATCCCCCCGCTCAGAGGGTACTGCCCATGGCCAGACACCACAGGAATAGACGTCCCTGCCGTTATCCATTGCTACAGCTCATACAGTCACTCAGCACTATTTATTTATTGAAGCTGGTTTCTGGGCTGCCTTTGTTCCATTTAAGGAACCAAAGATAACTTACAAATGATTAGAAAAGATTGAACTTGAATTGCTATGCTACTGCCAACCCTCCTCTCTGCCCTTAAGAAGTTAGTTGGGAAGGGCACACTGAAAGATGCCATGCCTATTACTGGCAGAGGACCAATGATCCAGATTAGGACTTCTATACAGGTATGTACAGGCTAAAATGTTCATGAAGGTGTAGACATATGAAATAACATAAAGGGTAAGAGTTTAATTAGAGAACAAAGCATACACTACTAATTGCAAATAAATCTCACTGAGTTCAATATCTGAATAGAGATGTCACACTGCAAGGTAAGTATGGCAAATGGAACCAATTACCTCAAGAGGTGCTGAGTGCTCCAACACTGAAGGCATTCAAGATAAATTTGGACAACCCCTGGAGGTATCCTTAATCTGTATTCTTGCATAGAGCAGTGGCCTTGTAGGCCCCTTCTAGCTTCACATAATATAAATCATGGAGAGGATTCACAAAATCAAATTGCACAGTATTCTAGACACGTCATGAATCAAACTGATTTGTTGTATGTAATCTGGGACGTTCAGGTTCTAGTTTAGGAAGGAGAACCCTTGCCCTCACCTTATTAAGGGCCTTTTCACACGACCCCCAAGATCCGCTGGCCATTTAAATTTGGACCAGAGATCTTGGGGGTTCGTTGTCTTCCTGTGTCCCCACCCCTCCGCACCTCCTTGCTCCTGTCTGCGTGAGGGGAGGGAGAAAAAAGGGGACAAAAGAATGCAGGCTCACCTCCGTCTGCCGGTCCAAGCCCCGTCATCGTCCTGATTCCTTCTCTTAAAGGGGCGGGAGGCAAAAAAACAACAACAAACAGAAGCGAGGAGAGCCCGGCACTCTAGGTTACATCCAGATCTGGGATTTTTCACCCTCCAAGAGCAGGTACCTGAAAAGTGCGCTGGGACGCACTTAGGTGGGCGTGGTCGCACTTAATTTTCTGTAAACTCCGGAGCTGGTGGGGAAACAATTTTAAGCTCCGGAGCTGGGAGCCATTTGCGACGGAGTTTAGGGGTCGTGTACAAATACCCTAAGAAAGCCAAGACAAAGGTTTTCATGGCTGGTGGTGGTCAAAGGATTGTCTTAGTCAATGAGCCCACTCTTGAAGAAAATTAAAATCTGGAAATGCCATTCTTAAGAGGGGCCATATACCCCCCTGGGTGGTCCAGGTACTCAAAGGGGGGATGGGCGGACTGCAAATAGCTCTTCACACATCACATTATAAAGTCCATTATGCGATTTAGACAACTGGATCTGGCCAATATTTCTTTCACGCAGAGATGACTTGCTGTCAAGTTGGACTTAAGTCGTACCTCACCAGTGACTCGCTTCAGACTCAGGTTAGGGTTGTTGTTTTCAAGAACTTGGCCTTGACTCACGACTTGAAACTCATCCACCCCTTTTCTTCTGGGGGGGGACTTGTTTTTAATAGGGACTTGAACTTGGGACATATTGGGTACCAAGGACGTGGACCTGGGCGCAAAGACTTGCCAACATCCCTGGTTTATGGACATGGCCAAAAAAGTTGGGGAATGGCTGATCTAGGGCCACTGTTAGTTCCAAAAGAGTAGAGAGACCCATTGAATAAGTGATGAAGGAAGTCCATACTAATGTAAGTTATTTTGATTCAATTCATTCTACTCTGGATGGCATGAACAACTGGATTTTACATTACAAATAAACAATGTAGGCAGTATCAAGCTACTATCTTATTTCCTGAGAAATTCCACAGTGTCTGGAGATAGAAAAAAAATAAAGCGGAGGCAGATAGAAGCAACAGCATTTTAATAAACATAATTGATTCAAAGCCACAATATGAATAACAGGACCTGGTCGCAGCATACATTGTAGAAAATAGATCAAGTCTCAATGCTTTTTTTTTTAATTTAGCTATTAAGTTCCTGTTTAACCCTTCCCTCCCTTCCCTAACCTCAAAAGGTGATGCAGAAATTTTGAAAATGCATATATAACATCTGAGACAAAAAGGTAACCATTCACTGGGTTCACGTAAAGGGCTTATACAAGGTCGCTTCCACACTGTGCAGGAGTGGGGTGTGTGTGTGCGCGCGGAAAGGGGAATGGATGGCTTGTGGTACTTGTTTGTTTCATTATTGTTCTCCAATATATATTTATACAGATCTCTAAAATATATATATATATTTATTTCATGGAACAACCAGGCAGGGAGAAGTTGGTGGTGGCACATTGGCATTTTGTTCTAAAAACTGAACCTATAGGCTTATTGATTTCTGATGGAGAGACAAGTGCTTCATTATGTCTGGAGTCCCTGCCCACCCATCCCATCATCACAACAAAGCAGAAGAGAAAAAGGGGACAAGGAGGGGGGATTGACAAGTACCTGCATCTCGAGCTTCTGAGATGTTAAGGTAGGATGCACAAATAAGAGTTAAACTCTACGATTGCACACCAAAATACAAGGCAGCTCCTCTGCAGTGCTATGGGCTAGAAATGGGAGTGTGGGGTGGCTGAACTGCCCCTTGGGAGCTTCCTCCCCACAACCATCATCCCCAAGACACTCACAGGACAAGCATTTGGGGTATTTTTTCTTTGTGCTTTAAACCAGTGTTCAAAGGGAGATGGCAGAAGGTCTGCAAGCAGGAACACAGTCCCATGAGCTGATCTGAATGCGCTGGTTTTTTGTTTTTTACAGTCTCTCCTAAACATTGGTCCTGGATCGCCGGCACTAGCAAGACAACAGCGCAAAGTTAATCTTCCCCACAATCCCCCTGTGGATCCCAAGGCATGGGTGGTGGTGGTGGTGGTGGTGGAGGTGGAGGTGGAGAAGCATTTGGCAAGCAAAGGGTCATGGGCAAATGCTTCCGGCTTGCTCCCGGGTCCATCCTCACATAGAACACCACTGCACACAAACAATACTCCCTCCTTCACCCACCTTTTCAATGTGTTATATATTATGGGTAACAGAACCATCTAATTTCAAAATAAAAAATCCTACTTTAGTCAAACCACCCCAGTTAAGGCCCCAGCCTTAGAGAAGGACAACATGACCACATGCTGGTTTTGACCAGCAGGTTGTAGGTTTAGCGCTCCAAAGTAGAAATTGCAAGTACCTTGCCTCTTCCTCACCCCTCATTATTAAAATACAAAACAGGTCTATTAAGCACATGGTGTTGATCTAAGAGTTAGCCTGTCCTTCCTCCTAAAGTTAGGTTCACCAGGATGTCATAAGACCAGGAAACCAACTCGTACAGAGAAGACAATATGTTTCAAGTGCTGTTATCTCCTCTTCTATTCCGTCTGTGTTCCTAGTATGCTCTCCATACTTCCCCTCCATGTTTAAGACAAAAGAGCAAGAAAAGTTTCTACTCTATTTTTATTGCAAGCGGCAAGAAGACCTGCTGCCTCCTTCTGCCTCCTAACGAATGCCCAAAGCGGCTGAATTCTACGTCAAGATAGCCACCTTCCTATCCAGGCCTCTAAATCTGCGAGCTCAAGGGAGCTCTTCTGCCCTGGGCAGGAAATGAGGGGCCCTGCCTATAAAACACAGCTAGATTTTTATCTTCACGGTCAATTGACCAAAGGAAAAGGGTGAATGAACTCTGATTGCTACCTGAAGCAGTAAAATGACTGTGGGGGCGATTTTATGCAGGGCAGTGATGGTTCAGCATGAACTGTAGTAAGAGAAGCCTAAAACATCTCGCAGGTTGTTTTGGAGCCAGTTTGCATATTATACTTGTCCTAAGGACAGCCACAAATAAACAGTACGGCCAAAGTAAAACTGGTTGCAGGAAAATACTAGCCCTTATGACAAGGGCAACATACAGACCAGCTTTTGAAATGTCTGGAGTTGGCTCGGTGGAAGAGAAAGAGGCCATCTCTTTCTTTGCCTATAATACCACAATCTGTGCACAAATCACTGTTATCGGTATTGGATGACACGTGTTAAAAAAACAGCTGCACACTGCTGCAATTTTAAAAATTCAGGTGTCCATGTACCTCTGCTCTCAAGACCTCTGCAGCTAACAGATTGTAGGAACTGTGTCCCACATGTACACATATGGAAAAATGCCTGCATACGGGGCAGTACCTTTGAAGGAAAGGTGGAATACAGTACATTCCACTACCTTTTCCCCAAACCTGCTCTTTCATACAGGTTACACGAGAGCTGCTGCTGGTTCTCTGCATTTGGGATCTCTGTGGCTGTAGCCCAGCCAGAGAGAAATTTAGCAAGGACAAAGAATGAAAGCAAAAATCAGCCATGGAACAACAAAATTCACTGCTGCTTTCAATGTAGCACAAGGTACCCCTCAAGTAATATCACAGGCCTTGGAGATTGGGGCATGGGGTGGCATTGATGAACACCATCAAGAGGAGGAAAAGAGAGAGGTGTCAACTAAAAACTTCCCAAGTGGTGTAACACCTTTTCAGTTCTCTGAAGGAAAGGCACGGAAGCAAAAGCAAATTAGCTTAAATTGAAAATCAAAACCACTGGTGTTGAAGCAACTGAAGAATATGTTGTGATAATGAAGATGAAAAATTACAACACTGTCCCCAAATCCTAATAGGATTTCACAAAAGATATAGTATTGCCTCCCTCCATTTTCAGTGGAAACAATAGTACACAATGCCATTTTGAACACACAGTGGTTCTTTTCTCCAGCCTCCTGGGACCAGCCACCAAAGAACTTACTGCTAAGGGTTATCCTTTTTTCATTTGGTCCTAGATTGAAATGCCATAAATTCAGAAGAGCTCCACCAAGTAGAGAGAGAAAAAGTGTGGGTGTGGGTGTGTTCCTGTGTGCTCCGTTTTGTTCTGCAACCTAAATGTTCTAAGCTTGAGGGCCTTGGACGCCATTTCCATCCACACAAACCAACCCAATGTTATAGCTCCTGTTGGCAAGGTCTTCCCATGAAAACAACTCCATTAGGTACAGGGCCCCCCTCCTCAACCACCAAGGGCCTCCCAATGCCGAAATCTTGGGAGGAGCATCTTTCAGAAAGGGTCCCATCCTTTTTCTTCAAAACAATCTTTTCATTACATTCTTTCACTAATTTTAATGAAGACAGATTGGAAGGTACCTACAGGTAAAAGAGGCAACTGCCCTTAGGGACAGCAAACAAAGGGTATAATTAACCTTCCTTTCCTCAATTGTTACCTGTCTCACCAGTGGAGAGCCCAGCTGGGATACAAAGGCAGCATGAACAGAAACAGCCTTAATGACTCATTAGTATGCAACATGCTGCACTTCAGTCACCCCTTATAAAGACCATCACAAAGAACAGGCTCCACCTATGCTACACACACACACACACACACACACACACACAAAACCACAACCATTTGGATATCTGTGTGCAAAGTAACCTGGTGTGTGCATGTGTTAAACAATGAAGAAACACAAGCAGCAGGTAACAAGGACAGACAGGAAGAAATAATACACAAATAATCCAACTTTTCAAAAACAAATTCTCCACCGTGAATGAAGCTCATGTTCCTATCACTCTAATCACTGTCTTTCAAAACCTTCCCTCTACAGCTAAAATTGAGGGGGGGGGAGCCCCCTCCCAAATGAAACAGAACACTCAGCAGTGTAAGCTATGTAACCGACTACAAAACCGTCCACACAGCAATTCATTTTCCTCACCCTATCCTACCCCACCCCCCAACCCAACCCAACCCAACCCATTTATTGCTGCTCCCAAGGAAGATATGGTGTTTGGAGCACAGGTAGTTTTTGAAACGCCTGCAAGATCAGAGCCAACAAGTATTGCTATAAGACAAGGACACACCCGGCAAAACAGCAGGATGGGCACTACGTGGACACATCTGTGATGCACAAGCTACAAGGGAATAAAAGCAATTCCTGCTGTTCTTCAAAGACTGACCATCAGACCACCACCTCCCACTGCCAAGTCAACCAAGTTCAGTGACTTCACGTTGCAGACGAACCAGGGCCAAGCAATTAAACACACAACATGCAAGAGGAATGCAAACAATAACGGCAACAATTTTTTTTACCACAGCTCCACCTCAAGAAGCCCAAGAAATCATTGTAGTTTATACCAAAGGGATTTATGAAACCAAGGCAAATATATATATGCTAGGCTCTGCCGTCAGATTGTCAACATGGAATCCCAATGCTCATTTCAAAGCACGCCGGTGAAGCAGACAAAAATATTTTACTCCTATGCTTCAAGACTACAGCCAACAAAGTGTGATCACTGGTATAAATACATTCTCGCCAAGCAAAAGGCAATGGAGAAACTAGTTCATCCTGTTTTATGGACCACCCATGGCATTCCATTTCTAAAGGAATGTGAAAATTCTTGAATTCAAATTCTTGAATTAATTTCAGCAATCTCTCACCACCATGTCTTTCTACAAACACAATATGCCAAAGTTTCCTGCATCAGGTTAGATCAGAGGCTTGGGCTTGGACCAGGAAATGATAGACTAACAAGTGGAGAACCACCAGATTTTCTTATTTTAGAAATTAAGATGTGCTCATAGCATTAAACCAGTAATATATCTAACTACTTATTTAAAAGAACTGGGACTGTCTTTTCCCGATCTGGAAAAGAAGTAACACCAGATTCTGAGGTTAGAAATATGGAAATCTAGCTGGCGCTCTTTGCAGTGCACTTTTGCTGACTTATCACAAGTTTCTACACCATTCCCAGAAGCCACTTGCGTACCTGCCCAACCCCTGTAACCCATCACATCACCAGAACATGGGATCCTCTTCTCAAAAGGTGTGTGAAAGGGTATTGATTTGTTGCAAACGGCACACTGTGACAGTGGACACTCCCAGAGATGATAGCTACCTCACTGCTTCGAGTTTTCATATTTCTTTTGTTGATTATTTGGACTCCGTTTTAACATGATGGCCAGGTTCAGATGCTATTTAAAAAGTGTCCGCGTATTGTTGTGTCAAACATATACAGGAAGGGAACCAATGCCTATTCTGGAAACAAAAGAAGCTTGGCAATGTAACTACTCTTGAGCTGTTATTCAAATATAAGTGTCAAGGCGAGAACAGCCAGAGTCCACTGGGCCCCCAAATCAAAGGAACACATCATCAAAAATAATACCAAAAGTACTTCGTGGATCACCATATCACAAAGTGACCAGTTATTCAATTTTTTTAAACCCGTATTTCAGAGGATGTACTTCATACGAGCCTGCAGCTACTTCTGAAGAAATGTCATAGCAACTTCATTTGATACTCTGGAGTTACTCTCGAGTAAATAACCTGGGAATTAGACTGGAGGGGTATACAGCTTTCACTACCCATTACCATTTGAAAAGCTGCTGTTTGAGCAACAGGAACGCAACATAGATTGGGGGGGTGTGTAATACACATTCGTACCCAAATTTCTGTGGGAACATTATTTGCCCTGTCTCCATTACAGTGAAAACGGAGGGAACAAACTGCACTGGACTGAAACACACAGCTTTCCAAATTTACACCCTAAATTTGAGATGCCGGCAAGCATTAAGTTGCAAATAAACACCACTAAAATTGAGACAATGATATTTTATTGAAGTGTTTGCATGGCAGGAGGCAACTGAACTATATTCTTTTCTAATAAAGTGATCAATGAAAGGGGTATTAAACACTGAAAACCTCTCTGCACACGAAAGTTCCAGTGCTTATATCCCTCAACTGAGTGCTTTTTTAATATTAAAAAAGGAAAAAAAGGAGAATTTTAAAGTAATAAGGAGATAAGCAGATAACCACTAATAATATCCTCCAGTTACAGAAGAGATTTCTTTTTGGTTTAAAAGAGGAGGATAATGACAAAACAAGGAAAGATTAGACACTGGCATGTAACTCCGTTTAGTGCAATTTTTAATGCTCTGAATCTACACAGTACAATGATAACATAAAGTTCCTGTCAGTGGCTGTGGGGAAGGGGGGGAAATCACACTGACTTAGGATTAACATCCACTTACTTCAATATCATTACAAAACCTTACTTAGCAAATGCAGAAGCAGCCTCATGTTTTGTTTGTGAGGCCCCTTGTTTCCTCCGAAGATGCAAGTCTTAAGAGGTTACAAGTGACGGCGGTCGCAGAATTTCTCAGGGACAAAACAGTAGAGGAAAACATTGAGTTAAGGAGAGATGCTCCCCCAAACCCAGCATGAATACACTTAACAGGCCAGAATAAAACACGCAGTGCACAGCGTACTTCCTATTGCTCAAAAAAATCAACTTTGGAAAAGAACCTCTGCAACCTGCAAGCAATCTCAAATTCAACATTATTTAAATCTACGTACAGTACATGCAAGGCAACTGAGCACACATCTTGCTAGCAGTGGTTTCTAAACCTACGAATCAAAACGTTTCTGCCATGAATGCATATGCTGAGAATGAGCATAATGAAGCTTCACCATTTAACAATCTTGTGCTTTAACAAAGGATGAATGAACTTTAAGCTAGACACACTAAGAAGGGGAAATGTATTTAGTCATAGTGAGTTTTCTAACTAGTTGTGTAACGCGTAGGGGCTATGGGGCAAGATTAGGACCAAAGAGTCCAGATAATTATCTCTTATCGCTCCACTATACCTGATATGCAATACACTCAAATGTTTACATTTATTTTAATCATACATATTCTAGAAGGCTATACCTGTAAGTGTATGTAGTCCATGGGGTCAATTCACTTTGTGTGCAAGATACAAAACTCTGTAAGTTCATGCATGCGTCTGTGTGTGTGTGCGTGTGTGTGCACGCACGCGCATAAGAGAGAGTACAAGAGAGAGAATGTATAGGAGTATGAAACCCTAACTTACATTCTTGTTCTGAAAGAAGAGATGGGAAACAGGATTTTTTTAAAAAAAAGACTCAGGGAAGAGTCAGACTAGATCTCTTTAGGCTCAGTGCTGGATATAAAGTTATGCATCTTTTTTTGGGCTATGAAGCAGACAGGCTCGGCAGCACTAGGCAATATCTTTCCTCCTAAATAGAAAGTTCTTCTAAGCAGAATGCCTCTTTTCCCTATGCTTAGGAAAAGGGATACTACCCCACTGTCGGCCTTTCTACTCAGGATGAACATTTTTTTTCCTATTTGATCGCTTTGCAGCATGTTTCTTGTGAATAAACAAATTAAACATGTGGTAAATACCTAATACCTCTGGTATAATTAACAACTCTTTGTTTCGAAAACATTTCAACACAATATTCCATTCTGACATGAAAATGTGTTTTTCTAGTCAAGATCCCAAAATTCTGAAGGAAAAGGAAGCCAACTGGGAGTTTATTAACAGGTGAATCTCTGGATGGAGAAGCAGAGAAGCAGAAAGAAATGAAAACCTGAGGAAATACTAGCAAAAATATTTACATGCATTTCTCCTAGTCACAAACACAAATGCCAACAAGCAGGAGATACTGAGAACCTCTGAGGACAGCTGCAACTCATGTAACACCTTGCAGGAATCTTCTTCCAATACATCCTTCAAGAAAAGTGAAGTAGGAAACACAAATACAAAAAAATATGAGCAACTTCTTGGGTAAGTACCTTCAAGTGCCTTACAAAATATCAATAGCAGGCAGCAAACACTAAACCTGCAATAATGCCCTATTTTCTTTTCAGTGACTCTGTTCCCTCTCCATTCTGATTATTTCCATAGGCAGTGGTAATTTTCGTGGGATGCCCCATCTTGAAAGCTAGCGCAAAACAATCATGTCATTGGCTTGGGAATTTGCTTCTCTAGTACCACAGAAAGTTTCTAATTCTGACCCCTACCCACTGCTGCATTATAGCCAGTGTAGCGAAATCTCCACTAGAGGCTCCAATATGCAACCACACTGCCCAATCAAAACACACTAGCAAAAAATAAAAATAAATAAAAATAATGGTGCAAGCAGCAGCTCCTTTCCACCTGAGTTCCAGCAAAAGGCCTACATGTGTTCACACTCCAGCACATGTAAACAGCCAGAACTAGTCTTGGTCACCTCATAACACATTTCCCGCCCCATTTCAACCCAGCATCTGCATGTTTCATTCTCTCAAAAGCCAACCCCACGCCCCTTATTTGTGGAACAGAATCCCAAACCAGCCAAACAAAAAATCAGTACAAAATTCAAGAATTAAGGCAATCCTCAGATAAGTGAGAGCACCTTGACTTCCTTCCCAACACAGCAAAAATAAGGTTCCCTCAAGGCTGTAACATTTTTTGGGGGGGGGGCACCTCCTCCTGCTTCCTCCCACTAGGATACTGGCAGTGTCTAAATAAAAGGAAAAGAATTGGACAGTTTATCTAACAAGAAAAGGTGTGGTTTTGAGGAGGTGATAGCTACATAGATTCTGACAGATTCTTAGTTTCTTAAAAAAAAGTTGGCCCGACAGGATCTGAAACTAATCTTTTTTGTCATTACTGTGATCAACCTGAGTGACACCGCCAAAAATACTGCAGCCAAGGTGATCGGGGTGTGTGGGGCAGGCATGAATCCATTATGCCCCACAGCGAGGATAAACATATACAGTACATATACTGGTCTGACTCCAAATCAAGAGATAAAATTGGGAGTCATATTCAGAGCAAAAGGTCAATTCATGTGTTCTGAGGAAGTTTCTACTGCTAACAGAATGTCTCTATTATAGAGTGTGATCTGCAGCTCCACTCAATATGCAGCAAATTGCTTAAGCAACTCAGACAGCTAATGCTCACTGAGGCAGTATTATCTTGGGAGATGATAGCAAAAATAATCTGAAGGAAAAAGGTATTATTTCCTGGCCTTTTGCAAATGTTTGGACTTGGGGCATAGGGGGCCATTTCAGTAGTCCTCTGAGCAAAGGGTACTTTTTATTTCCAGTTATCCCTATGAAACATGGTTGTTTTCTGGTTCTGTCAATCGAAGAACAAGCTTTCATCAACTAGTCTTTGTTACAGCTTTTACTTCCACACTCAAGCCCTCATGATGCTCTAAAAAAGAAGAAACAGAAGCAGCAGAATGGCCCCAAACAGTGCATTTCTCCTACACCAGTGGTTCTCAACCTGTGGGTCCTCAGATGTTCCTGCACCTGGACTGCAACTCCCAGAAGCCTCCACTACTGGCTGTGCTGGAAGGGATTTCTGGGAGTTGCAGTCCAGGAACAACTGGGGACCCAGTGGTTGAGAACCACTGCCCTACACGGATGCAAGTTGTTAATCTAGGCTGCCAGTCCAGCTCATCTCTCAAGAGGATTTCTGAGTCTAAAACACCTGCTGGTAATGCTGGTCTCATGAAAAATGGAAAAAAAATACAATCTGAGGTTATTCATGCAGTGTTAGAAAGGTCTTCCGTCTGATGGGGGCATGGGGGGGGGGAAGAATCCCAATCCCCAAGGTTTCGCTAAGGTTAAAGCAGGCACAAGCTGGCATAGTCAAACCCTCCCCAACCTCACCATTCTTTTTAAGGAAAACAATAGCAGGATTTTTGGAAAGAGCAGCTGAAATTGCATACTAATTTTTTGCTTACAAAAACGTTTAGTGCCACCCTTCATGCACACAAGGCTCAGCTAGTTTCCAAGGCTCGCATGCAATTTTGCTTTGTTATATTTAAACGGACAAACTAATGTGAAAAGTTTGGAATTATAAGTAAGGCTATTTTTTTCTTTTCCTTTTTTAAAATCCCATTTTGTTTTTGCACCAAAAGTGATTTTGAAAAGATAATCATCGCACAGATACACACACGTACACACTCACTCACTCACACACACTACAAACCAGAAAATTGACACACAGAAGAGGAAGAGTAGTTTATACCTGACTGGTGATGAGGTCTGTCCTATCTTATTCAGAAGAAATGTTTTATGTGCATAATATACATAGGTGCAGCATTTACACGTAGGATACTGACGGAAAGATACCACAAACTTGCTACAGATGCCTTAAAAAGTCCTTAAAAGACTCACCCCCCCTTCCCATCCCACTCTGGGATACTTTCTCCCTATTGTCACATCAAGACTTTTACTTTGATCTGGTACTCATGGTTCAATTAAAGCTACCACTTCAAAGGTCCCAGAAACCTCTATGACCAGTAACGTCCTTCCTGCTTCAAAGTATAAATTTTCACACCTCTCTACCCTTTAGTCCTTCTACCTACATGAATCATTTTAAGGTATTAAATGGTGCTGAAGCCATATTTTTTATAAGACGCTACATGCTGAATACTGAACCACCCACCAGAAACCTTCCCCTCCAAAAAAAAAAAAAAAATTAAGGGAAAAGGCTTTACTAAGGTTTTCACAACTGGGTTTCTAATGCATAAATCCCCGCCTTTAATTATCATGCATTTAAAGAAAGCTCAAGGCAAAGGTGATTTTTGAGCAGACAGTCTGTGAACGGACTGTGAAAGAAATCCATTTTTGCAGCCAACAGATTATATATTCCTTCCCGCTTTCTTCCTTGACATTGTGGTCCCTTTGGCACTCCTGGGAGAATATATGATCAAGGCTGAATTACACAGAACGCTCACATGGAAGTATTTTATTTGAGTAAAGCACGGGGCAGGCCGAGATACAGAAGGGTAAATGCACTTCCGCAATGCCCATCTTGGGAGAAAGGTGAAGGGTTAGAGTACATGTGCAACTATTTCTGTTAACAGCCAGACACAACAACAAAACAAAACACCAGTAAGGCCTGTCGTTGTTCCACAGCTCAACATAAGCCAGTCAAGCGTTCAAAATTCCCGCCCTTGCGAGGGGAAACCCTTCAGGACCAATTTGTCTGCGAAGAAAACCTTGGCCACCCCACTGCGGTCTCCTCAGGATTTGCCCCCTCAGTTCATACTGGGAAGCAGCCAGGCAGGCCTCTTCAGGCAGGCAGGCCTCTTCAGGCGCCTGGCCCTCCTCTGAAGCTGAGTGGTGCTGGAGGAGCTTAGTTGTGGCAGCAGGCAGCCTCACAAACATATCGCGCATGACTACAGATGTACACCCCCAGGGAACTTTAGAAACAATGCCTCCAGGCTCCACAGAAGACAGCCAGAACACAGCTTTGCCCTAGACAGCAAAAAGGCTATACCTGGGGCCTATAAGCATTTTTTTCTGGAGTCTAAGTCATACTTTACCTCAGATCCATGTGTGTAAGCAGGGTGGTGGGGTGGGGAAGGTGGGGATATATTTCATGATTTGATGCCCCTTTTCGGGTTAAAGGAAGTTTAAAAATAAAAGCAGTCATAAGAACGAAACCGAATGTACATCTTCCAGCGACATGGGAACGAAAACAGAAAGCAAAATAAAAGTTTTTTTTTTAAAGAGAGAATAGCATAATTTCATCAGGACTGGTTATTTTGAATTTGCTGAAGTGCCCATTTAGGAATATAGGATCGATTTATAGCTTCCCAGTACTTGCCCTCTAACAAGGACATTTACATTCAGTGTTTGTCAAAGGTTATATGGCTCAGCTGGGCTCCCCAGGTAGGTGGCCCATTTATCTAACAATGGCAGTGCAAATACACTTGTCAAGCTGAAATGTATTTGTGCTGTTTTTCCCCCCAAACACAACTTCCCTTTGTTCATTTATTCTCTAGAGACATGAATTAAAAGAATGCTTCCCCCACTCCCCCTCCCATCCCAAAGCAAAATGAAAACAAACACACACAATTTCTTCCTAGATCCATTTCCCCTTTGCTGGCCTTTCTCCTATGGGTTGCTATAAAAGGGGGGGGGGGGAAACTAGACCCTCATGCTTTTTTTTGTAAACAAAAGTGCTTATTTTACTTGTAAAGCAAGTGCTTTGGAAAAAGCTGGTTGGAGAGAAACTTCCTTTTGGTAGGGGGTTAAGGAGGGAAGCCCAATGATTTTTTTTGAAAGAAAGAAAACAAAAAATTAAAATTAAAATTAAAAAAAAAACTTTGGAGCGGTGTCCTCTGAGGGTCCAGAGAAAGATGCAAGGTTGAAACCCATGATGCTCCTAAGGGTTCTCTGTGTGTGGGTGTGTGCCAATGGGAACAAACTGAAAGCGAAAACTTGTTATGACTTCTGCACAGAAAACAACATTCCATTTTCCCCAACCCTGGGTTAAAATACTGCACATTATTTAAGCCAAATGTGCCTGCACAATACTGGGGGGAAGGCGAGGACAGGGAGAAGGAAGTTTGCCTCCAGCCCTCTTTTACAATGCACTAGGGAAACCAACTCTCATCTTAGCACAATAATGCAAGTTATTACCACCAGACACTTTGATTATTACTTAAAAATTGTCAAGCTGTGCTGTAGAAATGTACATATTACAGCATTAAAGGAGAACAAGACTGGTGACTACAAAACAGAACTGGCCACATTTCTCTGTCCCCACCCAGACGCTACCTCCACCTCTTTGTTTAAAACAGCAATAATTTGAATGTATGCGCTGCTGGAATTGTCTCCATGCCACTTTCTTCATCATCATTATTATTTTGGAAAAAAAAAGGGGAAAGGTGGAAAAAAAACAGGGGCAAAACTGAACATAAAAATATTAATGCATGATGCTGCAGAGCTAAAAATACTGAAGCCCTTAAAGAGATCACACTGATTGTCATATATAATTTTTTTTTATGTTGATGCGTGAGGAAACAAATAACCCATTCTCGGCAAGGATGAATTTAAAATGATCAAATGTCAGGTTATTTTCCCTCAGTAAATGGAAAGAAAACGCGAGTAGCGACCCACCACCATCTTAATACAAGAAAAGGAAATGCAAACACAACCCCACGTTATCAGTAGGGTAGGAGATTTCCTCATTTTGAAATGATCTTGGAACGCCTATCCACATCTTGGCTTCATTCCCCTCTCCTGTTCTACAGTGCCTTTTAAAGACTTTAAAATCGGGAGGGGCATGCCTGAATTGTGCTACTCAAGGGAGTCTTGATGGTTCTGGCTCTACCGCTCTGCAAGAATCTCCCTCTGACCAGCGAAGTGCTCTTTTCATGACACAAAACAGCTGCTAACCTGCACAGAGCCAGCCCCGATCCAACATTTGGCTGAATAAATATTTCCATCCTCAGATACTTTCTCTTTGCTATGATATTCTCAGCAGGAGCACACATTTCCTGGGTCACAAAAAACAAAAACTGGCATCCGTGATCTGGTACAGAATTAAAGAGTGCCAAGTCAGCGGGAACAACCGAGAGATGACACAAAGGACTCCGAATTCTGTCAGTCCTTACAGATTGTAGCACAACCGGTAGCGTGGTGTTATTCCCTCCAGTTATTCTGTAAACACACCTCAGTCCCAAAGGCCTCCCAGAAAAGGCCCTTGTAGGAGAAATAGTTTTAGCCCTTAAAGGGAAAGGGGAAAGAAACACACTGTGTGGCTTCAAATTTATTTTCCCCAGTCTCCCCTCCTAGGTGGCAGGGCAACAGGAATGCACTTGGAAGGTTAAAGTAAAATTAGGTGATTTTAATGAAGTTACAAGTTGCTAGTACCTAAAAAACAATGTAAACAAGTTTTAAAAAATTATTTTCAACTCTCCCTCTACAGAGCTCTGGGGGAAAAAGGACCTTTTCTTTATTAAAAAATAAGGGGATGGGGAGGAAAGGGGATGTTTATTTCAAGTTTTGTTCATTTCTATTCCAACGTGAGGTATTTGGTGTAGAAAGGTTAACACTTTCTTTCAAGGTAGAGAACTTGGAGCAACTGAGGGCAAAGAAAATTCACCTGACCGTTAGTGCAGCAACAAAAAAACTTAATGGCCAATTTGCAACAAGCTGTGTTGCTGTGCTTTTTGGCAAGTGCATTAAAATCTTAATATGCTAATGTCTAGCAACTGCAAACTGAACTGAAAGGATCTCTCAAGATTCCTTGGGCATTAAAGAAAGAAAGGGGGGGGGAAGAAACAGCTAAGCTAGTAGCGCCCTAGTCTTTGTGGAAGGCTTAGTTGAAGGAAATGGCTGGGTTTGTTAGAAGACTAGAATTCGCTACCTTAAGGCCCCCAGTTTTTGCAAACTATCCATATACAGCAAACCAACAAAACATTCAGCTAGTGCCGAAAGAGCTGACTCAGAACGCTATGCCGTGGTCTGTGGGGAAGACAAAATCCGTTTCGTGGGAATTCAACAAAAGGGAAAGGAAATGTTAAGAGTAGCTTTTTTCTTTAACAAAATGCACTGTTCACCAAAGGACAAGATTGCAGCTTTAATATTTGGCTCTGTGAGTTTGGCTTTGGTAAATTAAAACAGTGCGGGAGTGAATGAAAGGGTTTTCTCAATTGCAGAATCTGTCTATGTCCTTCTTACGTTTAGATTGGGCCCCTTTTCTTAAGGCCCTCTTGACCAGCCACATCCCCCCCCCGCCAACTTTCAACTTCCTGTTTTGGAAACCTGGGTGCTGCTCAAGTTAATTAAGCAAGGCTAAGCAAACAATACTTACTGGTGTTCACAACCACATCGTAAAGTTAGAGCAAACTGAAAAGGGGGGGGAGGAGTCCCAAAGAAGGAGGCTTTCTACATAAGGGTGTTTTTTTTTTTTTGGTTAAAGAAACAAAAAGTTGTATATACATTTTGAAAGTGTAATATGCACCATGAAGCAGGACAGTCCAAGCACACAGCTGGCTACGACGTCCTCCTCTAACAGTCTAGCAGATCCCACAAAAGGAGGCGGCAGGGGAATAGGAACGTTAGTTTTTGTGTGATAGGACTGCCAGCTCTAACAGGCCAACGGCTCAAACCTCGGACATCTTGGGAGTATTTCATTCTGTACGTCTCAAACACTCTGCCAACTGCAGTCCAAGAACCCGCATGTAAGGCTGCAGGACCGGGAAAGATGTTGGGTTTAAAAAAACAAACACCACCATTTGCCCTGGCAGCCGTCAACCAATTCCTACATCCCAATCTTTGGCTTTGAACATACTTGTGATATGGTTGTTGGTTTCTTGTTAGTTTCTACACATGATACAATTTACAGTACAAAAAGAAAAAGAAAAACAGTGCATACACTCAAATGTGTAATAAATATAATTTTAAAACAACCAAACATGCACACTAACCCCCATCCATGGATATCTCTACATATATAAACACGTACACACTTTATGAAACCTGCTGGATGGCATTCTAATGGGGAATAATTATAAATACGGATGTAGGATTGTAAGATACGGAAGTGCATTGTTCTCCTTGGAGAAAGATTTTTCTCTCTCTCTCTCTCTTTTTTTTTGCTATTTATTTTTTAAAAAGATAATGCTCGTTTCTTTATAAATAATTTCTTTTTCTTTTTTTAAAAAGCAACACTGAACTTGTCTAATGTGGAAACATGCACAGGAGAGAGAGAGAAAAGGGGTGGCAGGGTGGGGAGCCACAAAGGAAATTCTCTTTGGAGATCCAACATTTCGCAACTCGTCCCACTTTCCACCAAACAAACTAACAAACAAAAAAGCCTCCAGAATGAGAGAAAAAAACCCTAAAGTGCCTGATATGGTCAGGATAATTCTGGCAGCGCATACGCAAGTTCTCCAAGAGGACCGTGTCAGCTGGGCAACAGCACCCATTTTGCATACAAGGGAATAACGAGCTGCCTAAGGTATCATAGTGTCCTATGTACAGTAGTTCTCAATTCAAGTGTTTTCAACAGAGTTCAAATAATAATAATAACAATTGGGCAAGCACAACAAACAAATAAACAATCATCACCAGAAAGGAAGGAGCAGTGATAGTGGCACTTGGCCAGGAGCTGCTGCCCTTCTTGGAGGTCCCTAGTTGATTACACTCTTAATGCCAAGTAAAACCAAGAAGAAATTCAGGCTTCTGCTCCCTAGCTAGACTTTCCACATACACCCCCCCCCCCGATCCCTGCACATGAACAGGAGGCTTGCGGTGAAAGAGCCAAGCAGATGGGAAGCGGAAGGAGTTCAGGCCACTGCCACTTCAAAGAGATGCCTCCCGCAAGGTAGCAAAACCAGGAGGGATCTCGTCAATCCCTTTTGCTCGGATCTCAAACACACCCAAGCGAGAAGACATGGGGAGTTTAAAGTGTCTCAACTTAACTGGCCATTTAAAGTATCTGAAGAAGTCACAGATTCACAAACAACACTTTTAGGGAAGGACAAAAGAAGGCAGGGCACAAGGGTGGGTTCTTTCTTTCTTTTGGCTCGTTTGCTAGTTTGAGGAGATAATTTCTACCAGAGATAATAAAAGGGAAATGTTTCAGAGAGCCCAGTCTGAAAACTGCTAATGAGTTCTGACACCCCCACACGGCAGCCTGTTAGGTTTAAGGACGAGTGTCGCTACCACCGGTCCAAGCACAAATCTAGTTAGGGAGCAGAAGCCAAGATCCTCTTTTCCCGTTCTGTTTTGTGGCCAGGCCATTTTGGAAGGCCTCTCCCAGTCTTGTTCTCCTTTAAGGTGTCCTATATTTATAGAATTCCTAAATAAATAGAAGATATTAGACCACCCATCACGGTTTGTTAAGCTACTCTGAGTAACAGCCATCTAAGCCAATGGCATTGTGCCTATCCTTGGTGTAGGGGCAGCTGTTCCCGTTGGGGAGGGCACTGCAGGCTGCTGTTTTGGCAGCGATGCCGCAGTTCTTGAGGAGGTTGAAGCTGAATGGGCTGATGGCGTCTTTAGGTGGAAAAGGCTTCATGGTGGAAAGGATAAGTGCCAGGCAGTCGGCAACGTCTTTGTTGGGGGCACACGCCAAGGCTGGGGTATGGCCTGCAAAGGCAAAACACAAACAGCAGACAGGTTCAGTCCCGGGCGCATCGTGCTCGTCCAACAACAAACAGGCAGGGCCAACAGTTCACACGGAAAGATGCAACCACTGAAAGAGGATTCTCCCTAGGAGGCTGAAACAATGACGCCCGGACTGAGGAGGGGGAAGTGTGCAGAGCGATGCCATCCCCGCCCCCGCCCCCAGTTCCCCAACTCATTGCCAGCAGGCCAAAGTGGAATCAGAGAACAGACCAGAGATCTGAGGCTAATCCAAAAGGAAGGCTATTGTACTGAAGCAACTGCTTTGACAGGCAAGACTTCTCAAAGCGGAGTTGGCTTCAGGCAGGTTTGCAAAGGCAAAATGTTCCTTTGATTCCTTCAAACCATGGAGGGTTTTCACCCTAATCCGGCATTGCCCTTCAAATCACTTTCACTTTTCCTCATGTCAGAGAGGAGGAAATAAATGCTGGACAATCCTTCCAATGCTGGCACAGATTCAACAGCATTTATTTTCGAATCGTGACCGCTTTCTGGGAAATTATTTCCTGCTTGGCCCTTGATCTAGGACAGTGCAGAGGAAAGGAATTTTGAGGAGAAGGTTCTCAGATTTGAAGAGGTTGCCCTGGCTTATGGTTTTCAAGACTCCACCATTTGAAATGGCTTTTGAGAGCAAGCACTGAAGTCTTCTGGTAAACCAGAGGGCTGCCAAAGACAGAATGGCCTTGTGCCTTGATTCAGGCAGGAAGCAACAAACGCTCTCAGAGATGGAGAAGGACTGTCTTTTGGCTTAGAAGCTGAAGCAGGATGGAGTGGCTCCTGTTTTTCGGGAGTTTCTGTGCTGAAAGAAAGGATGGCGTGACAGGATGTGACCTGTCAAGACGGGGGGGAAATGCTACACTTCGCTCACAGCACTTTTTCTGTGTTGTCAGACATGCCACTCCAGTCTGACGAATCTATCCAGGGCAGATGGGAAGGCAACTTCTCTTACAGCAAGCTCTGGCTTAGGAAACGCGGAGTCCTTCCTGTAGCACAGCAATCAAATCTAAGGCATGGCCTATTGAGGGGTGAAAGGTCCTCTGCGACCTCTCATGTGCTTAGCTGTCAGGGCCATATGTGGTGCAAAACAAAGACAGCTAGAAAGGGGATGGGGTGGGGAAAGGGCAGCTTAAGCATAAGAAACAAAAGGGAAGGAATATAAGACGAGGAGAAGGGAGTCAGCCTTTTAGCATAAGGAGCTGCTAAGCTAGAGGACACAGAAAGCTCAGGGAAAAGAAAAGTAAGCTGTTGGGAGGAGGATCCAGCAGTTCCTGATGCTGAGCAAACACAACTGGCCCTTTGGGTGCATGGGCTGCCTTTCTTTCTGTCCTTCTAGTTAATGGAAAGCCGTCAACCCCCTCCCACCCCCTTCCTTTCCATGATCTCTTTCCCACAACGGGATCTGACCCTTCCCTTCCCGATGAGCCTCCTTGAAGCCTGGAGAATACGCACCTTCTTCGTCCACAGCAAGCACAGTGGCACCTCTGCTCAGCAGAGCCTGAACGACAGAGGCCAGTCCATTTCGAGCTGCAATATGGAGTGGCCTGGGCACCCGGGGGGTGGGGGGAGAGAGAAAAGGGAAACTGTTGATCCGCTTTGAAATAATACAGTGACCCTCCCCCCCCAACCTATCACAGGGGTTAGGGACTCAACCTGACCCGCCATAATTGAAAACCTGCGATATACGGATGCAGGTCGCGTCAGGCCTGGGGGGCCTAGCTGGGGGTTCTTGTACTTACCCCCCAGCCTGGCGCTGCCCTGAACAGGCCTGCAAGGGGCTTCCTGGGCTTGTCGGAGGCCCCAAAGGGGCTTCCGCATGAACCAGAAGTGACTTCTGGCAAACCGGAAGTGACCTCCGGATCACTGGCAAGCATTTCTGAGGCATCTGACAGGCCAAGAAAGGCCCCCGGAGGCCTTAGAAATGCTTTTCAGTGATCCGGTGGTTTCCGACAAACCCAGGAAAGCCCTTGCAGTCCCGTTCAGGGCGGCGCCAGTCTTGGGATAAGTACAGGAGGCCTGAAACAGGCCTTTCCCCCTTACCCCAGGGGGGCTTTTTTTCATATACTGCAGTCCCGTGATATACTGGGACTGCAGCATATGAACTGCAAAAAGGTGGGTTTTTTTTTTTTTTACTATACTGGGTTCTAACAGAGGTTTTTAAATTGCACACCATGTCTTTTTTTAGGGAATGGTTTTAATCTGATGGTTGAGTGTTGCCTTTGGAGTTCTCAAGGATGAGAAGGAATCATTAAATTAACTTGTTAATGCAACTCATTAAAAGAAGGCACAGACCACCTGCCGGGACAACTGAACAATACCAGGCCAAATGAAGAACAAGACAGCTTCCTGAATAAGGTTTAATGTGGATAAAATGAAGATCAAAGGAGCACCAGACATCTCCTTCCATAATTAAAGTTGTGAGATGTCTTATTTTAAAAACTCACCACTGCAGAGGACCTAAAAGAGACCTTTAGATTCCACATTGCTTAGGTGTGACGAGCCTCCTCCTGCTCCCATCCCCAACTATATTCCGGGGCTCCCAAATATTTTTGCAATTCTGACTTGGTTGTTCAAACCATCTTTCCAGAAACACTGAACGGATTTCCTTCCAAAATGCAGGAGTCACCACTTTTTAAAGTCACCCTTCTTTCTTTCTGGTTATATGACACGAAGCCACTTAGTAGAAATAAAACTGAGAAGAAGAGAGGCAGGGCTGGAAGAATCATTTCTCCTTTTTACCAGCTGTGCAAATACTCACATCTGCAGAGCACTGTTAGTTGCATTGATAAGGCCAAGGTCTTGGGTTTCCCCCAGAATCAACAAGGCACACTTTTCATGACCCTGGAAAGGAAAGATAATTTATTTTGAAAACACATGTAATTTCCCAACTGGGACTGTGCAGGAAGGAAAATCTGAAGAGAATAAGGTTTCTATTGGAAGAAAGGCTACGCTGCCTCCTTCTGGAGGGAACACAGATGACACTTTGACAAATGAAAGAGCATATTTGCGACAGCAAGAGAGATATCATATGCTGTCTAATTGGAACTGACTAATCATGAACCTACCAGGGTTTTCAAGGCAAGAGAGATATTTAAGGAGTGGTTTCACCAGTTCTATTTCCCCACTGAGCTTCCATGGCTGAGCGGGGATTGGAACCCTTCTCTGTCAACATTTTAATTTCTGTGAAACTCATTTCTATACTACCTTCCAAATTAAGGCAATGGAAATGTTTGCCTGCCTAGCACTTGGCCTATTAATCAGAAATAGTGTTTATTGCGATGGCCATTATGTTAAGAAAAACACTGACAGATTGTCAGTGTTTTTCTTAATATAATGGCCATCGCAATAAACACCATCTCTGATTAATAGACCAAGTCCTCTGCAAACATCCAGGTAAGATGCAAATCCCAAGACAGGCAGGGAAGAGAAAGCAGGATAGAAAAAGTTCATGTGGGATTAAAAATTCATCAAGGGGTTTTATTTGGGACAGAATTTGGACACAGAGTACTTAGCCTTCAGTTTATCACAGCCTTTGCTTTGAGTTTCAAGGTCATCCACCCCCTCACAACATTTTTGCCAAGGAACATCCATTGGGGGAGAGAGGGGGGAAGCAAACTGATCACACCTAACCAGCTTATTGATTTCAATTATTTACTTGAAAGGAAGAATCTGGATTTGTCTGAGACAAAGAACACGAGCAGGCCTTGGACAAAACCCCACATTTTTCCAATCCAATTTGTATCGGATCCTTTCCCAAGTTACATCTGTAAGAGACACAAAAGGTAACCACTGACAATCTCTCCTACCTTACTGCAGGCCAGATGAAGAGCTGTGTTCTTGTTGACATCCAGCACAGTTAGATCAGCTTTTGCTCTATAAAGCAGAAACTCTGAAAACAGGTACAGAAGCAAAGTGAGGGAAGAGAACAACCAACCACCCAATTTACTATTTAAACTAGCTGTATCCTGGCTTCTGCAGCAGAGGCCTTTCAAAGAAGTTTTAATAATATACATTTTAAAAATCTAATAAGGAGCAAAACAAAAGTGAGCCGACATTCAGCCGAACAACCAAGGAATCTCCCTTCCTCTCTCACACACACAAACCAAGGGGCAAGCTTTAAGCTTTTTTTCTTTCTGAAACGGGACTTTGGTGTTTTGTTCCAAGTCAAACAGCAGAAAGAAACACATTTCCGAGTTACATCTCTAGGTTTAAAAACGGCCCTATTTAAGTTGGCAGGAGAATCTAAACGTCTTGGTTCTTCCCTTGATGCATTCACATAAAGCGGGGGTCTGCAACCTGCGGCTCCGGAGCCGCATGCGGCTCTTTGGAAACTTTGCCGCGGCTCCGGGAGGTTCCCCTCGTGGAAGGGGTCCTGCGGCATTTAAACTAGGACCGCGGGGGAGACTCCAGCTGGCCGCCGCCGCCGCCCTCCTTATCTTCATCTTCATCTTCATCCTCCTCCTCCTCCTCCTCCTCCTCCTCCTCCTGGTGCTGCTGCAGCCGCTGCTGCCGCCGCCGGTGCACCGCCGCCTCCTCGGCCGTGGCGAAGGCTCCCGGTCCGGCCAGGGCCAGGATAGCAGCGGCGGCGGCAGCGGTGTTGGAGGGGTCGTGTCGGTGGCCGCCGGGGTCTCCTCCCGCCACGGGGGTCAGGAGCCGCTCAGCAGCAGCAGCAGCAGCAGCAGGAAGCCACACCTGTTGGTAATCCTCCTCCTCCTCCTCCTCCTCCCGCCACCAGCCCAACCGCCGGCAGTGGAGGAGGAAGAGGAGGCGGCGGCGAGGGGGAAGCGGACACAATGGCCGCGCCCACCCGGGAAAAGGGTGAGGGGAGGCGGCGGCAGCCAGGCCCAAGCAGCCGGTCGGTTCGTGGTGGTGGTGGCGGTGTCGGCGGCGGCCTGGACAGACAAAAAGGGGGTCCGAAAGCGGAATGGAGGAGTGGACCGGGGAGATCCACGGTGGCCCGGCGCGCCACTCACCCTCCCGCTTCTTTCAGCCTCGGCGTCCCTTGGAAGGCGACGGGGGCGACCGCAGCAGCGCCTGGCCAGGCCTCCGCCGCATCACCCGCCCCTTCCCTCCGTCTCCTTCACAAGCCAAACTTTGTCCACACACGCACACACACCACAGCTGCAAGAAGGGTGTGTGTGTGTGTGTGTGTGTGTCGCATCACCCGCCCCTTCCCTCCGTCTCCTTCACAAGCCAAACTTTGCCCACACACGCACACACACCACGGCTGCAAGAAGGGTGTGTGTGTGTGTGTGTGTAGAGAGGTCGCCGCTCGCCCGCTTCCAAAAAAGGGACCAGCCACGGGGTCGCAGGCCCGTCCTTTCAACTGCTGAGGTGGGTGCCGCTCCCTCGCCTCTGGTTGTGGGACCGTGGCGGCGGCAGCGGCAGCACTGGTAGGCCCGGAGCGCGGGTCATCGCCTCGCGGAGCCTCTAACGGCGGATGGCCCGGCGCCCGGTTGCTGAGGCGGAACAGCGAGAACGGCGGCGGTGGCTGTATATATTTGTTTTAAATGTCGCAATGGTTTTGCGGCTCCCAGGGTTTTTTTTCCGTCGGAAACGGGTCCAAGTGGCTCTTTATGTCTTAAAGGTTGCAGACCCCTGACATAAAGTATACTGAAAACCATCATGGCATTGCCTTGTGACAGGCATCCTTTCTCCCTGGATTGTTTTGAGAAAAATGCCCTTATTGCACAAAAGGCCTTAAAAAGCAAAGTGTTCTGCTTATATACTGCCCCATACCACTTCAAGCAGTCTCTGGGTGGTTTACAGTTCTTTAATTACAGTGTGCAGGCTACACATCGCCCCCACCCCACCCCAGCAAGCTAGGTACTCAATTTACTCAGAAGGATGGAAGGCTGAGTCAACCCTGAGCCTGCTACCTGGGATTGAACCCCAGGTCATGAGCACAGTTTTACCTGCAGTACAGGCATTTAACCACTGCACCACGGGGCTGTGACATTTTAGCCATATTCCCCATTATGTCACGGTGTAGATGGAATAAGATGTTGGTGACATGCTCAAGATGAAAGTACCCAGGTTTGCCCCTATCAACCACTTGCATAAGTGGGTTGCTAATAGAGATACTTACTTCAAAGGCTATACCTGGACATTGGGGCTAAGCAGGTTCTTTCCAGAGGATGAATAAGGATCTGATCTTAGCCTCCTGTTCCCCTTCCTTCCCCCGCCCCCCACTAAAATCTGAGGTTATTTTTGCTCCCAAGGAGTCAAGCCCCCCCTCTCAGTTTCACCATTCCTCTCTTCTCACATCATAAGAAAAGTGGGCCTTACAGAGGGGCAGGATGAAACAAACCACATCAAATAACAGCATGAGGTACGAAGAGAAACGAACAGTGCTTCTTCCACCATAGAGATAGAGGGGAATATCTGGGTCCTTTGTTCCAGCAAACGACCTTGAGTAATGGCTGAGTGGAATGGGGAGACAGCCCGCATGAGCTGAAGGGTTAATCCTGGTTTCTTCCTAGGAACCACCTCAGGGTTGTCAAAAGATGAGAAAAGTGACGCTTACATATACAGTAAAGAAGGGCCAGGCAAGTGCAGCCTTCTGGGTGGTTTTGAATTGCAATTCCTGTAACCCTGCGTCATCAGGTATGCCGATTACAATCAATATGCCAGAAACAAAAGGAGCACATTTCTCCCCCCCCCCCCCCGACCTAAACAGAACCTGAACAGATAACTTTTAAGTTATCTTTCCTTTAAAAAAAAACTAGGGAAAGTCTGCTGGAAACTGAACATAGGCATGTATATTAAGTGCAAAAATAGCCAACAACAATGGAAGGGCTGGGCAAAAAGGAAGCTTAGCCACACATAGAGAGAGCAGGCTCCCTCCCTACTCTCCTGTTGGAAGGCCCTGAAGGCCCCAGCAAGTAAAGAGGTAGGTCTTTGTTTGTTGATGTTTTGTTCTTCTTATCCCCCCCTTCCACCACCCATCTGAGAGGGGGCACATCTTTTATTATGGCTTTTATTTTGCCACCCCCCCCCCCCAAAAAAAATCAGGCAGGATGAGGTGTTTGCCATCTTACAGATTCTGTTCATTGCTGTTTTAAATGTGTCGTAAAAGATCTTTTAATTGAATTTTAACTGTATTACTGTATATACTAGAATATAAGCCTAGTTTTTCAGCCCTAAGTTTGGGCTGAAAAAAGGGGCCCTCAGCTTATATTCGGGTCAATAATTTTAGCCACTGAGGCAAGTCATCTGTGGCTAAAAGTCATTTTAAACATTGCATGCCGCTTCTCATGACCCCCTTCTGCATCACAGGGGAGCGGCACACGATATTTAAAATGACTTTTAGCCACTGACCCAAGCACTTGCATCAGTGGCTAAAAGTCATTTTAAACATCACACACTGCTCCCCCAGCTCACAAAGGAAGAGCTGCCAGGCCGTGCTGCATTTCCTACCCTACACTTATACTCGAGTCAATAAGTTTCCCCAGTTTTTTTGGGGGGGTTAAATTAGGGGCCTCGACTTATACTTGGGTCGGCTTATACTCGAGTATATACGGTAAGTGTATTTTAACTGAATTTTATTTATAGCTCTACCTTTTCAGTATTTTATGACCTTTTTTTTTGTAAACTGCTCCGGGTAATGCAGTTTGCACTAAGGGGTAGGTATAGAAATATAAATAAATAAATAAACATGTTTTCAGTGTTTCAAAATATGTTCCAGTGGGTTCCCTCCCCCCCCTGCCGCCTGAACTTTCTTTTACGGTATATTATTTCCAAGAACGTGACCATGAAACCGAACCTCCAAAGGAAGGGGGATCTGGTGGGTGGGGAGAGGACAAGGTTCACAGGCAGGCTCAAGACCTACCAACTGCTGCCATCTGGCCATTCTCAGCTGCCATCGTAAGAGGGGTCTTTCCTAGTTGGTCAGTTGCATCTACCTCGGCCTGGTGGCGCAAAAGCAGTTGTAAACCATGGATGTTGTCTGCAAAGGCAGCAGCGTGAAGGGGGGTCCTGGAACGAGAACGGGAAACCCTTTTAGCTAAGAGGCAACGACACAGCGCTTCGCATTCCTATAAATACAAATTTAAAACTCTTTGCTCGGAGACTCCAAGGAGACATGCAACATCCTTGAAGGAGTCCGAAGGAGGACTGTCACTCTTTCCCCACATTGCTGATGGAAGGAGAGAACTTTCTCCTCACCAAAGGAGCAGCCCAACCCACAGTGCAATGCGCACACTACCTGTAAATACCTGCTCACAGTATTTCGGACAGTGCCTGCCAAGCAGCAAAGGAGCTCCCAGGCCATGCCTCCCGGCGTGTCCCGGTTCTACGAGCCCCCCCTTCCTTTGTACAGAAGCCAACTAGACGAGCCAGACAGAGAGGCTTCCATCCACGAAGGCACCCATCCACCGTTTTAAACAACAAGGCTGGCAGGCAGACGTTACAGAAGAGGCATGCCGGCTCCCAAAGCCAGCAGCGTTCTCGTGTCGCTTCCAATCTCTGTTTGCTAGCATTGAGTACATGAAATCTCCCACAGCGCGGCTTCCCCAAAGGATGCCAACTTCTCGTTTTGGGGCATCATCTTCTTCTGCACCCTACTCGTTTATTTCTCTATGTCATTTCTTGAGCTGAACCTTCCCCCCCTCCCCCCCAAAAAATGCACCAGGGAGGTAATGTCTGATGGCTGCCAGACAGAACATCTATGGGCAATGAACCTGGAATGCCACCCCCCCCCACAACACCACCAAAATAACTTACCTTCCTTTGGCATCTCTGCTATTAACAATCTTGGCACCCAATGCTTCCACAAGCATTTCAGCAGTGCCATTCTGGTTGTTAATTCTGCAGGTGGGAGAAAGTACGAGAAGCAACTGAGTTAACACGGTTTGTCCAGAGCAGTACCTAGGAGTCTCTCATTACAAAAGCAAAATATGACTTCTGTCATTGATTTAGCATTCCAGTGGTCCATACGCACATACACGCTCGCATACAAACACGCCCACCCCATCCTCAGGACGGAAAGGAACTTACACTGCACAGTGCAATGGAGTAAAAGGGTTTCCTTCTAGGTATGCAAATGGATTGTGTTCAAGTAACAATTCAAGACAATCTTCATGCCCTAATAAAGGGAAGAAAACGAGAAGAGAAACAATCAGATGAATTTTAACCTCTGTGACATTGTTATAAGCAGAATCTAGATGCCTTTGCCCAAACTGGCTTTTTCCCCAAGTTCCCCATAAGCCTACCAAATGCACCAAAACAGACATAAATCTGAAATACTGGGTAGGGAGTGGCTAGGATACGTTCCTTCAGCTTGCTTTAATAAGACTGGGCTCTGACTGGGATTCCGTTCACATATTACGGCAAGCCAAAGATCTGACCTAAGAAACGAGGATGCATCCTTTCCTCATCTGTTTTGCTCCTTCGTTTCTGCGAGCCGCAGAACAAGCTGAGACTCAGAAGGTAAGCAGGGCTTCCTGGGATGGCTGAACCAAAGACAAAGAGTCAACGCTTGTGAGCAAGTGAGGAGCGGAAGCCAGCTTTAAGCCAACCTGACTTTGGAAGCCTGGCTTGTTTCTAAGCAATTAACCTTTACTCTGGATTTCCATGCCACAGGGAGTTGGCTTTAAGTGCAGAAACCTAGTTTGGTGGTCTGCTCCTAGGAAGTTAGAAAATGAAGCCAGGTAAATAATACAGGCTACTTTGTAATTTAGTTGTAATTTTTCAGAGGAGGAAAAGGGATGAGGAAATGTAGCAAGTTCCATTCTCTGGCACGTATATGTGCCTACGCCTTTCAATAGGATAACTGAAAATTCTGTTCTGGCCGCTTCATTTTTCTGTCCACCTAGGAGTGACCTCCCATGCTTTTGAATGCTATGCTCTGCTGTAAACTGAACCAATTTGCTCAAGACCAGGGGTCCTCAACCTAAGGCCCTGGGGCTGAATCCGGCCCCCGGGACCAATTGCAACCCCCCCACCTACTCCCTGCTTTGGGAGCAAGCCAGCCTCTGCAGCTGCTTCTATTGCTGAGGCAGTTCAAAGCAGTGGGCTATGTCGCTTCTCCCACTCCCCCCAACTACCACCCACTTGCCCCTCCCTCCCCCGTTTTTTCCATGCCGTTTTTTTCCCCCCCGTGGTCCAGCCCCCAGTGGTGTCTGTGGGGTGGTGGACCAGCCCGCTGTTTGAAAACTTTGAGGACCCCTGCTCAAGACCTTTGGGTAGTAGGTGGCATATAAGATGAATGAACGAATGAATGAATGAATGAACGAACGAACGAACGAATGAATGAATCAGTCAATCAATCAATAAGAAAGATGGGCGGGAGAAGTAACTCCTATCCTGCATACTGTGGTATTTAAGTCTCCATTGTTTCTGTTGTCATCTCAACTCTGACATGAGATTAGTCAGCCACCATTTATTTGGTCCTGTCATGGGAAAAGTGCAGGGGAATGGTGCACAGAACTCATCATGCTTACCACTGTAAGAAGCCCAGTGCATTGGTGAATAGCCACTATAGTCCACCACAGAGTCCAGAGGGTCAGTAGAGAGCGCTGCCTGCAGCAAGGTCCTCAGGATTTCGGAATGCCCACAGACTGAGGCGAAATGGATCGGGGTTCGGCCCTTGAAATCCCGACACAATACAAAGGCATCATGGTCCAGCAGTGCTGTCAGGCAGTCTTCACAGCCAGTCACAGCCTGGAAGGAGAGACCAGCAAGTGACGTTACAACACCGTGCAAGTGAAGGGAAGCCTGTCCAAGAAAGGATGGCAATGGGGTGCTTGCTTCCTGTAGTCTATAAAATATCTCTGTGGAATACTGAGGGGACTGCTTTTTTAATTGAGGCACATGAAAAAGGCAGAAAACTGCTGTCTAAGAAACCATGCCTGCACGTAATTACTTCATTTTGGGGTGAGAAGACTGTTGTGGAGTAATAATCAACGCAACACACTCACAGCAACAATAGGTCTTCTGATTATAAGCAACAAATAGGTCCTGCTAGAACAGCGGTTCTCAACCTGTGGGTCCCCAGATGTTCTTGGACTGCAACTCCCAGAAATCCTGGCCAGTTCAGCTAGTCATGAAGACTTCTGGGAGTTGCAGTCCAGGAACATCTGGGGACCCACAGGTTGAGAACCACTGTGCTAGAACCTCCTTTTGCTTCCTTGACCTATGCTGATGAATCTCTCATCCCACACAGGCTGATGAGACTGCTCTTGTCTAGCATACACAGCTCCTTATAAGGATTCAAGGAAAGTATTACAAGCATGGCCTTTCGAATCACCTGGCAGGAACAAGATCAGGATGAAGACTACACCCATGGCACAGAGCAACGGACCGAAAATGTGGAAGAGCCTGAGAACCTAATGTCCTTTTCAGCATAAATGGCCGAAGGGTAACGGAGGGTGGAAATCTGCACCCGTAGAGCTCTCTGCAGCCTATGAACCTTCAAACCTTCTGGGGTTCCACTTACCCCCCGGTGCAGTGCAGTCCTGCCTCTCCTGTCTGCTGCATCCACTGTGGATCCTTTCTCTAGTAAGAGGTGGACACAATCTACGTGGCCGTTCATGATCGCCAACATCAGTGGGGTTCTGCAAAAGAAAACATGAAGCGCTCATGCAGTACAACACCCCATAGCACCACGTGTAAAACAACTCCCAATGCCGTTTTAGGCCGCCTCTGCTCTATTTACAGAGGTGCAAAATGAAGAAGGCCTCCTTTTGATTCAAAATAAGGAAGAAAATTAAACACAGGAGGAGTCTTTGATTCCGGATAGTGGTATAGAAGAAAATTGCAACTTTAAAGGTCAGAACAGGGATGGCGGTAAAACCAGGAGTCAAGTAACAATCTAAGTTCGACTCTTGCTGCAAGAAGCCCGAAGACAGGACAATACAGAGACACTCAGGGCGCTCTCTTCCAGGGACTTACATCCCACAGCATCATTCTCCAGGGCCATATGTATTCTGCATTCTGCATTTTCTTTAAATTGAAACTCCACTAAGCAATCTAAAACTCACAAACTATGGAAGCAAAACAAGTGTGTATACACCGCCACTACCCCAACTCTTTTTACTAATCACCATTTCTAGATCAGAGAGATAGAAGAAAGACCCTCTGAAGTCATGTCCCACCTAAGTGCTTTCTGAGATTACAACAGGTACTGTTCAACCCCTTGAAAGTGTATCTTCATAACCATCTGGGCCCAATACTTGTTCAGAATGAGACTCAAGACTATGAGGATGGTAAGCTCTGTCCCAATCAGAACATTCTGTAGATTTGTCATGTCCTCCTCTTAGCAATTATTTATGTCACCGGCACGAGACCCCTAAAGAACCAAGCAATTACCAGCCCTTCTCATAAGACTCCTTGTGCAGATGAAGGCTAAGGGTACTCACTGTCCATGTATATCCATGACGTCCGTGATGTCGACTCTCTCCCCACTGTCAATGAGAAGATGCAAGGAATCTGTGTTCCCGTAGGCAGCTAAGAAGAAGGATAAGAGGAGAGACCAAACGGAAGGAAAAGAGGTTAGGCACAGGAATTGAGGCAGTTTCTCTAATTTCCATTTCTGCAAGAAGCCAGTGAGGTTCCCCCCTAATGTGAGAACCGCGAGAACCGCAACAGGGGAAGTGTTGCGCTCTCTCTCACCTGCAGCATGTAGGGGTGTCCACTTCTTCTTCTTTTCCTTCACAAGAGCAGAAGCACCATGGCTGGTAAGCACCTCCACGCACTCTGTGGAGCCCCTCTCCGTGGCAAGATACAAAGCCGTCCGCCCTTTGTGGTCCCGCACGTCGAGGTTCACCAGGGTTTCGGCCAGCGTCTTCAGGGCTTCACAGTGACCATTATAGGCCTGGGTGCCACAGAAAGAGCAAGCTAGTCTTGTGGGGTTTTGTTTTGGTTTAAGTATTTTTTTACCTTCACTCTCTCCTTAAGGAGGACCTGAGGCTGCTTACATAATTATACAATAATACAGTAGTCCCCTGCCACAATGTGGTTCCTATATTACAGTCTCAGCATATCACAGATTTTTTTCTTGAGAGAAGGAGGCTTTCAAAGAAAGGTGTTTAACCCCCTCCTGACACCTCAGCTAACAGATCTTGGGCTCCTGGCAGTGCGTACCACCACGAGCAGCCCCAGATCTGTATGCTGAGGTCTCTGCATTTCACAGACTTTCCTTTATCACGGGTGGGTCAGGCACCTAACTCCCATGATAAACGGGGGAGTACTGTATTGAAAATTAAAAACAGTAATTATACAAATATTATAAAATGATCAAATATATATACCACTCTGGGCAATACTAAAACAAACAAAACCAATACTAAAAACACATTAAAAGCAATAACGGATAACAATCCATTTCAAAGCCCCACTGGGGCAGCCAGGGACAGCCTGCCTGAAGAGAAACGTCTCTGCCTCCTTCCAGAAGGACAACAAAGATGGGGCCAGGCTGCCCTCCCGGGGGAGGGAGTTCCAGAGCAACAACAGAAAAGGCCCTCTCCTGTGGCCCCACCAAACACACCTGGGAAGGTGGTGGGACCAGGGGAAGCACTTCTCCTGATGATCTGGAAGTTGAGTTGTGGCAATTGGACTTGTTTTCTTGTGAGATTGAAACGTTTTGCTACTCATCCAAGCAGCTTTGTCAGTCCCCAGTTGCCATGACTCAACTTCCAGATAACCTTACCTGTATGACTGAGAATCTTCACAGACATATTCTCCTGATGATCTTAACGCCTGAGTAGGTTAATAATGGAAGATACAGGTTTTGAGATAATTTGGACCAAAGCTTCTTAGGGCTTGATAACCCTAAGAACTAGCACTTTGAATAGTGCCTGGAAAAGGACTGGTAGCCAGTAGAGCTGCCATGATGAAGGGCGGGGTGGAGGTGGGGGAATACGAGCCCTCTGACCAGCCCCAGTTAGTAATCAGGTTGCCACACTTTGGACCTGCTAAAGTTTCCGGACACATTTCAGAGAGAGCCCCAGACTGAGTGTGCTACAGTAATCTAGTCAGGATGTTACAGAGAGAGGTGTCACTGTGGCCAAAGCAGACCACTCCAGGAACAGGCACAGCTAGTGTTCATCTACTTGTCATTGTGCAAAGTCACTCCTGGCCTCTGCCAAAGCCTGGTCATCCAGGCTCAGAGATGAATCCGGGAACAGCCCCAAGCTGCGCACTTGTGTTTTCAGAGGGAGTGTTAATCTCATCCTACACGGGCTGCAACCCTATTCTGTCACCTGCCTTTCAACTGACTGGGAGCACCTCTGCCTTGTCTGGGTTCAGTTATGGTTTATTCACCCTCATCCAGTCCATTACGGACAACAGAGACTAAACGAGGGGTATAACGACTTCCTCAGATTTAGATGGCAAAGAGAGATAGAGCTGGGTGCCATCCGCATAGCAGCAACATCGAACTCCAAAACAACTTCTCCCAATGGTTTCATGTAGTTGCTGGAAAGCCTTTTCATTTACAATTCTAAACGCAGTTAACTCAAAATTAAACCTAGAAAGCTCATGGGTAGTACTCATTATGCACATACAGGATTGCACCCTGAATGAACTACACACAATTTTAACATGTCCACGTCTGGCTAGATTTTGGGTTCTCTCCCCTCACAGAAAGGTAACTCAAGTAACTGAACCAATTGTTCTCGTTACGCGAGAAAGAGAGCACAAAATGCTGCCAATGCAAGTTTGTGACGGAGGTACTTACAGCTAAGTGCAAAGGGCTGACTGGAATGGTGCTCTCCACATCGTCCAAACAGTTAAAAGACATTTCCAGGAGCTGAAATGGAAGAAACACGACGCCCATTTCCAGCTATCCTGAAGCTGTACCACCCTTCTTGCTGCTGTGTTCCCCTAAGAGAAAGGCTGCTAGGCATCTCTAGAGTTCCACTGGGCTGGAAAGGGGAGGTCTCAGCAATGCCACAAAGGCATCACGGGCACAACACACAGAACCACGTGTCGGTATGCCATCAGTCTAGGCATGCCATGCAGTGTTTCTTTCAGACAACCACAGTCTTCTGTCCTTGCATTTAAATGTTTAATTCTTTGCCCTGGAGGTTCCCCCCCCCCCCCAACCAAACAGTGAAACTGATTTCTTTCCCAAGGGTGAAAGGGCTGTCTAGCCCTGGTCCCTGGGAGGAAACAGTGTGTCCACTTTGACAGGGGAGATAGGGCAGGAAGAGCTAAGGATGGGGAAGCTGGTATTGGGGGCTGAAATGGCCATTTCATTCAATTTAATGAGAAAGAAGGGAGCTAGATGGATGGGGGGGGCATAAAGGCAACACTGGAGGAGGCACGCAGGAGCAGATTCGGCACAAGCGAAGGGGAGCGCAGAACAACTGCACTCTTAGGAGGAGGAAGGAGCTAGGGGGATGCCCTGGAGGAGCGAGGGGAGGCATTTCAGGTAGAAGAGGACAAGTAGAAAAGGCCAGGACTATCAGGAGGTATTTCTTATCTGTGCAGGAAGATTCATGTTAATTTGTTTCCCTCATTCTGAAATCTTATGTTGGTTCTACATGTAATTGGCATTTTTGCGTATTGCTCTGTGGATACTGTTCAATTTAGGGCCCTGGTTCTTAAACACTTTTTTGTGGCCTCTGGCATTTACAAAGCTTCCAATCCTGGAAGACCAGCAATGTAGTCAGCAATATTATTTAAAGACCATTTCAGGCATTGTAAAATCTTTTCCCTGTTTCTCTCTCTCTTTAGTCTGGGTTAGCAAAAACAAAAACAAACAAAAAAGAGGAAAAAACTATAAATAAGCTCAAGCGGCCCATAGTAAAATCCCAAACTCCAGTCAAGCAATAAATTTACTGGAAAAAATAAATATACAAAAATTGTAGGCAGGCCTTCAGAACTTTCAACTTCTTCATCAAACAAGATCCTATAGAACTTTGGACAGGTAGGAGGGAAAAAAAACAGAAATTTTGGCTCAGTAGGAAAACCAGAGGTCTGAAAGGTTACCGTTTACCTCACCTCAAGAGCTTTGACTGTGCTAATGTCATAGCTTTGACCTCACCTCAGGCTTTAGATTTTCTTCTCCTCAGACCCAAACCTGATTTTTAAAAATGCGTATCCTGCTGGATAAAGACAACTGGAGTGTTCAAAAGCAGATCTGTAATTTTCTGAGAGGTAGCTGGTCCTCATAAAGGTGAAGGTCCAGAATTGAGCCTGATGAATCTGAATCTTATCGGTGATGGGAGTCACATGTGAAGCGGCCATGACACCTTAAGATTCTCACCCCACCCACCGGTCCTAGAGGCATGAAGAACTGCCCGTTGGCCGGACACTAAAGTTCTATCTTGATCCATGGTATAAATCAGTTTACTGGAAAGCTGATTTAAAAAAAAGCCTGTCTGTGTTCTTGAAGCTTAAGTGTCTGGCTCCTCACGGCTTATTCCGCCACTAAACCTCTGGCTGTTGTATCTCAACTTAAATGCAGTGTCTCGTTGAGACAGTTCTCAATCGTGCACAAGGAGCAAGAAGGTACTCAGTAGCCATGGTGCTTGGCAAAGACTGATTATTTTCGCTTTTTGTGAGTTAACCAAGAATACATATACAGACTTGGGATCCAGAGTGTTCCCTTTTCAAATACACATAGAGCAGGGGTGTCCAAACTTGTTGGGGTGACAATGTGTGGGGGCTGACCATTCAGCTGCATTTGGCCCCCAGGCCGGACTTTGGACAAGCCTCTAGGACATGCAAGGAGGCGGGGAGGATGCTGAAGCAATGGAACCAAGGTGGGGTAGGCTGGGCAGGTGGCTGAGGGGACGGACAGAGGCAGGGAGGGCAGGCAAACCGTAACACTGCAAGCTGACGTCTCCATCTGGTATGGGGAGGGGCCAGCTGGCAGGGATGCATGACAGGCTGAGCCGGCGGGGAGAAGAGGCTGTGGGCCACTCGGAATTTGAAAACAGGCCGCATTTGGCCCTCGGGCCTGACTTTGGACATGCCTGACATAGAGGCTCCTCATGTTTAATTTTACCCCCCGAAATCTCAACCCCCTTTTGCTGCGTCCCATTCAAGTCTTACCAATTCAAGGTTCTGTCTGTTGCCATAGGCAGCTGCGTAATGGACAGCAGTGTAGCCCTGCTTGTCTCGGAGAGATGGGTCAGCACCATTATCCAGTAAAAACTCTAAACAACTGAAACAAAAAACAGTACGATTAGGTCAGAAACTGGAGCACGTGGGCCTATACATAAGAAGCCCCACGTTTTCCACAAGGAAGGCGATTCCTTGCCTTGCTTTGGTACAAAAATGTCTCGCAGCTAGCACTGCACAAGTCGCCTTTAAAAACAAAAACAGCTAAAGAAAGAAATGTTCCACACCAGAGCCAAGTATCAAAAAAATACAGGCTGGCCAGAACCCTATTGTGTCACATGACCACACAACAGCAAGCACACAAGCCACAAGGGCCACTGGCCAGCTGTCTGTTACACATCCCAGAGTCCTCCAGTGGTACAGTTAGGCACGAGCCCAGTTGCGGCATTTTGTGCAGGAAAGGCAGCCAGCAAATGATGAAAACTGGAATAATGGATGCATTACTTTTGCAACATGGCCTTGGGCCGCAGGATAAGATAAACTTACTGCAAACGTACGATAAAACATTGTTTTCAACCCAACACAGAGATTTCAGCTGGAAAGGGGAGGGGGAGACTCTTGTGTTCTTCCTTGCACCAGTAGGGCATCTCATTCTCTAACATGTAAAGATGTTGGCTTAGTAAGTTAAGGCCTATCTCCAGGTCACACTGACATCTGGGCACTTTCCAGAAATGTGTTCCAAGATTTCTCTTAGTCATAAGAGAAAGATATAAAGGGTGAACCAATTCTAATTAATTTTTTTAGTGAGGGTGTTCATTAAAAAAAATAGCTTCCAAGTTAAGGATGGGAGAATTATAAAGAACACCCAGAGACATCGTGATCCACTTCTTCAAACGCTCCTTGTGGCTCAGGGTCAAGTATGAAACAGCCCCAAATCGCACCAAACAGATACCAACAGGAGGGCCAATATTGTGTTCATGGCTGTAAATGCCAATTGTGCTCGGAGTCGGTGACATTCAATCTGCTACTTTGGCAGCGGAAAGGAACACGGGGACAAGGGAGTTTCTACAGCTAAATGCCAAGCAGAATTAAAGCGGAGTTACTCACAAGATTGCCTCTTTCAGTCGGGACTCCTTCAGTGGCTCCTCATCAGTGTCATGGCTGTTTCCTGAATGAGTCTCGGCTCTGCAAGAGCAGGAACACGGATCAGTTTTGCTAAGAGACACAGCAGACACAGGGGCCAGGCCTTATTCAAAAGCATATACTGTATGTTCCAAAGAAATCCTGCACGTGGGAAATCTAGTACACAGGTATGTTTGGTGAAAACAGATTATAATCTCTTAATGAGAGTAAAGCCAGTATCATCAAGCCTAACGACCTCATTGTCTCTTTATGGGTTTCATTTACAAATTTACACCAACCGGGTCTGATCTGATAACTGATCTGGTACAATGTGTCAGAAACATTGGATCTATTTCGGACTTTGTGATTCGTCAGTCCTACATCACATAGGAAAGGTGGGCAAGGTGCACAGAGGCCAAGGCAATTTTTTTGGGCCTGAACAAAGTATTGTAGTGTAAATTAAATGATAGCTTTAAGTTTATAGGAAGATGCCTCTAGCCCTCACAAAAAGGGCGAGTGTTCTAAAAGTTTTCGGTCTGTCCTAAAAGCAGTAAGAAAGACAATAAAAGCTTCAAACTGCTGATGATCTTCAGAACAACAACAGAGTTGCTACTGGAAGAGTTTTATTTGTGATTTCTGAAAGCTTCACCACAATGTCCTCCTGCTAGGTGAATGTCTCAGAGAGCATTCTAAATGGTCAAGTACAAACTGGTCCTTTCAAATCCACTGATGGGTCCTTTGGGCCTAAAATGGTCCCCTGTCTTCAGATCGATGTTTTTTTTTTGGGGGGGGGGCAGAGAGAGAACAAAAAGACTATTTCTTTTGCAGGTATTTCTGGCAAGGCAATTGCTCTTGACAGATGCTGTACTAGGCAAAGCTCCATTCACCCCTTTCTCCTACCTCCTGTAAGTGTCTGAAGCAGCAGCATAATGTAAGGGGGTGCAGCCTTTACAGTCAGCTTCGTTAATACTGGCTCCGGCAGTGACTAGGGTCACTGTACACTGATAGCTGCCATTAGCGGCTGCGTAGTGCAAAGGAGTCCTGTGGGGGAGACAGAGAGAGAGAGAGAAACGTTTTCACGAGGCACTGCAGACTGCTTCACAGTTGGCATACAAGAGGAAACATTGCTGGGCAACATAAAAAACTGAGTTAAATCAATGCCAGGTCAAAGGGAGCCATTTATTCAACCAAGGCTAGCTGGTTAACAGTCTGGAACCTACTTCTTGCATATAATGCAATGCTGGTGTGATCAAAGGGGCTCTAATTTTCACACATTCATCCACTTTTAAATGGCTAAAATGAAAACATTAAGAGACAGAGAACCAAGGATTAGAAGTCCACGGCCGAGGCTGACTCCAGTCTCACCAGTTTCAGTGTCAATACTTTGCCTTGTGCCTCAGTGGCCCTCTTACTATCATTGCATTGCACCCACCCACAAAGCAATGCCTTCAACTCCTGGTCCTTCCAGCCACGTAGTTTCAGAAAGAAAGAAAACAGCAGCCCTGGACTTAATGGGACAAAGAGTGACCTCCCCCCCCCCGTCCCCAAACAGACAGATGTCTTTAACAATTCACCAGGCAGAATTCTTGGGAGTTTTAAACTACGAACCCACACTTACATTTCACTCACCTGGATGAGGGCCTGTCTTGAACCCTATGTGGCTACCTCAAGCCTTGACACCTGTTGTTAATGTGCAAAACAACAACAACAACAACAAAACCCTACCAGTAACCCTAACCCGGAGCATCTTAGTTCTTTGGGAGATGCCTTGATGCAACCTCAAGGGCAGCAAGCCTACTATGCTCAGGAAGCATGATGGTACCTCCCTTTTTCTATCTTAAGATTCAAGGTGTGTTGGTTTTGGTTTACAAAACCCTCCATGGCTTGGGACCTGAATATCTGACAGAGCGTATCTCCCAAAGGTCAGAGCTGGCCAGACCCACCAGAGCCTCACTGGCCTTCTCACTTCGGGTGACCACCCCCAGGGATGCCTGTAAGGTTATGACCCGTAATCGGGCCTTCTTGGTGGTAGGCCCGTCCATATGGAACAAACTTCCCTGCGGGATGCTTGTGAAGATTCTCGGTCATCCAGGTGAGTTTATCTGGAAGTTGAGTCATGGCTATTGGACTTTTTATTTCTTTCTTGAGATCTATCTCTGAAGAAAGAAAGAAAAACTCCAGTAGCCATGACTCAACTTCCAGATTCCCTGCAAGATGCGCCTGGCTCAATCCCTCACAGCCTTCAAGAAATCACTGAAAACTTGGCTGTTCCAGGAAGCTGATGGTAATCGCTAATGTTTGGTTTGTGCCCTTTTGTGATTTGTTGTTTTTGTTAGTATTTGTTATGCCTCCTGACGGACTCTTTTATTTTTCTCCCCTCTTTTTGTTGTTTATTATTTGAGTTGAATTGTCATGGTTTTAATGGTTTGTGTTGCCCTGTCTGTAACCCGCCCAGAGTTCCTTTGGGAAAAACTTAAAAAATAAATAAATTAAACTTAAAAATAAATAAATAAATAAAATGTGAAGCAAGGTCCAAGACTGCCAAGCAGCCATGGAGATAAGCCTTCATGCCAGTGAGTAAAAGGCAGATGCCTATAAGTGTGGGTCTGTTGGCTGAAATTCTTCCTGGGGAATTTTTATTTTATTTTATTAAAGAGTTTATTAGTTTTAAAGGAAAAAGGGAGGGGGAGAATGGGGAAAGGAACATAAGAAATTACATTAGATCTATGAAGTCAAAGTTAATTGATATGTTATTAGATCTTGATATGTATAATCTTCCTGGGGAATTCTTATAGAATTCTGGAAGTTGGGAGCCCGGGGGGGGGGGAGGAAGCACATCATTTAGAACAAAATATGTGGGCAACTGAGCATCTTAATTTCAGCAGCAGCTTCAGAGAGCATTTATAAATAAATGAGACATAATATGCATCAGGCACAAGGATTCCAGCCAACCATCAAGAGTGTTTCCTGAGCACATTAAGGGAAAGTGTTCAAAATTTACCTTCCAAACTTATCTCTCCTCCTCAAGTCAGCTCCGCTGCTCAACAGCAAGTTAAGACATTCAACATTCCTACAAAAAGGTAACCGAAAATTAAGAATTGCACTCAGGGCAAATGAATGATAAAGAAACAGTGCCCAGCCAAGAGTACCGGGTCTGTCTGAATAAACATTTTTGGATGAACTCTATATCCAGAATGGGCACCACTGGGCAGCTTAATGAGTGCACTACTAATGGACCAGCATTTAGTGGGAATTCTGGAGTTTCTCTACACTTTGCAAACAAACC
Source organism: Phrynocephalus versicolor (assembly GCA_023846285.1). Classification (NCBI taxonomy): domain Eukaryota; kingdom Metazoa; phylum Chordata; class Lepidosauria; order Squamata; family Agamidae; genus Phrynocephalus; species Phrynocephalus versicolor. Next base: position 18,984,266 of record JAHTLZ010003468.1, on the reverse strand, counting down.
AGTTTTGGATCACTTGGTACAAGTTCAAATCACAGATCTTTACAGCCTGAGGTCAAAGTATTTGACTGACAGCACACCTGCCAGCAACACTCCACCTTTATGCCAAGAGAGAGAATTGCTATAAAAAGTAACCAACAAAGACTGCTGTGCTCATCACAGGCAGTCCTACTAATCCCGCTGCTGTCTGTGAGATCAAAAAGCAACCCCATAACCTTATGATGTTCGGAGAGAACACAGACATCCCATGCCTTTGCTCTGGGGAACGCAGTGGGTAAGGAGAGCGTCAGTTTGATTACAGCATGGTTCTTGCTCTCAAAATAAAATAAATAAATAAACAAATAAAATGATGAACTGAAATGATAACAGTTCTTACCTTTCTTTTTCTTGTATTTAAATGACTAGAGATAGTAAAATAGGAAGCGGGCAAAAGGGAAATCCCAGCACACAGGTCACTTCTGAGCAATACTTTGTTAGGAGAACATGAGGACGGACGACTCACCCTCCGGAAGCAGCAGCATGGAGGCAGGTCCTCCCGAGGTTATCTGGCGTATTGATATCGAAGCCTGCAGACAGCACATGCTCATTGCTGAGTGAGGAGACAATGCTGTACAACTGACCTGGGAGAATGAGGAGACGGCAGGTTAAGTGGGGCTTAGGAAGCCTTCGGTTGCTGGGTCCACCAGTTCTACAGAATGTCTGCCTGCCTTCTGGTATGGAATTGGGAGAGCCAAACATCTCGCTCAGCCTCCTGACACACGGAGAAAAAGTACACAACTAGGACACACTGCAATGAATGAAGTACTAGAGACTAGAGATGGACATTTTGTTTCGGAAGAGAACTGCTTCAGAAACGAAACACGCCAGCACAGCTGACACTCAGAACCCAGTCCCACCCTCCAGAACAAAATCAACCAAGGTCTTACCTTGCTGTGGTTTACACTAGGTGAAATTCTAACCAGGAAGCAGCCTCTGATGCGTCATCTTTCCCTCTCCTTGGTGCTGGCCAATCAGACAGGGAGGCAGGATGATGAATGTCCTTGCACAGCTCCTGATTGGCCAGCGCCAGGGAGAAGGAAAGATTATGCACTGGAGGCTGCTTCCTGGTTGGAATTTCGCCCAGCGCGAACCACAGAAAGGTAAGACCTTTGTTCATTTTGTTCTGGAGGGTGGACTAGTTTCCGAGCACCAGCTGTGCTACAGGTTTCATTTCGGAACCAGTCCCCTTCTGAAACGAAACACCCATCTCGACATATGCCTCAGGAGTGCAGGGAGTTCAGAGTCAATGCACATTCTGAGCTGTGCTAATTTGTCATTGCGTGAGGCAGAACTTTGTCACGCTTCTACTGCCACGTGGCCCTCCACAGCAAGCACTTGCCAGTTCTTTTAAAAAGCAAACATATGGACCCACCAAGTTGACCCAAAGTAAATCAATGATGGTATTGACTTAAACTGAGAATGTGCCATCTCTTTGTGCACAAATCTGGCAAGGTTTTGGTGCAAATGAAGAAGGTTCTTAATAGGAGGAAGGAAGTGGAAGAGACAGACATCCCTCTAGTGTCTCTCTCATAGAGCAGGATAAGCAAAAGCTTAATTTTCTCAATATGCTGCTATAATTTACTTTAAAAGAGAGTATGGTTTCCCCCCAATTATCCTTTCTTTGAGGTTCTGACCGGTTACATAATGCCCTTCCTGACAGATGAGAAAAAGCAACCAAGCACATGAATACAAATATCCGCCCCTTATGTCTTCTTGATGGCTTTCTCTGGTATTCATACACAAATGGCCAGACTGTTATTCCATGGTTGGTCCACAACAATCCAAGACAGAGAGAGAGAGAGAGAGAAAGAGAGAAAGAGAGAGAGAAAGAGAAGGAAGGCTGTGCTGGTTTACATACCTGAGGAAAGTAGCTTACGACAACAGTCTGAGAATCCAAAGAGAACAGCTAAGTGCAAGGGGAACATATCATGGATCCCACGCCTAGCAGAACAAAGAAAGAAGCATGAATATGTTGCTATATTTCATGTTGTGAAATGCACAAAGTAGTGCCTGCACTAAGGAGGCAGTATATCCATCCATCTGTCCATCCATTCATCCATCCATCCAACAAGCAAGCAAGCATGCTTCTCCTGAATGCACCATGAACCTCATGGAGAAGAAGAAGAGAATGGGTTGCTAGCCCCAGCCAATACAAGCAGTCCTGTTTACACCCTTTCGGTCCTGGATCATCAGTCTGTTCCAAAGAAGTGTATGTCTGCAACCAGCAGCCTAGGTCAGCGACTTATTTTACTTGAAAGGTGAAAAGCAAACACCGACCTGTGAAAGCATGGTCTCTTTGTAGGCACTGACAGCGATGATACAGCGTCTGTCAAGTGCCACATGCACATGCACGGCAACAAATGCATTCCAGGAGAAAATTGGGCAACCACCTGCCAGCTCTGCTTTGGTTTGGCTTCCTGCCCTGAACAAGGGGTTAGACTCAGTGGCCTAGGGGAGCTCTTCCCACTCCGTGATTCTAGTAGGGAGTCATCTTCCCTCTCAGGCACAAGCTTAAGAAATATGCTCTCACCTTGCAGTATCAGCACCATTCGTCATCAAAGTACTAATTAGCAGCTCGTGGCCATATCTAGCAGCAACGTGAAGGGGGGTATTGCCATATTTGTCAGCGCAGTCAATTTCACTGCCTAAAAGCAAACCACAATCCAATCATTTATTTTCTTTGCCATTTGTTTCAAACTGACAGAAGAAATGGGCACCAGTCGTCTGGCAGGAAGGTGACAAGAAGGTACTAAATATTGCAGCTACGAAGGCCTCTCCGTCCTTCTGCCTAGGTTATTAATTCTGTGGGTGGCTTAAGTAAAGTCACTTGTCTTGCTCCTAATATTCAGGGGAGTCAATCCTGTCCTAAGTGATGCTTCTGGAATCCAGTAAAAAATATTTTTGAAATGCCTTCCCTCTCCTTGGCGCTGGCAATCAGGCAGGGAGGCAGGATGTTGTATTTTTGTATTTTTATACAATGACAATAAATTCCATTCTATTCTCTATTCCATTCTATTCTCTATTCTATTCTTCTATTCACTAAGAAGTCCCAGGGGTTAATTTTTTTTATTAAGTAACACGACTATTTTGTTCATTAAATGCATAATAAAAAAAACCTTTCCAACATAAATGAAAATTTGTTTCTAGCACAGAGTTTAGCCTTCAAGATTTGTTATTTTCGACACTTGCACGAATGCCACTTGCAGTGAATTTCGCAGGGGGAATCCTGGGTCAGTCACAGCTTCTTAGCCTGAATTTCCTTATAGGATGGCTGTCAGGATTAAGAGGGGAGGAGAGCTTGTATGTTTCTCTGCACTCATTGCAGGGCAGATGGGATATAAACGCTATGAACAACTAAAATCAGGAAGGAGATCAGGTTTAACAGATGTGAACGAACTAAGAGAGACACAGCAGCACCTCTAGGGCTCCAAAGACAAAATCAGTCTATATGGACTAAAAGGAAGAACAGCAAGGAAAAGCCTTCCTTGCGTTCCCACCACAAGGGAACACCAGACAACACTGAGCACGAACAACAGCTCACAGCTTACCATTTTGTATAAGAATCTGAGACCGTGTAAACCGTCCGTGAATGGCAGCCATGTGCAAAGGGCTCTTCCCTTCTTTACTCTGCAAACAACAAAGCAAGTTAGCCAATCTGCATGTTCCCCACCACCACCGCTTTCCTCTCCAAAGCCACAATCATCTCCCTGCTAGATCCCTCCGGGAAGCAAAACCGGCTTTCATCTCCACCCGCTTCCCGCTGGGCCACCCAAACCTGGCTCAAGGGGACATACCTGAAAGTTCACGTCCGCTCCGTTATTGACGAGAAGTTCCAGGCACAGGGCTCCGTTGGTGGAGACAGCAGCAAAGTGCAGGGGGGTGAAGCCCTTCTCATTGGGCTGATTGACATTGGCGCCGTAGTTAACCAGCTCGTTGGCCACGGCATCCTGGCCCATGTAACAGGCAATGTGAAGTGCAGTGTTGCCAAAGGAATTTGGTTCATCAATCTACAACCACAAGCATTGGAAAACGGCATTTGAGAGAGGCATACGAGATGCAGAGAGTCAAAAAGCAAAGGAACAGACAGACCCATCCGCCTGAGACCAAACATTCGCCTCCAAATGCTGCTGCTTGATAGCTCAATCCCTTGTACTCGTCTCTGTCCTCTCCTAGCTCACATTTAGCTGTTTGATTGATTTGAGGGATTTATAAACATCTGCAAGGCAGAAGAAATAGACAACTGGAAGCAAAAGGCCAGCAATAGAACAATAACGGCCAATGCGAACTGAGACTTATTCTGCTACCGTAAGAAGCACTTAGAGGAGGCCTCAATGAATTAGTGCAGCTGATGCACCAAATCTCCCTTGACGCAATGGGCCCACTCTAGTGCAATTGACTACACGAAGCATCGGGACTTTTGGCCAACTTCACCTAAAATATGAGATCAGAGCTCAACTATGAGATTCAGTTAGGTGCGGCTTTACCCCTGCAGTAGCACTATACATGCACCAATTGAAGGTCTTCAGTAAAGACCTCCGCCTATCTTCAAGGCAAAGGCTAGGAATCGATGTTTCTCCCAACATACCTGAACAGGAGCCATGCAAGCCGGGGCTGATGGAAACAGGTATCCAACCAAATGGAGGACACCATTTCCCCACCCCTGCACTCGAGTGCATTTCTGAACATTCACCTTCGCCACAAACTCCCTTGTTCCAACAGGAACAGCAGGAAGACGCACCCAAAAGGACCCAAGGCCAAAATGACGTCTCATCGCACTGGCGGTGCTCTCTGCTTCTCTCTTCCATTATTGCTTCTCCTGCTGTCAATGTTTGGGCAGAAAATTTCTAAGGGTAGAGACCTTTCTCTCCCTCTCTCTATTTTTAAAACAGATTTCAGAGTATTACGCCTTACTTGATGAGAACCATGGAGCCCTTCCAAAACAGCCAACTTACTGGGAGATCCATAAGGAGAATATGAAGTCTGGTATTCAGAGATATAATGCTCAAAGGCCAGGGTTCTATTTTAGTTATTACGGCCTGTAATTCAGAGACCCCCTTTATCACATCCTTTTTTCTTTTAAAGTCTTCTAAGCTTCTGTCAGGTTACTCTGTAAAACTACTTGTAAAATAGGACCTCTCCAAACTTAGGAATAGAGTTTTGTTTAATGTACTGACAAATTATTTCCTTTGAGGTTTTGATAAGATCAGCACAGGGCGGAAAGTGGACTTAGCATCCCAATTACATGATGTTCTTATTTTGGCATCCAACGACCTCAAGGAGGGGTTAAAAATGGCTTTGAAAAGGGACCTGGGAACCAGAATTGATAAGGTTATGTGGGAGCCAATGTGGAATAAATCAGTATTTGAAAGCATATTAAAGAAACTAAGGGAACATAATTACAAACTGCCTAGAGTTATTCTTTGAATTAAGCTTAGATAAAGGTAAGGTAAAGGTCCCCCACACACACACACACACTTGCGTGCTAGTCATGGGGCAGTGCTCATCTCCATTTCCAAGCCAAAGAGCCAATGTTGTGCAAGTCCGTGGCCATGTGGTCAGCATGGCTAAACGCATTTCTGCACACAGAAGACTGTTTACCTTCCCGCTTTTTATGGTGGGCACCTATTTATCTATTTGCATTTACATGCTTTCAAACTGCTAGGTTGTCAGGAGCTGGGGTTAACAGCGGAAGCTCACTTCACTGCCGGGCACCTGGGATTTGAACCACTGAGTTGCCGACTTTGCAGCCAACAGTTTTAATGCTCCAGCCCACTGAGCCACCACGCCCAAGCTTGGCGGTATATAAATCCAAAAGAATGAATGAATGAATGAATGAATGAATGAATGAATGAATGAATGAATGAATAAATAAATAAATAAATAAAGATTAGTTCCCAGGTAATTTCTAATACCCCCCTGCCAAATTTAAATGAAACAGATATCACAATTTGCCCTAAGTGCTGGAGAGGCTATCAGGGTTACCACTCATAACACAAACATAATGTAGTAGTGCCCAAAGTTCAAAAGTTTTGAACTTCTTTTCAAAGAGTTTGCAAGAATTACAATTTTTTTATTTTTATTTTTAAAAATCCAATTAGCCCGTCTCCTGATTTGCCGACATTGTCTGAAGGGGAAAAGGCAAATGTATTATATAAGTAGCTAATTTCAGTTCTCTGCCTATCTACCAGGGTGGTTACCACAGACCATTAGAAAGGCAAGGACAATGCTACCATTTCCCACTGTGTGCCAAACTGACTGAAGAGCCAACAACCCAAGACCAGTTTCTGCATAGAAGTGGTGATGGCATGGAAAATAAACTCAAAGAGGACAATTTCTTCTCCTGCACCCTGCACTGCTATACAAAAATGTCTCCTTGACTGATCATAATGAATTAACCTTCTGATCTCTTCATGGGGGCTGATTGCCAGGGCATGTTATGAACGAAGCCTTGTGTATAATTTGCTAGTAGTGATGACTTTTTAAAAGAGGGGGGGGGACATGACCCTAGGTAGCTTGCCTTGCCTGATCTGAACAAATCGGAAGTAAGAGGATTACGCTGTGCATCTATCTACATCTAGTCAAGCATAAGTCCAACTGAGTTCAGTAACACATACTTCCAGGAAAGGGTGTATCAAGATTACAGTCTTATTTTTACATCTCAACTTTCAAACTCAACTTTATAGCACACATCCTACTAACTCTCCCCAACCTCTAGAAAGCTCCAGCTGGCTAATGGTTTTTAATTTCTTTCAGTCTCAAAAGGGTTCCAAATAACACTTTAACCCTCTGTTTGGAGACAGCCACTTATTTCTCATAAGTCTGGCAACAGCACAGAGAAGGGGTTTGTGATCTTAAGATCCTAGCAATCTACCTGAGAGCCCATTCCATTAAACTCTACAGGGATTATCAGCTGTTGTGAGTTTTTCGGGCTGTTTGGCCGTGTTCTGGAAGTTTTTCTTCCTGATGTTTCACCAGACTCTGTGGCCGGTATCTTCAAAGGGCAAGGAGCACAGGGAACTTGGAGTTCTCTTTGTGCTCTGGGTTATAGAGGACACAGAGAACTCTTAGTTCTCTGAGCTCCTTGACCTTTGAAGATGCCGGCCACAGAGTCTGGTGAAATGTCAGGAAGAAAAAATTCCAGAGCACAGCCAAACAGCCTGAAAAACTCACAACAGCTACCAGATCCCGGCCATGAAAACCTTCGAGAATCTACAGGGCCTGTTTCTCAGAAGACATGCCATAGACTGAGGTGAGGAAAAAAGCAGCCCCTCGGGTGCAACCTGCCCCCATCTTTTGCCGCTGACTCTGCTGACGGGATTTGCCAAGGTTTGAAATGTTGCATGCACAGAAAGTCTAAGTAATTAAGACGACTATGGAAAATGCAAGCCCGAAAAAGTACATTGTGTTTCAAAAATGAGGCTTGAACAGCAGTTTATTAAAAATGACTACGAAACAGTCAGCTCTCCATTTAAGACTGAAAGTGAGGCCAATTTCCTGGGAAAGAAATATCTTTCATAATGACCTAACTAACATTTGAAGGTGGATGTAAACAATGAAGACAAGTCCAAACATTAGGAGAAAAAGAAACAAAATCTTAGTCCATGGAATACCTAGAGACCTAAAAAAGGGAGAGGACAAACTGGTACCTGACCAAGTTTGTTCATCAATACCTAACATCCATTTTGCCTACTTAATAAGTGACTATGGGACCAACTCACTGTTTCCGCAGGTGCAGGAACCCTGTTAACCCAAATAAATAGTCGCAGCTCTTTGCCAAAGCAGCAAATGTGCTCATACATCTAATGCAGACATGTCCAAAGTCAGGCCCGGGGGCCAAATGCGGCCTGTTTTCAAATTTCGAGTGGCCCACAACCTCTTCTCCCCACTGGCTCAGCCTGTCATGCATCCCTGCCAGCTGGCCCCTCCCCATACCAGATGGAGACATCAGCTTGCAGTGTTACAGTTTGCCTGCCCTCCCTGTTCCCCCAGTCACCTGCCCAGCCCACCCGTCCCCAGCTCCATTGCTGCAGCGTCCTCCTTGCCTCCTTGCATGTCCTAGAGCAGTGATGGCGAACCTATGGCACGGGTGCCAAAGGTGGCACTCAGAGCCCTTTCTGTGGGCACCCGACATCGCCCCTTCATAGCCACCTGTATACAGGTTAAACTACTGTAGTGGCACTTTGCAAAATAATTAGTGGGTTTTGAATTGCAGTTTGGGCACTCGGTCTCTAAAAGTTTCGCCATCACTGTCCTGGAGGCTTGTGCAAAGTCCGGCCTGGGGGCCAAATGCAGCTGAATGGTCGGCCCTCCCACATTGTCACCTCAACAAATCCTTGCAAAAACTTTGGACACCCCTGACCTAAAGCAAACACTGCCCTCGCCACAGACATTTCTACAAATAATGAGGTCCAGATTTCCAAAAACGCAGGGAGCTAAATTTTCAAAGCCCACCATAAAACGAAGAACTGGCATCTCGCCCCCAGACAAAACTAACATGGGTTCCCGCAAATATATATCTGCAAGTCCAAGATTTCTAAACATTTAGAGGGGCACAGCAGCTGCCAAATTTCCTGCAAAAGACTGGTTCACTCACTCCATGACCTCTTTTAAATACAACAAGCAACTACAGTACTCTTTCAGCTTGGCCACATCCCTTTCCCCCTGTCAAAGATTAACTAACAGGCATAAAATCAACTGATCCATGATGGCTTTTCTGCATCTGTATCCACCTTAACCATCAAAGTTGCTTCCATTTCCATTCTTCCAACATGTTTAGAAACTCAGTCATCTTAAGGCTTGTAAGTTGAGACAGCTTCGGCTATGACAAAATAAGGAAACAATTCCATTACACGTTTTCATAAAGAAATACATGTGTGTAACCTAGGAAGTTAATCATGCACGCTCCTCTCATGTACTTCCTTATGAAAATGTGTGATGGAGCTGTTTCCTCATATTCTCTCATCAGAGACCTGGACTGTTCAAAATTATGCTTGCATGGGATTTCAGGCACACGACTGCAAGGTGCCGGGAAAGACAAAAAGGAGCACCATCTCAACAGCACCAAAACATGCGCCGCCCAGGATGTGCCAGAGGACTTGCCTCGACTCCAAGCCTCAGCAGGTGTTTCACAACCTCAATCTGGCCACTGGCGGCTGCCGTGTGCAGCAACGTATAACCCTTCTTGTCTTTGCACGTGATGTCAGCTCCTCGGGCCACAAGCAGCTTCAAGACTTCCAAATGCCCTGGGAGGAAACAGAAGATAAAATAGAGGGGGGAAGGAAGGCAACGTGAACAGGACGGCCACACCTTTTCCCAAACAGCTTTGGTTTCTTTGCTACAGCAAACTGAGCTTCTCTCCGTCACGACAGTCTGCAGCTGAAAACCCTCCCGGCCATCCCCTTGTACTGAAGTCTCACGAAATATGTGGAGGCTCTTGCAAGGTTTTCCTCCTTTGTCCTGCCACGATTTTGCCTAAACCCTTATTTCCTGCTCCCCCCTTATTTTAGCTGGTTGATAAAGAAAGCATAAGGAAATTAATCCTAGTTCAGGAGTGTCTCACTTCCAATATCTTCTGAACTAAAGACATAGCAGCAACATACGTATTAATGCTAGCTCTGTGTGTGTGTGTGTGTGTGTGTGTGTGTGTGTGTGTGTGTGTGT
>JAHTLZ010003468.1:18888983-18974425 GCA_023846285.1 Phrynocephalus versicolor | reverse complement strand
TGTGTGTGTGTGTGTGTGTGTGTGTGTGTGTGTGTGTGTGTGTGTGTTGGGGAAATTCATGCTGTAACAACACTGATACATTCTCCAGCAGCTCACTTGCACTCCCTATCACAGTTAAGTGATCTAGCAGTTTTAAATGCATCAGTAAACTATGATTAAGCATTATGTACGTAAGCAAGCTCACATAATTTTCTCTTTTTCTCTTGCACAGTCTCAAGAGGCTAAGGAAAACTCAGTCTCTGTTTTAAACTAACAGGAGCTGACTTCAGCTCAGATTAGATATAACAAGGAACTCTGTCCAATTTTAATGGGAGGTACAGTATATGCTTCCTATCACCTCCTTGAGGTTACACCATGAGGAGACTACAGACCTATAAGATTCCTGCACCCAAATGCAAACCATACTCCATTGAGACATCCAAAGCAAGTAGGTTGGTGCCTGCTTGAACTGAACAATTAGGAAATGAAGTTCTCCAGTGGAAAGAGTGACCAACAAACCCCAAAATGGCTGCATTACCTGTCTACAATGCAACTTCTACTGTGACTGTTGTAAAAACTATACTGTACATGATTCTATAAATCAAACTGTGTTATTTGATTAGCTTCCCCTTAACTTTTTTTTGCAATCTTATGATCATCTACAGTTGTGATCAAAATTGTGCTCACAGTTTTTTGTCAACCTGCCTTCTTAGAAATCTGGTGGCAGCTGATGATAGATTGAAACTTGTTTTTCTTTTTTTTAAGCTCTTGAGAAGAATTCTAATTGAGGCTTTGAGGCTACAGAATTCATTAAAATTGCATTTTCAGTTGAAATTGGGGAAAACACTTGAAGCAGTTGCTGTGTTGAGCAATTTCAATTGTTTTTGTTTGATTTGTTCACTGCAAACAGCTGAAAGTCTGTCGAGTTGGATAATAAACCTGATTTGCAATGGGAAGTTGAAAAAACATTTATTACAATTGTAGGCATGTTCTTGGGGGGGGGGAGGCTCCCAAATACAGACCAGCTTAAACTGGTTCATCCCAGTTCATCCCTGCTCCTCTCCTCCCCTGCCTCCTCCGGTTCAACCAGCCAATCACCAGGCTCAGCTCGCTTGCTTTTACCACCTCTTTGGCTAAACTACCAGTCCAGGCAACAGCACAGACCTCTCTCTGCCCCTACCTCTTGGCTGATCTCCTGCTCTGTACTCTTGCTCGTGACTGGGAGATCGGACAAGGAGATAGAAAAAGTAAGCAAGCTTGGCCTGGTGAGTGGCTGGTCTGCTGAGGAGGTGGGGGGTCAGGAGCAGCACATGTGCTGCCACCTTTACAAGTGGGCACAAACTGGCTTGTGCCCATCTCTACTCCTAGAATTTTCCATTTTGAGAGTTCTACCTGCTAGACCTACACCTGATTGTGACACCCTGGAAAAACGCTGGGCTGGAAGGCTTCATGGCCTAGGAAATGCTGTCATCTTGCACTGGGACAACTTCCTTTAGTAGCTGCCACTCAGACCAGAAACTGGCTTTTCATCTAGGCCAGTGAGGGCAAACCTTTTACAGACTGAGTGCCCGAACTGCAATTCAAAACCCACTAATTTTTCACAAAGTGCCAATACAGCAATTTAACCTGAATACAGGTGGCTGTGAAGAGGCAATGTCAGGTGCCCACAGAAAGGGCTCCGAGTGCCACCTTTGGCACCCGTGCCATATGTTTGCCAACACTGATCTAGACCATGAGGCTTTTCTCTAGGTGATCCCAATGTAGGCGTGGATCCGATAGAGGGACCTTCCAGAGCAGAACAAAGCAACACAAAGCAAAAAGGGCACATGCCTCACCAAGTCTAACCTGGCAGAGAGAAACAACTGTAAATGTCGCCTGGTAACACCAAACATATGGTTTAAAAATGCCTGCAAGAATATGTCTTGACTTAGTTGCACCAGAGAAATATGCACGCGGTGAACATTCACATACACTTTGCAGTCTATACATGGCCCAGGAAACCAAAACTGCTTGTGGCTTTCTTTTCCTTGCAATCTTGGCGCTCGTAATGCCACACAGCAGATTAACACCATTTCTTTCAAAATCACTGTTTTCTTGCAGAGATCTCCTCTTCTGTAATATAATCCTAAGAACATAATATATGTTTCTGCCGATGCACATCTATAAACTGTCCCATTACTTTAAAACAGAAGCAAATAGGAAGCTGCCTTAGCTGAAGTGGAATTGTTTAGTTCCAGCATAGCAATGCCTGCGGTGAACAGTAGTGGCTCTCTGCCCCTGCCGGCTGCCAGTACTGCAGTCTCTAGCAACCACAATCGTCTTCCAGGGATGCCAGATAAAACACTGGAGGCTCTTTGTGCAAATGCCATGTCACTGAGATGTGGTTTCAAAACCAAACATGGACGCATCCATTGAAGGAGAAGAGGCCTTCTTTTAAGCCTGACTTCTGAACCATGTGGTGCCAACTGTATCATGACTAGAGATGGGCAGGACCCTGAAAAATGGTGGTTCGTGACCATTCCTGGCCATGAACCACAACCCACCACGAACCAACTGGAAAATCGAACTGGTTCATTATCTGGTTTTCAAGTTGTGTCCGGTGTGTATTTTGGGGGGAACGACCTGTTTCTGTTGGACTGCTGCTGTCGTGCCACAGGATCCTCCCTGGGTGCCATGTCTTGCTGGGAAGTCGGGGGGGGGGCACTGCCTCTGAGAATGTGCCTGCCTTCTAGCTGATCGGAGGGGGAGGAGGGGGGAGTGAGGAGGCTCAGCAGCAGCAGGTAGGCCAGGCCAACAGGAAGAGGGTGGGCATGCCACGGCAGTTTGTCAAAGCAAACAAAGAGCCACATCGGGGGGGGGGAGAGGAGAGTCAAGTGTTTCATTTTGCTTCGGCAAAATGGGATTCCCCAAACCACGTCATGAACTGAATACCAAGCCAGCCCAGTTCATTAGCTTTTCTGGTTTGCAGTTTGGTTTGTGCCCATTCTCTAATCACGACTATTTGACATGAAGGAATGGCACAAAATGGAAGCTTGTTTATGCCACTGACTTTCTTAATTGTAGAAGATGCGGCGCTGCTTTCCCCTCCCAATTTTTTGTTCACAGCTGAAGTGCAAAGAAGACTAATGAGGTGTTAATGGAGCCAGATAGTGCTTTAACAGCTGCTGATGTATCTTAATTACTGCTTGTGTGATTAGGTTCCCTCTGGGTGGGTGATGCTTTATAGATGACTGTAGACATAACTAACTGCAAACAGGAAGCAAGAGCATTGCCAACAACAGGTTTTTAACTGGATTAAATGCACCACTCAAGGAGATATTTCCTTGGGTAGGAGAATTAAAATGTGAACTTTTAAAGCAGGAAACCCATACTAATAACATTAGTAAAAGCAACAACTTCTCAGCATGTGTTGGCATCCTAATATTTGCTAATGGGTGACAGATTTAAAATTGTACCTAGTGCTATTCCACACATCTTTCAAATATCACAGGGAGGTAAATTTCCACAAGGCTAGTCACATCGGGCACCTGCTTATGTGGGGCTACCCTCAAAAACCAGGCTTTTCCTTCCTGGTTCTGCATTAGCCCCCTTGCTCCTGGCTGTCAATATAAATGCCCCCTTCCTCCTCTATCCTTCCTCCTTTGGGAGGGACCTTAGAATGCACACATCAAGCTAGTGTGTATGCCACTGAGAACTAAGCTCCAGAAACCAAGCTCTAAGAAGAACAATTGAAGGAACTGGGCATGTTTTGGCTAGGAAAAGAACAACTGGAAGGTGACATGGTAGCCATTATCAAATAGTTGAAGGACTGTAATTTGGAAGAGGGAGCCAGCTTGTTTTCTCCATCTCCAGGAGATGGTAAGAAACCCAAAGTACAAGAAAGACAATTTCGAGAAGGCATTAGGAAAAACTTTCGGACTGCTACAGCCGTTTGACAGGAACAAGGTGCCTTGGGAGGTGGTGGATTCTCTTCTATTGCAAGTTTTCCAGCAAAAGTTGAATGGCAATGTATCAGGGTTGCTCCAGCACTGGATGTCCTGCTTCTGCAGGCAGCCAGACTCAATGACATCCCTTCCAGCTCTGAAGTTCTCTGATTCTACAAACTATTCCCTGCATTTTGTGTGTGTGTGCGTGGGGTGTGGGGTGAGGAAACATATACCAAGAAAAGGACAGGCAGAACATGCTTTTACTCTACTACCTTCCACTCTGTCCAACATCATGGTCTGTGTTCAATCCTGGGGCAAAAGTGAGACCTGAATGTGAAGTTTCCTGACTCAAAACTAATATTCTTAGTGCTATAACACCCATCCAGAACATTATGTTGCTTTGTGTACAAACTCCTCCTTGAATGATCCTGCATATTAAAAGACAGTACATACCAGAATGCCTGAAAGGGGGAGAAGACTTACCAAGGAAGGCTGCCCAATGTATTGGCTGTCTCTCTTTCTTGTCACATGTGCTCAGATTGGCCCCTTTATTTAAGAGCAGATTTACCATCTAAAAAGAAGTAGAGAAGAAAGAGACCCAGAAACCAAAAGTGAAATTTTCTGCCAAAGTCACCACCCAGAGTTCCCTATGGGAAAGGCAGGCGGCCTATAAATGTAAATAATAAATAATACAGTGTTACCTCAACTTACAAATGCTTCGATAACAAAATTAAAAAATTACGAATAGAAATCCATGGGTATAGGAAAAATTCAACTTATGAAAAAAGCCTGTTTTTTCTGAGTTACAAAAGGGAAAAGGAAAGGAAAGATTTGTTTTCAAAGTGGTTCCTGCTTGCTTGCAATAGCAATACTGCCATATTTTGGCCACCAGACTCCAGTGCTGCAATTAGGAAGAAGGAGCCATTTTGAACAGGAGAGCTGAGAGCCGGGGCTTCTGTTTTTTTTTCAATGACGCTTTCAAACTGCCAGTTTTGGATATATTTGGAACCTTTTGGGGGTTTCTTTGGTGGATTTCTTGTAGCCGCCTGACTTTTTGGGGCTTTTTTGGTGGATTTCTTGCGGCCACCCAACTCCATTGCTGCAATTAGGAAGAAGGAGGAGCCATTTTGAGCAGGAAAGCTGAGAACCGGGACCTTTAAAAAATGACTTTCAAACTGCCAATTTTGGATATTTGGCACCGTTTTGGAGACTTTTTGGAACTTTTGGGAGGATTTCTCAAGCAGCTGAAAGGTAGAGAGCTAAGGTTCTGTCGTTTGCATGCCTGTTAATGTGTTTTTCTCATTCAGTGTGTGTGTGATTCCCCACTTGGAACAGATTAACCCGTTTCCAAGGCATTTCTATGGAAAACTCTGCTTCGACTTATGAAAATTTTGACCTTAAGAAAATGCACTGAAACGGATTAATTTTGTAAGTCGAGGTACCACTGTAATAATCCATAATAAATAAAGTTGGAGCACCAGCCAACTTCATTGGTGATTCCTGCCCTCAGAAGTGCTAAGGAACCAAATCTTGGTCCTCTGGGGAGGTGGGGGGCACACATCTTGTGTTACCTGGCTTCACATACAATCCACACCCCACAAGTGCATAAAAGTGTGCATGAGAGAAATCAAGGTGAGGCCCATCTTAATAGGCCTGTGCCACAAAGAGGGGGTACAAAAGGGATATGTGCCCTTGGCTCTTTGCCAGGCTTCCCTTAACACCACAGCTAATTATAGTAGGCAACATAGTACATGGATCCACCTTGTCTTGGCAATCTGACAGAGAGGTCATGTGACCCTCATCCCGCCCTGTCTTTATTCCAAATTACTTCAGCCAACACGGATCCCATCATCCCTCGCCCTTGCTGCTACAATGAAAGCAAATGTATATCACTCCTTAGCCTCCTTTGACAGCGGTGGACCCATACAAAACCCTTAATGGAGGGAAGCACGCTGTGACTTACCTCTATGTGCCCGCTGTGTACAGCATGGTGCAGTGCTGTGCGACCAGTGCGGTCTGCCACATTAATGCTACTAAGCAGGGGGATGATGGCCTCAGCACACTTGGTGGCTCTGTTGGCAGCTGCAACGTGGAGCGGTGTTTGCCAATACTTGTCACGAGCATTGACATCTGCCGAGTGCTTTAGGAGGAGGTTAAGTGCCTTCTGCCAGGGACAGAATACAAACAAGCTTTTAAGTCTGGCTGAGCAGGACAAGGAGTCTTTGTGAGACAATGGGTCACCAGGGAGTAAAGCAACAGCATTATTTATTTATTTATTTATTTATTTATTTATTTATTTATTTATTTATTTATTTATTTATTTATTTATTTGATACACTTTTATACCGCTCCTTTTTCCATAATGGAACTCAGGGCGGTTTACAGATTAAAAATATCAGATAAAACAACAATATCGGAGGACATAGATAAAACGGCAATATAAGCAAAAGAGGGAGACCCCTCAGCAGGGAGCAGCAGACAAAAAAAGGACAAAAATTTTTTAAACAGAGATAAGGTCACCATATGCCTCCTTGAAAAGCATAGTTTTTAAAGCCTTTTTGAAGGTGGGCAGGGACTGTGCAAGGGGCAGCTCACTCGGTAGATGGTTCCATAGGGAGGGGCCAACAACAGAGAAGGCGTGGCTACGAGTTACCGACTTCCACGCCTCCCTAGGGGTGGCCACCCTGAGTGAGTGCGCCCGCGACAATCAAGAACCCCAACTGGATAACTCTAGATTGGGGGGTGGGGGTGGAAATGGGACTTTTCAAATAAATAGTCTAGTGACCTGCAGAACCTGGAAAGGAAGAAGCCTGCCAGTCACTGAGACTAACACATATGGGCAGAGAAAAACTTTACCAAAATTAAACTAAATAATAATAATAATAATTTTAAAAAGAAGCAGGAACTGGATAGTGGTGATTTAGGAATTCTGAAAGAGGCCATTGAATAAATCCTTGATGGATGGATGACAGCTGAAAGGGAAAAAACTAACTGACATTATTAGACCTCCGTTTGAAGTGGCCTTCAGATTGATATAGATTAGGACTCAGTTGGCTCAAAGAAGACCTCATGAATTAATGAAGAAAATTAATCAAGGCTCCAGCCAATGACTTCCACAGAAATTATGTTCAACTGATGAAGCATGGGCCCAATGCAACCCTTTCTCTTATCCATCTCAACAATGCATTAAAGGTCACTCAGTCCCAAACCAAGGAGGAGCGTCCTTCCAAGGCTGGGGGTGGGGGTGTGGGGTGCAGACTTGCTATAAAAACAACAATATGGTCTATGGGCAGCTATGATATCATGCACATAAGTAATGTGGGGAGCACAACATTCAATAAAAGCAGCTGAAGAAGCAAAATAAGTCTCCGTGAAAGCATTTGAGGATTTCGACATGCCCAAAGCTTCCAAGCCACCATGCATGTTAGGATCCATAGTGACTCAGGAGGCTGAACTCAAATGAGATTAATCTGAATTCTACAGGGAACTGCCCTCTCAAAGCAGCTTAGTGTTAGGTCAAAGTTTCATAATTCTGACAGGCAAATGAAGAACACTGTGGGCTACGAGGGGAAAAGGATGAGAGCAACAGCCTAAACAGGCAAGGTGTGAGAGGAACCGACAACTTCTGCTCCAGGATTTCAAATACATGACAACAGAAGTCACATGCTTCTAAACAAAGAGTTTGCTCAAACCATCTCAGATATTCTGAACAGGCAAACTGGGCAACAAGACAATGAGGGAAACACACTACCATCATCTTCTGTAGGACTTCTGGAGTCATGCTGCTATTGAGTGGTGACTATGTTCGTGCAGCTAACAAACTCTCTCTGCTGACTCCTGAAGTGTGAGAAGCCTGGCAGAAGGCACAGCGGCACAGTGCCCTTATATTTTGACACTGCTTCCCCTTTAGTTAGTGCAGGCCCGCCCAACAGGTAGACCGCGGGCTACTGGTAGCCCGCGAAGGGTTCAAAAGTAGCCCTCTGGACATCAATTAAAAAGTGAGGGGATAAGTTCTCCACCCCTCTCTCCCCCCTCCCAAGGACCAACACTGCCCCAGCAAAGTTCTGGGTCTGCCAGCCCACTGTCTCAGCTGAGCGGGGCTGTTCAAGGGCCATAACACATTGAAATCTGTTCCCTCCAGAACAGATTAATTGGTTTTCAATGCATTCCTATGGGAAACTGCTGCTCTACTTACAAAAGTTTTTACTTATGAGCATGTGCTCGGAATGGATAAAATTCGTAGGTAGAGGTTTTAGTGTAGTGGCCCTCAGGCACTTTGGGCTGGATAAAGTAGACCTTGGCCTGTTCAAAGTTGAACAGCCCTGCGTTAGTGTATGATAAGCCCTTCTCCACTTCTTACAAATGCAACCCAAGATAAGAACCCCACAAAAATCTTGGAAACTGGCCATCAAAATATTTTTTTTTAAAAAAAAACCCTACTGATGCTTTTTTTTTACAGCAAAGAGGTGAAGTAATCAAGCCACCTTAAGAAGTGGTTCTTAGACACTGGAAACGGCCTGAAGCCACAAGGACGGCATGAAAAAGCAATTACACAAGTTAACAGAATTTGATGAAGAAGAACAGAAGCTTTTCCAGGAGGGCACACTCCGGGGAGCCCAATCTTGCTGCAATTAATGGCAGAGACTTACTCCACTATCATTTTACAAGAAAATTACTTGCTGCTTTCAAAGAGAAAATCAGCAGGATCTTGTGACAGTCCATTTTGCATCCAGAGCACCGATATGGATGCTGTTCCATTAATTGATGCAATCAATTGATGCAATCACTGAATAAAAACATCAGTGTTTAAGACCATAGTAATAATCCGATGATAATCTTAGAAGTGCAGATCTAGAAGGGACCCCTATGGGATCATGGAGTCCAGCCTCTGACAAGGAGGCACAGCATGGAATTGAACTCTTGGTCTCTAACTACGCATAGCCAACCGGGCAATGTTCTTGTCCAAAACGACCTTTGAGAAAAGTATTGAACTACTTTGGCCACAAGTGTATCCGCAGATCTGTTCGGGAAACAGTTGGCTTTCAAAAGCACTACGATGAATGCACAGCATTCAAAAAAGGAGTTCCCTCGACAAAATCTGGATGTGAGATCAATAATCACAAAGTCTGGGCAAGAACTAGAGATGGGCACAAACTGGTCTGCCTCACACTCACCAAGCCCAACTTGCCTGTCTCCACCTCTTCAGCTAATCTCAGCTAAGCAAGAGCAGATCTCTCTGCCCAACCCTTCTGTCTGAATGAGAAATCAGGCAACAGGAAGGGGCAAAGAAACCTGAGCTGTTGCTGGGACTGGAAGATCAACTGAGAAGGAGCAAGAAGCCAGCACACTGGGCCTGGTGAGTGGCTGATTAAGACCATAGAAGCGGAGAGGGAGAGCATCACCACCACCTATGCTGCCACTTTTACAAACAGGGATGAACCTGGACGAACCAGTCCATGACCATCTCTAGCAATAATTTTTTTCGGACAGTGGTGCAATAAGGCCCCAGGGCCGGATGCGGCCCCCCAAGGTCCTGAACCCACCCCCGGGACCAATTGCAACCCCCCCACCTACCCCCTACTTTGCGAGCAAGCCAGCCTCCGCAGCTGCTTCTATTGCTGAGACAGTTCAAAGTAGTGGGCTATGTCACTTCTCCCACTCCCCCCAACTACCACCTAGATGATCAGCATGCTGGGTAGTGGGGCATTCAAAGTGGGAGGGTTACGGCAAGGTCCCCTGCTCCCCCCACCCACTGTGGTCCGGCCCCCAGTGGTGTCTGGGGTGTGGTGAACCGGCCTACTGTTTGAAAACTTTGAGGACCCGTGGACTAGACCATAAAAAATAAAAACGTATCTGCTCTACTACCTCTGCCAATTCCCTCACAGAACTCCTGTCCTCTCATCCATCTCCAAGAGGACTACTGTCTAAGTGGTGAGGATGGCTTTATTAATTTCTCAAGCCACCTGGGTTTAAGCAGGACTCCAGGAGAGTGGGAAGGGGCGAGCAAAATTTGCTCAAAATCAGGTTTTGGAGACTGTAGTAGCGACTCTCTTTTCATCACCTTAACTTGAGGGCAACGTTGGCCATGAGAACCAGCACCTACCTCATTGCGAGAAGCTGAAGCACGGTGTAACGGGGTTAGCCAAAGTGTGTCCTTTGCATTAACGTTAGCACCTGAAGGTTGATACAAAATCCAGACAGTTGGTCAACAGCAATTAAGCATTTCCACAGTCCTTCCACCTCAACACCAGAATTCTACCCTCTAGCCCCATCTCAGGGTGTACCTGCAGAATGTGTGGCATTGGGTTTTGCCAAAGAAAGAAAAAGACAAAAAGAGTGGATGCAAGCCAATTTGTGCGCCACCAGAAGCCAGCTCATCTTTTTTTTTTCCACCATAAATTTGGGGGAAATTTAGCATAGGCATCAAGAACCATCTGTGCTTGATCCACTGTCTGCAAAGCTAACACTGCCCTGCAACCTACACAGGAAGTTGCAGCGGATAAAGCTGCCAGCTTCCAAACAGCCTCACTAAATTGCATCAGAACATTTCCATAAATCTCTGCTGCTCTAGAATCATGGCCAGCAGTAATAATATTACTAGCAGCAATCTGCCAACTATAGCACTTTCAACGCAGAGACGACTAAAGTGCTTTACAGCCTCTCGTTCATTATTGTGATCATCTAAATCACAGGTAGTTAGAATCCTCGTTTTAGAGACTGCAAGAAGATGAGGGACTGCAATTTGCTTTAATGAGTTGGTACAGCTAAATACAGAAATATACAGGCTTCATCCACACTGCCCAGACTGTTCTGTGGCCGCTATTTCCAACAATCTCTAACAATCTGATAAGCAATCCTCTTAAAACCACTGCAACAATTTATCTAAGAGTGCGAAATATAGTTTCCTTCCTCATTCAGGAAACATCCTCCAATAACTTGTACTGACCCAGGTAAGCAACAGCCCAACACCTTTATTTTTTAAATCCTAGACCAGGCATGTCCAAACTTTGGCTCTCCAAATGTTTTGGACTGCAACTCCCACAGTCCATTGCCATTGTCAATCTAAGCTTAGAATTCTGGGAGTTTTGGTCCAAAACATCAGGAGGGCCGAAGTTTGGACATGCCTGTCCTAGACTGTTATTTCCTCCAAAAGAGGTACACCTGGGCTTCCCCTACATTTGTGGTGCCCTCCTGAACCAAAGGCTGTCTGCATGCAAAACCTTGACAAATAGAAGGTGTACACCTACAGCGCTTACCTGATAGTATTAGGAGTTCAACAATAGGGGCATCCCCCAAATACGCAGCTGCATGCAAAGGGGTCCGTCTCTCTTGGTCCTGGTTTCAAGAAGATAAGAACAACTCAGAAGATACAAAAGCATTATTCATTACTGTATTGTTTTCTTACTGAGATAGCACCATCTT
The DNA here is from genome assembly GCA_023846285.1 of Phrynocephalus versicolor. NCBI lineage: Eukaryota > Metazoa > Chordata > Lepidosauria > Squamata > Agamidae > Phrynocephalus > Phrynocephalus versicolor. Next base: position 18,963,098 of record JAHTLZ010003468.1, on the reverse strand, counting down.
CAATTTTATCACATATTTGGAGGTTTTTTCACATTGAGAGGCTCTGTGGCCCAAGAACTGTATAACAGAGGTATTGTGTTTGGAGGAAACACACCAAAAATTAAATCTGGATGTGTTTACTACTAGAGATGTGAAGGCCCAGGAAAAAACTGTAAAAATTCAGAAAAGAAACATTTTCCCTAGTGTTTCCCCCCCCCCCGATGCCTTTTTGTCAGTGCCCCCCCCCAAAAAAAAGGAAAAATTAAAAAAGAAAAAGAAAAATGATTATGGATTGTTTTATTTGAACATGATGAACAAAATATTTTAGGACAGGGTGTACAAATATTTCCCAAATCATTTCTAAAAAATATGCACAGTATCAGATTATTCTAATTCTTGTGCACTGAGGAAAAGCAAGTCCTTGGTTACAAACAGAACTCTCCAATGCAAGAACAAGATGCATTTCTTCCTTTAGGAGGTGCAGCTATTGTCAAAAGAAAAAGATTTCACTTTTGTTTTTGCATGTGGCTGGGTATGTTTGATTCTGTTCTGTCCTCTTCACTAGGCCTCAAAGCACTGGAAGAAAATACAGATCAACAAAAATGGTTCTGATTAAATTTCATGCCCATTCATTGAAACTTAGTCCCACTCCCTTCTATACATTATCTCCTTCTTCAATTCTTTTTATGAGAATGAGGTTTTTATTTTATTTTTATTTAATACTGTGGAGAGGAAATATGAATAATTGTTAATTCAGGATTTTTAAACATTGTTTTGTAGAGGTTTCTTTTTTCCACATAAACTAGTAAGCAGTTTAGGAGATTGTTACTTAATTACTGTACTTAAACCGAGGTAGCACTGTGAAGACAAGTAGAAGTAATCTAGACTACCCCCCCCCCATTTTTTCCAAAGGTTATTTCTATGGCTTCAAAATTTCCAGAAATTCGGTATTTCAAGCAAGGAGGAACATAATTTGTCCAGCTGTGACAACTACATAACTTTATTTGAAACTTTCAGTGATGCTAAATGAAATTCTACTCAAATAATTCACAGCTGCATATTTTTGCTAGGAATAAATAAAACCATCGACAGACAAACCCGACCAACAATTAGAAAGCTAAAGGAGCACCAACAGTAAAATAAACAAGCCTTAAAATACCATAACAAAAGGCTTCATGGCTGCTTTAATCAGCATCATTTGTATTCTTAGATCTGTTATCCAGAAAAGTTAACACAAAAAAGCTTTAATGAGCACTTCTGTTAAGAAGATGGAGGGAGATGGGGTGGTATTTCTAAAACGCATTTGGAAATGTTGGGAAAGTGATTCAACATTTGAGAGATGCATCGGATCTGCGCAATTCAAGGCAAAATTGTCACATAACATGCCAGTACATGAAGGATACTAAGCCTACATCCAAGTACATATTCCACTGATGGGTATCTGCCCTGCATTTGTTTGCCCCTCAGACAAAGAAATTAAGAACTTGGGGCATATGACATATGAAGGAAGAAGAAGAGGGTTTTTGCCCTCAAAATATTTGCAACTTTTTGTTATTCCTCCCTGTTCTACTTTTGTATTTAGTTTTTGTAATGGCTATACAGCTCCTCAACTTGTTTTGCTTCAATTGGAAATACAGTGGTACCGCGACTTAAGAGCAGCTCGACTTAAGAGTGGAAAACAGTTGGCATTTTAACTGCCGCCTTACAAATTTTAGATATGGTCTGCTCGACTTACAAATACTGTTTTTCATTTTTTAACTTCTAAACTTATTTTTTCAATTTTTTAGATAGGTACCCTGACTTAAGAGTAGTTCAACTTAAGAGCATGCATTCGGAATGGATTAAATTCATAAGTTGAGGTACCACTGTATTGAGAGACCAGGAATGATGCCCCCCCCCACATACGTACCAAGAAGGAGGCAAATGGACCATCAACGAAGACACAACAAGACTGCACCTACTAGGAAATTTCTTTCCTTTTTATTTGATCCAATCGGCTGCACTTAGTGGACTTCTCTAAATTTTATCCCAAGCCCCAAATCAAATGCATGGGTCTTCTACACCAGCCCTCCCCCTTCCCTGGCCAAGCAGGGGCCATTAGTCCCATGGAGAGGGACTGTGAAAGTGTGTACATGAGCCCTGACATGTTGTTTGAAGGCCTGGGACAATAAAAACACTACCCTTTACTTCAGATCCAGACTCAGAACATCTAAGCTCCGGGCTTCAACTAAAAAACTACCTGGCATATTTTCCATCTTGCCAAGGACTTTACATCTACGAAACTTCCTGGCAACTTCAACTTTCCCCATGTTTTAACCTGTTGGTACAGGTCTGAAGAAGAGGGTTTTTGCCCTCGAAATACAGTGGTACCTTGTATAAAGGAATTAATTTGTTCCAAATGAAATTATGTTAAGAAAATTTTCCTTTATACAAATTCCCATAGTAATGCATTGAAAACGGAGTAATCCCATTTTTATGTTGGACGGATTCTCCCCATAGGTGACTATATTAAGCAAATTTCCCTTATCTCCGGAATTTTTTATGTTGTACACATTTTATGTTATACAAGCTGTTATACAAGGGTCCACTGTATTTGCAACTTTTTGTTGTTATTTTTCTAGTAGCCTAAAGGTATCACCTATTCTACTTTTGTATTTGCTTTTTTTAATGGCTATATGGCTCCTCAGCTTGTTTTGCTTCAATATGAAAGCAATTGCTGGATCTTCCTATGCTTATGTGAGCCTAGGAAGCAGACCTCACAGGCATAGCTTGTGGTTAGTCCACACCTTCATCTCATCTCCTGCTACTGAGCAATTAAAAGGAAAGACTGGGCTGGGGAACAGAAGCCTGTAAGCTTATCGTTATCAAAGACCATAACAAAGCTGCTTCAAAAGGACACTAACTCCTGATCTCTAACCAGGAACTGAAAGGACTCTGCAAGCTTCCTTTCCAGAGAGGTATAGTATTAAGATTTGAGCGAATGACATGGCATCAAGTTGGAAAGCTACCTTTTGTCCTGAAGGAACATGAAAGAGATTGCAGATGAGTCAGCAACAGGTGCTTAATGGCTCATACACTTGCATAAAATGAATTAGAGAAATTAGTCAGTCAGACAGCAGGTCTCTGAAGAGAATGATGCCTTGCTCTCCTGTTGCCAGAAGGGGTTCAGCCTGACTCATGAGTAGACTTGGGGCCCATTTGCCAATTTATGATCCTGTGCTAGTAGTTAGCACTTGGTGCATGTCCCAAAATACACTATCCCTCCACTCAGGTATGGGTACAGATAGTATAGATTAACATTTTATTGATTTTGGTGCAGTTGCTTCTTAATTGCTATAAGTCTGTGTCCATATTTGCACATACAATGCTTTTTTAAAAAAACATGTAGCCATTTTACACTTACACTTTTACATTTAAGAATGGTTTCTTCCCCACTCCTTTCAATCTTTGAGGAAACTATAAAACTCTTTTTATCGGGAGAAAGTGACAATTGCATAAAAATTAAATACATATATCCAAGGATATGAGCAAAATGCACAAGAAAAATATTGGAGAAGTTTGTTTCAATTTAACAAATCTTTTGGAAATGTTTCTAGATTCCATGAGACTAAAGCACTTAAAGTTCAAAATAAGCAGGTATGGACCTCTAAAACAATAATTCAAAACAGACAAATAACTGTTGAGTTATTTTTATTATTTAAAACATGATTCGCAGAACTACAGCAGAAATATTTACAGAGCACAGAAGTGTTGTTCTGTTATATGTATGATTATAATATCTCTAGCTACTATGACAACTATAATATAGTATAGTGAAGATGAAATACCAGTGAACTCTTCAACCGTAATTGAATACATACTTCCATTGTTATACTTTAATTCCGCTTTTGAAATATTTTGTTTACATGTTCTCTAAAAAATGAGGGTTTTGTTTGTTTGTTTCTGCATAATAAGGCTATTTGGCTTTCTAGATGATAAAACTTTTCTTTGTTTACTACAGTGTTTTTCACTTGTTTTCACCTCTCCAGCAAGACAAAGATCTTTACAGTGAGTTCTTTCACAAGCTTAAGAAGCAAGCTGCTTTATTTTTAATTTACTTCCAGTGTAAATACTGTATGTGTAAGATTGCCGTCTTGCCTAGAATCAATTTCTTGGAAAATAACGGAGCTGGCTTCTGAGTAACTACATGTAGAAATGTGCTGTGAAGCAGTTTGGGATGTAATTTAACCTCTAACTTTAAAAAGTTTAATTTTTAATAGAGACACTTTATGTTTAAATGATATGTACAGATAAAACAATACATCCTGGCTGAAATCCTGTTGCTTAGCATATTAAGTGCCAAATAGACCAGACCCATTGAATCAGCAGAATTATGTAGCAGCTGACTCACAAAATCCAATGATTCAACCTCTTCCAGTTGCAACTTACTATGCTAAACAACAGAATTTCAGGCTGAGTATGCTCATTTACACACAATGTAATTCATGTACAACTTTTACATACTTTTTAAAGTTTTTTTAAAGTGCTGTAAAGATAACTATTTCCTCCAAACTTTTTGTTTTCCCACCAAGATAATCCACTTTACTTCACATGCTCAAGGTTTCCAAAAAAGCTACGGTTCAAAATGAGGTCTGGCAACTTACCCATTTTCAAAAACAAAAAACGAATGCTAGGTTTCTACATGAGAAACCACCAGCCATCAGAAAGTCCTCTAAAAACCCTCAGCTGCTTCTTTTGGTCAGACATGTTTAGATACACTGAGGACTAAGACTTAGCCTGAAAAGTCAAATGAACATTGAAAAAAACATTCAAGATGTCTGTAAGAAAGAGACCCTCAAAAGCAAATCTTATGCATTGCTCTGGGAAAAAAATGCTACAGGGACTTTGCTAGTCAGTTTGCTTTTAAAATGCCATGCCAAAACTATCAATCTTTGAAAACAGAAGCAACTCTGATAAGGCAGGAAAATCCCACCTCATTGGTGACGGCTATCAAGAAGGAGAAAGCAATAATCAGATCTTTGCCTTTCTGTTTGGTCCAGTGGTCCCCCGCCCTTTCGCGGTTCACATACTGTGGTCCTGCTATATCGCGGGACCGCAGTACCCCAAAAGGGCTTGAGGGAAAGGGGAGCCATCGCACGCAGCTCACCTGCCCAACCCTGGGGGTGCGAGCGAGCAGCGTGTGATGTTTAAAGGGCTCTCGGCAGCAGAGACAAGCTCTTGTCCCCACAGCCGGGAGCCCTTTCCAAAGATTGCTCCCCGCGTCCCCGCCCTTCCCGGGGTAGTGGGCGCGCAGGGAGCGATCTTTAAAGGGCTCTCGGCAGTGGAGACAAGCCCGTGGATCCCCCAAGGCCGCCCGGGCCCGCCACTGCGAGAAGTCTCCCGGTGATGTGCTCAGGCGGCCCCCTCCATGACTGGAAAGGGTTTTTAAATGGACGCGACGCCTCCCCCCCCCCCCCGCGGGGACTCTGGAGAAACGGCAAGTCCATTTTAAAATCCCTTCCAGTCCTGTGCTATCTCCATTGAAATGCATTGGCTCAATGCATTTCAATGGAGATTTTCCCCCCATTGGAATGCGTTGAGCCAATGCATTCCAAAGGGGAACAATTTCTCCGTGATGCGTTGAGTCAATGCATTTCACTGGAGATTGCTGGGGAGCGCTGGCCCCAAGCCAGCGCCAAACAGCTGACTGGCGCTGGCTGGGGGTGGAATAGCCCTGCAGCAAGCGCGGTGGATCAGATCATCCACCGCCCTTGCACGGGCTGCTGGAAGGCTTTTACTGTACAAAAGTCTTCCAGCAGCCTGGGAAGCAGTGGTGGCGCGCGCGCCCACCCCCACGCAACCAGCATCTGCATATCGCGAATTTTCAGTCATCGTGGGTCGGGTGGGTCCCTAACCCCCGCGATAGGCGGGGGGTTAATGTACCAAGTTATGACATCTAAGGCAAAATTGACACAATGGGTAAAATGGTCAACAGGCACAGATTCATACTTAAGAACTAAGCTCACTGTGACAAGGATTGCTTCACTGGCTCCTGACTAATAAAAAAATACATCTCCCGTCATTGATAAAGGGGCAGAAAATTGACATATACCAATCAAACTTAACCTAGCATCGTTTCTCAGATGCAAAATATATTTGCATTTATGATGAGAATGTTACTCAATATAGTTGAGGCAATGAATCAGAGATATGCACGAACTGCAGTTTAGGGGTTTGATGGATTGAAACCAGAGGTGTTACACGGGCAGCCCCAATTCCCCAACCCATGTCCTCCTGCAGGCGCCCACTCAGAGGTAGCACCCTGGGCTTCCCTGCTCCATCTCCTTCTCTGAGTCAGCACTTGCAGGAGACACACATGGGGTGGGAAATCTGGGATGCCCAGATCCACTGAACTACAGTTCATGTGGCCATCTCTGTTTGAAACCATTCACTTTTATAATCATTTTCTAAGGCACTAACATTCTCTCTCTCTCTCTCTCTCTCTCTCTCTCTCTCACACACACACACACACACACACACACACACACACACACACACACCATTTAGAACAAAATCCTAAGCACCACTCTTACATTCAAACTAACTCAACTTTCCTGACAAACATAATTAAGAAGAAGCTGCCTATCTCTTTTTTCATTTTGGGACAAAAATGAAGAGACTGACATCGTAGTATGACACCCACAGCCACTTTTTTGTTTTCTTAGGAAAGGAAAGCGGCAACTCTCTCTCTGGGGAGACATGTCTTAGGGCAAATGTTGGGGAGGATGATGTCCTGACTATGGTGAACTTACAAATGAATGTAAGTTTCACACTTTAATGTAAACAGTCTGCAGTTCACAGACCTTTCTGGCAAGTCTGTTAGCCACTGGGACTATCATCTTCCCGTTTAGTAATTTTATTGGAATGTCACAGACAAATTTGAAGGCTGAGTGCATGAGGACATATACCGCCGGATAAAGGTCCCAGAAGAAAGACTTGTGCACAAAAGGTAATACCCGAGATTCTGCAATTCTCAGAACACATTTCATTGGTGGTAGTTGTTACCAGAATCCTACCAAGTACTGCAGATTGTCACTTGAGGGTGTCTAAAGCATTGCCTGGCTCCAGGCACGCCTGAAGGAAGTTCAACAATTCAGTCAGCTGCAACCAAATAGTAAGATGTGCCCTTCTGCATGCAACATCATCTAAAGGCCATCCAGATCAGCTGACAAATCCTGCTGGCAGACAGCCATATGGATGACTGCATTATGTCCACCACATTCTTTGGCAGGCCACTCTCAGTAAATATTGCTGCTCAGCCTCCAGGCCAGCATATCCACAGGCAACAGCACTTTCACAAAAGGGAGACACTAAAATCCCACCGTTTTAAAGCAGTGGTTCTCAACTTGTGGCTCCCCAAATGTTCCTGGACTGCAACTCCCAGAAATCTTCATCACTAGCTGAGCTGGCTAGGTTTTCTGGGAGTTGCAGTACAGGAACATCTGGGGAGCCACAGGTTGAGAACCACTGACCTAAAGCCTCCCGGGACAATGGAGATCCACACTATGACTTTGGGTTTCCATACATTCCCCTTCCTCAAGACCCTCATAAGGAGGACTACTGATGCAAAGGCATACGGTAGGCCGATGGTGAAACCAGGACACCTGTGGTTGCTGCACACAAAGGCAGGTACAGTACCTCTGTGTCTACCTGCATTCTCCATTGATACATGACCTGCCAGAGGATGAAAATATGAAGAGATCACCTCTCTGATGAATTAGGGTTCTGCTCAGCCAGCCAGCCCTGACATTCTGCCTTCCCCCTGGGGAACTCCAAAACAAGCCATGACAAATGAGACTCTGCACACACTGCAGAAGCAAGCCCGTTTTCAGCTGGAGAGCCAGGGAGCTGGCGTCAACCTGTTTCAATCTCACAATCATACTAATCAATCATATTGTCTGCCCAAAGAAGTATACCTTGACCCAAGACAATTACAGGAGAAGACAGAACACTCCGGGTTGGGAGATTTACCAAGTTCCAAGACCTTAAGAGTGTTGGTGAATAGGGTGGAATAAATAGTGCTATGGGGGAAAGGGCTGTTATCTAAGAGCTCACCTTCTTTTTTCCAGGCCTGGCAACAAAGAGTCCCCAGTTGTAGGATTCAGATCCAAAGAGGTGGTGCCATGACTGTGGAAGCCACAGAGAGGGAGGGGTGGCAGATCCACTCCTTCAACTAGCCCAGCTGATTCAACTTTGGGAACATAGGGTTCAGCCATAGTCAGGTTTGGTCTTAACTCTCATCAGCTCAGAATCTTGCCACTTATTTAAGTTGGTTTTTCCTTAGGAGATAGAGGAGGAACATTCAATGGGGGGTTAGAAAGACGTCTTTATGGTGCTCTTTGTAATTCTTGGCCCACATCAAGCTGCATAAATTCCTCCTTAAAATGAAGAATTTGTTATGTAGTGAAGGTAAAGGCTTGTGGGCAGCAGGTGTGCCACATCTCCCTCTTGGGTTCTGAACAGAGATGGGCACAAAATGAAAAACGATACGCTATTTCATAGTGTCATAAGATTGGGAAACATTTTGTGTAACAAAACGGCAGACAGCATTTCATTATGAAATTAAACGCCATTTCCCCCCCTCTAGAACAAAACAACTGTTCTAGAGGAAATGGCAGGGGAGCTTCCTCATGCTCTTCCTTGTAAGCCCCCAAGATTTGGAAAGGTTTGTGGGGGGGGGGGGGTCAAGGAGCTGAGTTACGAAACTGCAAATGGGGTCAAGATAGTTAATTGAAAGAGTGTGTGGTGCATGTGCCAATAATTTAGGAGTTAATTAAGCCACCAGCTTAACTCGTTTTAACTCCCATATTGCTGGACACATGCTGCACACACTCTCAATTAACTACCTGGACCCCCTTTGGAGCTTCATAACTCAGCTCCCTGAACGCCAAACCTTTCCAAATTTCAGGGGATTATCTCAAATCGCTTGAGTAAGGTACCCCTGCCATTTTTGGTGCTGAAACATGGCTGGGATCTGTATTTTCTAGTGTATATTTTAAAGTATTTTTTAAAAATACAGATCACAGCCTCCATGTTTCAGCATCGAAATGGCAGGCTTAGCTTCCTCAAGGGATTCTAGGTAAGACTCTGACATTTGGAGAGATCTGGGGTTCAGGGGGATGAGTTATTAAGGTCCAAATGGTAGTTAACTGAAAGACTGTGTTCGGCGCACAATCCCAATAGAGGGTTAATTAATCAACTTAAACTCTATATTGGTAAAGTGCGCTGAATACACTTCTTTCAATTAACTACCTGGACCCCCTTTAGACTTTAATAACTCAGCCCTCTGAGCCCCAAATCTTTCCAAATTTCGAGGGTGTTACCTAGAATCTCTTGAGGCACCTAAGCCTGCCATTTTCATGCCAAAACATGGAGGCTGTGATCCGTATTTTTTTGCTATTCAAATCCAGCATGAATTCATAATGAACTAGCACCAAAATCGCTGGGGACCATGTTTGGACTGTTCCCTGTAAACCCCCATATTTGGAAAGGTTTGGGACTCAGAGGACAGACTTATTAAACATCACAGGGGATACCCCTAGGGGGAAAAATCTTTCTAATTGGAATCAATCGGAAGACATGCAGTGGTGGTGCAGTGGGTTTTTCCAAGGGGTACCCCATTTGGACCTTCACAACTCAGCTCCCTGACCCCAAACCTTTGCAAATTTCTGGGGGTTACCTAGAATCGCTTGAGGAAGGTATCTCTGTCACTTTGGTCCTTTGGACCCAGGGAAGCATAGTGTTTCATTTCATGTCATAATGAAAATAATTTAATATTTCGCTACAAATGAAATGACACTACTCCAGAAACTAAACAAAATGAAACACTATTTCTCCGTTTCGTGCCCATCTCTAGTTCTGAAATATTGATGAGGGGATACCACCTATTTGGAACTCTCCCTTGGACATGTGAGACCTACTACAGCCAGTATGTGGTTGGCTGCCCCACAATACAACACAAACAGCCTAAGTGTGTGGCCATCCTCAGCTGGAGGTTGAGTGGAAGCAAAACAATAATAGGTATAAGCAGCCAAGTCTAAAGCAGGAGCAAGGAACCCTGGGCCAGAAATACAGAAACTTAACCAAGGCCCTAGATTTTTGATTTTTGATTTTTTTTTGGGGGGGGGGCTACAGATGCCTGAATTCTGGTGAACTGTGGTAGTTGTAGTGGGGGGGGGATCTGAAAATCCCACACCTAACAAGCATGCAACACTGGAGGGTGAGTTCCATTAGGAAAGCTAACATGACAGAGGGTGCTCCCCATGGAGGATTGCATCCCACAAGTTTCAGGAGCAGGCTAGGATGAGCACTGCCCCTCCATCCTGCTGTAAGACAGCTAAGTTGTGTTGACAGAAGGAGGCAAGAGAAAGCAATGAAACTGGCCATAGAACATTGTTTCATAAGTTACTCTCGAGCAAGAAAGGTGCCCAGATTTCCTCATGAATGCAGACCATGACTTTAAGGAGTTCTCTCCTCCATTTCAGAACTGAATGTTTCGATAATCCCTGCACAATGTGGTGATGTTAACTCTAGGCTTGACTGCTTCACTGAGCCAGAAGAATTACATTGGAAGATGAAGCAAAAAACACAGCATTTCGATATTCAGAAATAGTCAAAGCATAGAAAAGTGATTTCCTTTAATTAGGACCCCCAAGACACCATCACCACTATGCTCAATGTACAGGATGTGGATTATGCAAGTTCCTGCTCTGGTGATAAAGCATCCATACTTCTAATAATATAGCTCAGTAGAATTTGCAATTAACAAGGTTTCCAAATAGTTATCAATGTCTACCTACCCACCATTACACTGCTCCAGCACCACTATCTGTCCCAACAGTTAACCCTTATATCACATTATTGCAATTGCCCATTCCAATCCAAGCACAATTCTTGCTTGTTTCAAGTAACAGGTGAGTGACCAGCAACTGAAATTCTAGCATGTTGCTATCTCTGAAAAATACTTTAAAAAAATGAAACCTACACAAATGGTTTCCCTTTCCTCACCAGAGCTAAATTCAATAAGAAAATATCGTCTTACTCAGGTCTTGGTTTTAGTTTATAAAACCCTCCATGGCTTGGGACCGGACTACCTGGCAGAGTGGATTGCCCAGCGATCAACTTCGGCCCGACCAGTTTGGCAGTCACAAGCACACTCACTTCGGGTTGCCACCCCCCTGAGAGGCCCGAAGATCCTCAGCTCATAATCGGGCCTTCTCGGTGGCTGCCCCTTCAATGTGGAACAGCCTCCCCAGCGAAGTGCACTCTGCAGAGTCCCTGCTGGCCTTTCGCTGAGCCTTGAAAACCATATTGTTCCACGAGGCCTTCGGAGACCAAGTTTAATTGCTGTTTTTTCTCTTTCTTTCCCCCCTGCCATCTGCTGTTAGTTAGCTCAACCAATATGATGTTTTTTATCGAGCTACATATGTTTTGATAAGGGTGCATATGTTTTTATTTTATTGCTGTTTCTTGTTCATTTGTATCTATGTCTTTTATATTTTGCTGATTTGACCAGCCTTTGTAACTCGCCCAGAGTTCCCTAGGGAAGATGGGCGGGGTATAAATCCAATAATAAATAAATAAATAAATAAATAAATAAATAAATAAATAAATAAATATTTTACCCTCTCTCAGCAGCATGCCAGTTTGCTTAAACTACTTGTTTAGTCACTGGACTTTATGTGCTCTGCTAGCACTATCTTGCAATGTACTGTTTGTGTGTGTGTAGCAGACACTGTGATCTTGTGGTTGATTTGCGCCATTTACATTTCAAGATGGGACTAGATGACTTTACCCCTGGCAATCACAGGAGATTCTGTTTCTTGTTTCAAAGAAATAAGAACAGCAAATGACACCCTCATTAAGATGTCTCAAAAAGATGCCCTCATTAACTTGCTAGATTTAACAGTTGCAAGTTTTTTCACTTGATATTAACTTAACCCCATACATTCCAGTGCAAGCAGGTATTTTATCAAATAATCTCATGCTTCACCTGCCGGCATCACCATCTTTACCCAATTGTGATCAATCATTTAACCACATCTGCCTTTGATTAACTAAATGGAAGTCCATGTCCAAATTCCGGTCCTACTCAATCTTGAAGAATCTCCATCTTTCCTTTTACAATGGTAGAATTCTCGTGCAGCCTTTCCGAGGGGCTTCTCTATTGATCCAAATGTTAGAGCACTCTGAAATACTGGACACAGAACAAAATCAATGCAAGAGACCTTCCGAACTAGTTTCTCAAAGACATTAACCATCTCCATCTAGAGATGTAAAAATTTCTGGAAATTTAGAAGCTCACGAAAAAATCTGGTTTTTTTTAACTGTTTTTTTTTCAGGGGAAAAACCAGTTTTTGGGAAAACTGAAAAAAAAAATGCTACATTAGCACTCCCCCCACCTTTACAGATTGAAAGCCATCCTGTTACTTTAGGAACATAAAATATGACTATGGACAATTTGACTGGCATAAAATTACCACAACTAGCATATTAAAATATAGTGTATCCAAACAATTATTGCACACAGAATTTCCTTTTAAATAATATTTGTTTGTAATTGCAAGTAACAAATGGAGTAACAATCTCCTGAACTGTTTGTTTACTAGTTTATGTGGAATAAAAAAAAACCTGTACAAAAATGTTTAAAAATCCAGAAATGACAGTTATCCGTATTTCCTCTCCACAGTATTAAATTAAAAAGGAGGCTTTTTGTAATTTACAAAATAAAACAAAATAATTACAACAAATACAATGTAAATTACAAAAGAAGGCTGAGAGGGGATGTGATAGCTATGTTTATAAATCTGAAACAATGTCATATCGAAGAGGGGGCTGGCTTGTTTTCCATGGCTTCAGAGACTAGGATTCGGAGCAGTGGTTTCAAACTATAAGAAAAGAGATTCAATTTAAACATTAGATAGAATTTCATGACGGTTAGAGCTGTTCGGCAGTGGAATAAGCTGCCACGGAGGGTGGTGTTCTCCTTCTTTGGAGGTTTTTAAGCAGAGGCTGGGTGTCCATCTCTCCGGAGCACTGTGATGGGGGTTCCTGCATGGCAGGGGTTTGGACTGGATGGGCCTTGAGGTCTCTTCTATGATTCTATGAAATAAAAATACTGTAAAAAAAAAAACTCATTCTCATAAAAAAAAGAAGAGGCGGCAGGAATGTATAGAAGGGAGTGGGACTATGTTTCAATGAATGGGCATGAAATTTAATCAGAATCATTTTTGTTGCTCTGTATTTTCCTCTAGTACTTTGAGGCCTAGTGAAGAGGACAGAACGGAACTAAACATACCCACTACATGCAAAAACAAAAGTGAAACCTTTTTCTTTTTCTTATGACAACAGCAACACCTCTGGAAGAAATGCATCTTGTCCTTGCATTGGAGAGTTCAGTTTGTCCTCAGTGCACAGAAATTAGAATAATCTGATACTATGCATATTTTTAAGAAATAATTTGGAAAATATTTGAACACCCTGTCCTAAAATATTTTATTCATCATGTTAAAATAAAACATTCCATAATTATTTTTTATTTTTTATTTTTATATTTTTACAAAAACAAGGCTTCAGGAAAAAAGCAGAAATAAAATCTCCCCCCCCCCCCCGACACAAATTTTCCCACCACCACCCCACCTCCCGGGCCTTCACACCTCTATCTCCATCACTGTCTGAAATCTGCTCTGCATTAGAGATAGGCTTTTCATTTTGGAAGGGGACTGGTTCTGAAACAAAGTATGCCAATGCAGCTGGTGCTGGGAACCCGGTCCCACCCTCCAGAACAAATTCAACCACTGCCTTACCTTGCTGCAGCTTGTGCTGGGTGAAATTCCAACCAGGAAGCAGCTTCCGATGCATCATCTTTCCCTCTCCCTGATGCTGACCAATCAGGAGCTTTGCAAGGACATGCATCATCCCACCTCCCTGTCTGAGGCTACCGCAAGGTAACAGTGGTTGATTTTGTTTCGGAGTGTGGGACTAGGTTCTGAGCACCAGCGGTGCTGGCATGTTTTGTTTCGGAACCATTCCCCTTCCAAAATGAAACGTCCCTCTCTACTCTGCATGCATATTTTTTTCACTAGCTCACCCTAGTGCTGTTTATTCAGTCAATCAGTTCCAAGACTAGATCTGACATATTATCTTTCTGCACCACTACAAATATGTTCTCGCACTACAAGAGACAAACCAAGATAAACTTCAGTGTTGAGTCTCCTGGCTTGCTCTAAACACTGAAATGGCCTTGTTTCCTGATTCTGAACCTGGACCAGCTGAGAACACTACTCACCACGCTACTTACGTACTTACTTACATATTACATATAATATGCATCTCCCTGCCGAATGATCCAGAATGAAAGGAAAAGCGATTTACAAGAACAAGATGAAATACACTATTAACAAACGCTGTTCTCGCACAGGGACCACGAGACAAATCCAGAACTTACTCAGTGCCAAAAAGAACAGCTGATCCCAGTGCCACCCACTGCTCTGTACAGCCGGATCAATACATCTGGACAGCACAGCTAATTCCAAACAAAGTCAACATTTACTGATGATATATGAATCCTTTTGTCCTGTATCCCAGTTCTGTGCATGTGCAAAGTACTAACAATCCTTAGCCACCAACATCTGCATTCACCGTCCACTTTACAAATGAGAAAAGCCTGCCGTGAAAACATGAGGGAAAAGGCTCTCTAGGAGCATGATTGAATGCTGACCCTAGTTCTCTCCACAACTAATCTAACCCCTATACCCTACTAATCAAACACACACAGCATTAAGCAAACATTTATGCTTGTGAACTTTACATCTATATTTTATGTGAAACAATGCTAAGAACAACACATGATAACTGGATGAAGGCCACGCAACACAAGGCATTACTTCCAAAGGCCTGGGGCACTAACCACAAGCTCTCTTGCTCTGTCCACATTGCAGTGGGGAAAGGAAACCTCCCCATGGAGATTCTCCTCATCAACAAAGACAAGGGAGCCTGCGCCAGTGTTTGGAAATGGTAACCTTTTGAAAAGCGGAAAGATGCGAAACCAGGAAGAACGTTGTGGCTCCAACACTTACCAACACATTGATATTCTCCTTCTGACTCAGCAAGGACCGCACCTCCTCTATATCACGGTTGAAGATGGCTTGGACCAGAGGAGGCTATAAAAGAGGAGGAGGGAAAAAACAATCACTGTAAAATGAGTAGAATAAAGAATAGGGTGAGGCTCTGATAGTGTAACAGAGAACAGTTTGTATTACGACATCAATCCTGTCCAACCTCTTGCCATTCCGGATGGGGCTGATGGGAGTTCTTGTTCAAAATATCAGGTAGGAGCTAGATTAAGAAAAACTGCTGTAACTCTACAAACAACAGAATAAGGTAAAAAGAACCACCTGACTCTGGTTTAGTAAGAGTGCCAAACGTCTGACAGAAACTATTTTTAACAGGGTTTCAGCCCCTGAATGCAAGAAGTAAGGGGCTGAGCTTTGAGTTTTATCTATGCCAACCTACAGATCAAAGTTGGCGCTTCATGGAGCAGAATCCACCATCCAGTGAAAGTATGATTCTTTCTTACCATCAAAACTAGTTTTGCTGCAACAAATAGAGATTTGCAGGGTCAGAATGATAAAAGGCAAAATTCTAAGTACCCACTAAAGCAATTTGGATACCCAAATTCCTCTTAAATAGAAACAATCAATAGAAACAATCAGCCTTCGAGAATACACAGAAACAATCAAGATTCCAACTGTCAAAACAGATTCAGAGTGAATGCTTAATTTTAACAATCAGGGCTGAGGTACCAGAATTTCCCAATCTTCTTATATAGTAGTGTAACCACTTCACTGTCAAGTAACAAAATGGATGGAGAAAATGAACCCTTTCAGATGCATTCAAAAAGCTAACATGTGCAGGTTTCTCTGTGCTTGCCTTACAAATAAGATGGAGCACTAATTATGAGGAATTTGGGGGCCACGTCTTATACAAAGAGGAGCGAACACATTTTGGTAAACCACTATTTGCCGTTTTCACTCACCTTTCCCCTCTCCTGAGTCCCCTAACATAAAGCAGAGGATATCAGAGTAGGGAGCCACCTTCTAACATGTTTCCAAATCCGGATTCAAGATGCTGATTTTGAGGACACAGGAAATGGTCTGAGGTCAGGATGCCTGAAAAGCCATGTCATCCTGCTCAGAATTGGGAGATATTTGACAAAGGACTTGTATGTCTGAACCATTATCCTGAAAACCTAGTTGAACATAGGTAGCAGCACCATGAATCTGGAACTCCTTCAACCTGTGCAATTCAGGTTGGCTGAGTTTCTAGTGAGCAGTCCAAACAGTTTTGTTCCACAGAGTCTCTGTCAGTTAAAACTAATGTTAATACTGGTATTCAAATTCACTTTTTATTCAAGCTTTAAAGGACAATTTTATTTTACTGCACATCATCTTTGGAGCTTTTGAGAGAAACTGAGAAGCATTTATTGTGCCAGGTAGGACTTTGAAGTAGACCGATGTTTCCACCTGCTTCAGAGCCCAGCACATTACCAAGAATTTCCCTTGCAAATCAGAGGAGGGACTTTGGGGAACTATGCCTGGTGATGCTGCACATGATCAGTATAAGGAACACCTGAATTAAATTATATCCTCCTACCATTCTGGTTGATAGGTACAGGCATATTTTCCTTCATTGAGGGCAAGGAAAATCTTCACCCTCCACATGTTTTTGGACTACAGCTCCCTCAGTCACAACTTGTTAGTATACTAGGTACAGCTGGTGAAAGTTTCAGGCCAAAACACCTGCAGGGCTAAATATTAACCACCTCTAATTTGAGTTCCAGTGTGGCAAGTTCTTTCCTTTTCCTCTTTCTTACTGCCTCATTGCTACCAATTTAGAAGCATCCATGCATACTAAGACATGACATAGGAGAGGTGGATTCCATAAACAAAGGCAGCTCATTTTAATTTTAAGGAGGTACCGCACTGGCATCATATGCCTGGCTCACTTTGATATATGCTTCCTATCCTAAAATTATATGTTTCCTTTTTGCAAGCCTCCGGTTATTTGTAAATCTTTACCGTGCGCACCATGTAACCAACTGGGGCAGAAGGGGTCCCAGCACACCGCAGGAGTTCTCCACAAATGCATGACACCCAGCTCAATAATTAGCGGCACGCCTTTAACAGCAAGAACACTTTGGTAGACCCCTGGGCAAGTCAGGCAGCTAGGCCCCCTTACACCTTGCCAGGGGCTTAGAAGCACTTGCCTCAACAGCCAGAGGTGTGGCTTTTCAGTGACTTTTGGAGGCATGTGGGGTACAACAGGGGATCACCCCAGCTCCTTTCTATGATAGATGCCACCTCCTTGATACCCTCTGCACTACTCTAGATACACAACTACTGAAGCACTCAACGCAGTACCTACTGTTTCCTTAATCCCCACTCGCACCCATCAACTTTCTTCTGGCTCCATAACTTTCTTCCAGAAAATAATGCTCATGCACAGGATACAGGACCTTGCACTCTACACACCACCCGACAGTTCAAGAGATGTACAGATATGAGGGCATGAGCTGTGCATAAAAATGTTGCTTGTGCAACTGTTGAATCCAGCTTCTTTCCATGTAAACTGTGCAGCACCCACCAGCCTGAGATCTCAAACTTCTACTTTATTTTCAGAAACAATCCAAGGGGAAAGTCTGAACAGGCTTGTTTAGTCACCTTAATTTGAACATGGAAATTCAGAAGGTTCTGAATTTAAAAAAAAAAAAACTAAGAGGGTGTACATTGTACAGTAATCCCCTGCCTATCACGGGGGGTTAGGGACCCGATCCGCAATAATGGAAAATCTGTGATATGTGGATGTTGGGTCGGGTCAGGATTGGGGGGCCTATCTGGGGCCTCCTACACTTACCTGAAGCCTGTCGCTGCCCCAAACCAGCCTCCAACAGGCTTCCCGGGCTTGTTGGAGGTCCCAGAAGTGGTTTCCGGTGATGCAGAAGTTACTTCCGGTTTGCCAGAAACCACTTCTGGGGCTTCCAACAGGCCCGGGAAGCCCGCCTGAGGCCCGTTTGGGGCAGCGTCAGGCCTGGGGTAAGTGCAGGAGGCCTCAAACGGGCCCATGCAGCTTGCCCCAGGAGCCCTTTGTTTCATATGCAGTGCTCCCACAATCTACTGGGACCACAGTATACAAAATGTAAAATGGCAGGGGACAACTGTATGTACTTTAGCACTGCTCAATTAAGAAACCCACCAGTACTCCGTAGCCATGGCTAAATATACCTCTTGCCCTCAGTAAGCTATTATTGAAATTTTGGGGATACAAACACCTTACTTCCTAAGTCAAGACCCAAATACTTTCAATGAATTAAAATATTTTACATGGTTAGATTTTCCATGGATGCCTTTTAAAAGAAAGGTCTCTATATTTCATGTTTCATATTATTTATTTATTTTGTTTCTTGCCTAGTGGCTAGAATTCTGTTGGTGATTAAAACTGCATTAAGTAAAACCGCAATTCATCACCACAGTCACTGATATGCTAGTTGCATTACAAGAGATGGACCTGCTATGTATTCAGCTGCATGCCTTGCCAAACGACTAGTGCTTCATAGGTTAGCAGCAATTCAGAGGTGATGCATGCAATTTAACTTACATACCTCACCAACAAGATGATGACCAGTGTTTTCCAATATCAAACTCAGGCAAGACAGTAAGTAACATTTTTTTTCTACTAAGCCTTTACAAAGGAATTATATGGGAGTCAATGATATTTTATTCCCAGTGTTCAGTGTGGCCCTAGATGCCCTGAGCACATCCAATCTCGCCTGATCTCGGAAGCTAAGCAGGGCTGGGCCTGGCTAGTACTTGGATGGGCCACTGCCAGGGAATACCAGGTGCTGTAGGCGCCTGGAGGAGGAACTGGCAAACCACTCCAGCATTCCTGCCAAGAAAACTCCACGGATATGGGGTGATGAAGAGTCGGTCACTACTGCAATGACACCACCACCACCACCACCACCACCACCACCACCACAACAACAACAACAACGCAACACAGGAACCCTATGACAGAGATGCAGTCTGAATGCAGACCCACATCTTACATATTAGCTGCTGGATTATGGTCTTGACACCAGGCAAAGGACCACTAAGGCAGGCCTGCCCAAAGTCTGACCCCGGGGGCCAAATCCGACCCGCCAGGCCACTCTGAGTGGCCCGCGGCTGACTGGCCCACCCCTCCCTCCCCCTCCTTCACCCCATGTTTTTTTAAAAGAAAGTGGGTGGGGCTTGCAGTGGGGTGGCAGGGTTGGGGAGCAACCGGCCCCTGACACATTCTCAGCCACCAAATCTGGCCCTCCTATCAAAAATTTGGGCACCCCTGCACTAAGGTATACACTCTCCAACAGTTTAGAGCTGTCACTCACTGTACTATTACTTCTGACACTCTCTTCTTGACATCTTGGTCTGTAAAAGATGATCTGGAAATTGATACAAAGATATTTCCCATTGTTCTGAGGAATAATGCACACTGATCAATGGCTAAATTATGTTTAGTCTAGTTTAACTAATAGCATCTACACTATACTACCCAGACACATCCCAACATACACACACAGTCTTGCTGCTTATTTTAACATACAAAATTAATACCAATCACCCAATGCTACCAAAACCTGCCTCATGCATCCAAAATTCTTAACATAAAACTCTCATAAGACTCAAATTATATCATTTAGAAATCTTGTATGTTAAAAAAAACACATTAAATAGAAAGAAAATAAGCAAAACAGGCCCCTTACCTTCTTGGCACAATTTTAAATGTGCAACCCCATGAGAATATTGAAAATACAGCAGAGAGTGATACTCAATGCAATCCTACATGCACACACACACACAGCACAGGAGACTAAAAGACAGAACTGATGCCAATCCCATCTGCTCAACTTATTCTGCTGAGGAAAACCTTCAACCTCTGCATCTCTTTCCAGAGAAGCCTTTTGGTCCAGCTAGCCCAAGGTTCTCCTCCCTAGATAAAGTACCAAAAGGGTGAAGAAATAAAGGAAGAGAGATGAGTCATCATATGGAATGCAGGGGACTTGGCCTCCTTTTCTTTTAAAGAGAAGACCATGCATAAAAACTCACCATGCCCTACAATCCAGGGTTATGGAGCTCATTCAGCAAGTAATAGGACACACCCACACACAGCCCACAAGGCCGATTACAGAAACCCACATTGCACTGGTTTGCCCTTACAAATATTCATATACAGTGGTACCTTGTATAAAGGAATTAACTCGTTCCAAATGAAATTATGTTAAGCAAATTTTCCTTTATGCAAATTCCCATATCAATGCATTGAAAACAGAGTGATCCCATTTTTATGTTGTATGGATTTTCCCCATACGTGATTATGTAAAGCAATTTTTTCCTATCTCAGGAATTTTTATGTTGTACAAATTTTATGTTATACAAGCTGTTTGTTATACAAGGGTCCACTGTACCAGTGTTGGCGAACCTTTTAGAGACCGAGTACCCAAATTGCAATTCAAAACCCACTATTTTTTTGCAAAGTGCCACTACAGTAATTTAACCTGTATACAGGTGGCTATGAAGGGGCGATGTTGGGTGCCCACAGAAAGGGCTCCGAGCGCCACCTTGACACCCGTGCCATAGGTTCGCCATCACTGTCATATACAGTATTGATCTGGAAAGTCTAATGTCATCCTTCCACCAAATTAATGGAGAAGGGAAAATGTTTCAAATCCTAAGGAGTCCGTCTAAAACTTTTACTGCTGCTCAAAATATTTCCAGTTCAGGCTGGCACAAACCTGGATTCCCACCCCCACCCCCACCCCATCTACGCAGTAACTGGCAGGAGTGATGTGAAGACAGGTGTGTACTGTGGTCATGTTCTTTGTGAATAAATAGTCTTCTGATGTGGTTAGTAATCAGGTATGCAACAATCTTATTTCTAGCTCCATCTTCAAAAAGCAAGCAACCATGTGCCTGTTCCCGCACAGGACCTTGACAACGACTCCACAGGAACAGGTGGTGTAAGGGAAAGAGCTGGTGAAGGGGCAAGAGATAGGCCAACTACAGATCTCCAGACGCTGCATGGACTGCAAGATGCATCAGCTCCAATCAACTTCGTCAATGCCAAGGAATGATTGAGCCTGTACTCCTACACGATACCAACAGCCACATTTTGCCTGTGCCTACTGCACAGGTGAAACTCAAAAAATTAGAATGTCATGCAAATGTTTGTTTATTTCAGTAAGTCAACTCAAAAGGTGAATCTAATACATGAGATAAGACTCATTACATGCTAAGCCTGATGTCAAGCCTTACTTTGGTATAATTGTGCTGATTATGGTATACAGCTTATGAAAACCCCAAATTCACGATCTCAGAACATTAGAATATTACATGACATCAATAACACAAGGATTGGAAATAGAGCAATATTGGACCTCTGAAAAGTCTAAGCATGCATATGTACTCAGCATCGTCTGCGGAAGGAAGCTTGAAGTGCTCTAAAATCTCCTGGTAGACAGCTGTGTTGACCCTGGATTTAATGAAGCGCAGTGGACCAACACCAGCAGGTGACATGGCTCCCCAAATCAACACAGACTGTGGAAACTTCACACTGGACTTCAAGCACCTTACATCGTGTGCCTCTCAATTCTTCCTCCAGACTCTGGGTCCTTGGTTCCCAAATGAGATGCAAAAGTTGCTCTCATCAGAAAAGAGGACTTTGAACCACTGAGCAACAGACCACTTATTTTTTTCTTTAGCCCAGGTAAGATGCTTCTGACATTGTTTGTTGTTCAGGAGCGGCTTGACAAGAGGAATACAACATTTGAAGGTTCCATATTCACTACTGTGAATATGGAACCTTTACACATTATTCTAATTTTCTGAGGTTGTGAATTTGGGGTTTTCATAAGCTGTACGCCATAATCATTACAGTTATACCAAAGTAAGGCTTGGCATCTCTCTCTCTCAGCATGTAATGAGTCTACCTCATATATTAGTTTCACCTTTTGAGTTGACTTACTGAAATAAATGAACATTTGCACAATATTCTAATTTTTTGAGTTTCACCCATAGGTCATCTTTTAGGCAAAGGTGGTCAGAAACACTGTCAGAGAACTAGTCTAGGATCAGCCTATATGATGGAGGAAACGAAAGATTTCAAACCATCATCTTCAGAAAATTTTCATCAGTAAAATTTTAAAAACACACATTACGTTGTCAAAAGGGGGGGCTAACAGTCATATGCTGCAATAAAAATGCAACAACCAAGTAACAAAAAAAACAAAGAAATGAAATACAGTATGATTGATTTTTCTAAATGACATGTTACAAGAATCCATGCTTTTGGAACACTTAAAGGAATAGAAACCAGGGCCACATAGTTCTTCTAGCTAGTCACAAGTTCATTCATCCAAACCACAACCATCTTCAATAATAAAAATGGCTAGCCAAATATACACTCATAACCATCTAACACTATTTACATCCGATATGCTAGAAAATAGATTGAATGCAATACTGTACTGCAATTAAAACAAACAAAATAAAAACAAGGCAACAAATATTACAGCAGCAGCATCTCTCTCTCTCCATACACACACATACAAAATCTCTCTTACCATCTTGAAAAAAGGAAACGATATATGAGAAACTTAGCAAATACCTCCAGCTAAATGAACAAAATGCAAATCAAGCCTAGTCTCATGAGAAGCTATGGCGCATAACCTAAAGCTCACTAAACTTCCTTAAGGCCACAATAAAAAAGAAAATGGAAAAAATGGTATGCAGGATATAACAGAAACAGTCACAAAGTCCTGAGGGATGATATTACTAAAAAGATGCAAGAGGTATAAAACTGCAGATGGAGCAGGCCAGAGAAAAGGGGATAAAGCACTTTTTTGCAGATGTTTTTAATATATATGTGAACAACTGCAGAAAAGATTATTCAGCTGCCTAAATGGAGTTTAGTATGTCATCATTCAGCTGCAGCAGAAGTCAGAACAATACACACACTGAAGGAATTATCTGTCCTAGAATAGTAGTACCTTTAAAAAGATCCTCACACTGAGAATAAAAGAACTTACACAATGTTATTTTGTTCAACACAATTACCCTCTATTTATATCATATGGAGAAATATATTTAACCTTTGCTTTGATACCTTGGTGCCCTTGAAAAAAAGAGGCATAAGAAAATGCAAAACAGAAAACCTCACAGCAACATGAGGCCCTAAGCAGAATGCAGTGATGGGTGGGGAAACAGACAATAAATCAGAAATATGGTAGCTGGATGGGTCCGTGCATCCTGATAGGGCTCCTCTGCCATTTGAATTTCCCCGAATTTGTGGGAAATTCTGCCAAGTGCAAATTATCCTTTCCTGCAGGGCTCAGAAGGGGGAACTCAGCCCAGGCCAAAGCCCCTCTCCATGTCTACAAGCAAGAGAATCGACTCAGGAGCCAGAGAGTTGGCAACACTACACTCTCAAACAAGAAGACGCCCAAGGGGGGGGGGGAAAAAAATTTTTTGGGGGGGGGTAAGAAAGGCAGTGATGGCAAAAAAAGGAGAAAGAGATGCGTTTGCAGAGCAAAACGCGGGGTGAAATCAGGGACAGTGTAGTTGTTTAAAAAGATGGAGGGGAAGGGAGGCGGAGGTGGGGCAAAGGCACCGAGTCGGGGCCGGGACAAGCGCCCCTCCTTTTTTTTTCCTTAGGCGGGAGGGAAATAAATAAATAAATGCAGGCACTCCGGCGGCCTTCGGAGGGATGTCGGCAACCTCTGGGCCGGGCCCGGAGCAAGCAGGCCCGCCTCTCCTCTCCCTCCTCCTCACTCTGGGTTGCAGGCAGGGTCGGACGGGGTGTGTTTGTGTGTGTGTGTGCGGGGGGGGGGTTCCTCCCGCCGCCCCCGGAGTCCTCCCGTTCCCTCTTGTGTAAGAAGCCGCCGCCAGGCGGTTCCCGCCAAACGAAGGGAAGGGGGGGCGGCGGCGGCTCCGTACTAGGCCGCGCATCCCCAGGCTAGCGTAGCGGGCGAGGCCGGGCGGGGGAGAGCGAGAGGAGGAGGAGGAGGAGGAGGCCGGAGATGGATGGGGAAAGGGAAGGGGAAGGGAGGGGGAGGGAGAAGAGGGACGGAAGGAGCGCCTTTCTTTATTTTCCCCCCACCCCACCCCCCACCCCGCGTCCCGTTCTTCCCTTCCTCCCCGGACCTGGTCCGTGATGCTGAGAATCCCCATCTCCGGGCGGGGCCGCCGCCGCCGCCGCTCCCCCTTCCTCCTCCTCCTCCTCCTCACTCAGCAGCAGCAGCGCCGCCGCCGCCTCCGAGCTCCCGGCATCGATCGGGCTTCAGCCGCCGCGGCTCCCTCCGGCTGCTCTCTGGGGCGGGGCGGGGCGAGGCGGCGGAGGAGAGGGAAGGAGGGAGGGAGGGACGGAAAGCGGGCGGCAGGGCAGGCGGGCGGGCAGGGAAGCGGCGAGAGGAGGCCCCGGCTGCTGTGGAGCGACCCCTAGCGGGGGAGGCCCGCCCAGCACCGCCCGCCCGCCCCGCAGGACGAGACCAGGGAACAGCCCGCCAAAAAGGACTGCTCTCCTTGATCGCTGCCCGAGCCCTTCCCCCCTTCCCGCCCCGCGGCGACTCTTGCCTGGTGGTGGTGGTGGTGGTGGTTGTGGTTGTGGTTGTGAGAGAAATTTTGGAGCGTGCACAACACTCGGAAAGGAACCTTGCTTTCCCCTTTCTCCTTCCTTATTTTCACTTGTGCATTGGAGGCGGGGAACGTTTTTTGGAGGAGCGCGATTTGCTCGGAGTAACTTACTGTAACTCTGAAATAGAGATGTAAAACTTCCGCGACTTTTTTTTTTGGAGGGGGAATGAGGAAAAAAAATCCCGTGGGTTTTTTTCTCTCTCTCCAAAAATGTTAGAGAAAAATGGAGGCGGGGGAGGGAAGAAAAGCACCTGGTTTCCTCCCCCCCCCTTTTTGTGCTTAGAAATTGCCGGAGATTTTACATCTCTCTGCTCTAACCTTGGGATAACGAGTCCCGTTGCAACTCGGGAGCCAGTCGTTGGAGGGTTTAGCCAGCGATTCCCCTGGAAAACGAGAAGGCGGTGTTTTATTTACTATTTATACTGCGTTGGCTAATGCGGACGAGACGGGAATGACACGTGCAGGACCGGAGTGGACATTTTGGGATTTGGTGGGGGTAGCAGGCAGCATTCACAGGACGAGGATTTTGCGTGTCTATTCTAAGAGGTTTTTTTAATGGATTGTTGTACTGTTTTAAATGCATTTCAGTATCGATTTTATCTACCACTTTTAATATGCTTGTTTATATTTCTATACTTGCTGTGTATAGCTTTTAAATACTGTATTGTCTTTCTAATGATGTAAGGCACCTTGGGCCCTTTTTAAGGAAAAAACCAGAATAAAAATATTTTAAATGAATAACTTTCAGAAGTCACGCCCCTGATTTCCAAGTTCCAGTGTGGTGGTAAGACAGCAGATCGACACTGAGTAAAATTTATGAAATGTTTTGTAAAAATACATTAAAGAGACGTGGAGGGCCAAAACAAGAATAGTGGACCCCACCACCAAGTGGGACAAACACTAAGAAAAAGAAGAAAGAAGACATTAAAGAGACATGTGATGTTAAAGAACAGCCGATTGTCCTTCTTTGGGCTAGATCAGGTGTCCAAACCTTGGCTTTCCAGATGTTTTGGACCACAACTCCCAGAATTCCAAGCCTGTATTGCCAAAATGACAAAGGGCTGTGAGAGTCATGGTCCAAAACATCTGGAGGGCTGAAGTTTGGATGCTCATTTACAAGTCAAATGAATAAACAATACCCACATTTTCTCCAATAAAAAGCTATCCCTTGGATCTTGGAAGATGCACAGGACAGTATTTTGTAGGGCCTTTCAGGAAATTCTTTCAGTACTAGAATAGGACTGACTCAAGGCTGGCTCATAGGCTGAGCAGGGGAGCACCTCCACCCCAAATTTCTATGGAGACAGCTGTGTATGCTCTGACCCACTATTTCTTTCGGTGCCTGCTGCTACAGATGTGCTACAATGTGGTCTTGAAAGGAATGCGTTCAGTTGGCCACACATTGTGTTAAGGCCTATACTGTAATCAAATGGTTGCCCAAAACAATTGATAATCGTGTGCTTCAATTCATCTCTGATTTATCACAGGCATGTTCTTTGGATATTCAATAGGGGCTTCTAAGTTCCTGGATACCCATTCTAACATGGGTGGCAGCTGATTGTGTGCCAGGGAAGCTGAGACCAGTGCTATGAGCAGGTTAGATTCTTTTACATATCTAGATTCCTACTAGGGTTGCCTATGGTGAAATTATAACTTGAGGCCTCAAACTGAGATGCCTCCATCCTCTCCAGGAATTAATCATCACATCACCAAATGAGAATTTGTAGTTGCAGTGGTGATGGCGATGGAGAAATTCTTAAAGGGCACCTCCTAGCTGCAATTGTAGTGAAAGATGACACCGGTGGAAGATCTTTGATAAGCTGTGGTCATGACACTCCAGCTACTGCTTGTTTGTGCTGCACAAAAGGGAATCGTAAACTGCCTCTGAATCCTTTAAACCTTAAAAGCACAATTTTGAGCCACTTTAGAATTATGAGGTACCGGAAGATGGGTACTTCATGGTTTCAGGTGGACTGATGCTTCTTGGTGGCTGTGGACATTTGTCACACAACACATCTATCCAAACAGGAGCTGAAAGTTGCAATTTCACATTTCATTCGGGCAGAGAAAGAAGCATGCTACTTGGAAAAACTATAGAACTCAATGTAATATATTTGTGTGAACATATGCAAGTTTTGCAGCTAATGTACATGGTTCAGAAGGTATTTTGACTGCTAATGTTCTTGATTTTATTTTCAATAGCTAATACAAAAATATTGTTAATAAAGAATAAAGAAGCTGAGTTTGGAAAGTGTAGGAGGAAGGACATGAAACAGTACTAAGCATTTAAGGGTAGTCTACAATTAGCCATGCTGGCCACATGGCCACAACACTGGCTCTTTGGCTTGAAAATGGAGATAAGCACCACCCCTAGAGTTGGACACAACTAGCACGCAAGTGCGGGGGGAACCTTTACCTTTTTACACAACCACAACTCTTAGAATGAGTATAGACCGCATCATAAAGTCTTGTCTGTTTTCTAATTAAAAGCATGTCTGGAACATCCTGTCAGGTGACAATCTGGCAGCACATCAGGCAGTATGTGACATCCAATGAAACTCAATTATAACTGATGGCAGTGTTTCCAGGATGACCTAACTATAAATATATGTTTTCTCAGTAGTTTTGTAACCAAAATGTGTGTGGTTTGGTGCTGTTCATAGGAAGCAGAGTACTGGGAATTCCAACTTGTATATTCAGTTTATTTGGTTAAAAAAAAACCATAGGGTTTTTTTTAAAAGTATGACTAGTCTTCTGCCAAAATCTTGTGTATATATGAGAGCAGGCAAGTCTGGTGTTTGAGATCCTGTGATGAATCAGGTTGCATTTGTAACTCATGAGAGCACCCACCTGACTATTTATTTATTTATTTATTTATTAAATGTTTATACAGGCCCTCTTTGGGCATGCCCCTAATTAAGGTGATTTACAGATGTGAAACAAACATTATAAGCCAGGCCTGCCCAAAGTCCGGCCCTGGGGCCAAATCCGGCCTGTCAGGCCATTCTGAGTGGCCCGCGGCTGGCTGGCCTGCACCTCCCTCCCCCTCCTTTGCCCCATGTTTTTTTTTAAAAAAATCTTCCACCAACACTGACACCGCCGGGAACCTTGAGGGGCTGGGCGGGCCAGCCGGCCGGTGAGCAGAAGCTTGTAGGGGTGGGCGGGGGGCGGGCCATCACCACCACTGCCGCCGGGAAGCTTGTGGGGCTGGGTGCGCGCACGGGGGTGGCACGTGGGCAGGCTGCCGCCACCGGCATCACCGGGAACCTTGTGAAGCTAGGCATGCATGCGCAGGGCGGTGTGCAGGTGGGCCGCCGCCACCGGCATAGCTGGGAACATTGTGAGGTTGGGCGCACGCTCGGGGCAGTGATCAGGTGGGCCACACCACCAGCACTCCTGGGAAGCTTGGGCGGCTTGGCGGACAGGCGGTCTGCTGCCACCGGCACCACAGGGGAATGTGTGGGGGTGGGCAGGCCAGCGGGCCTCTGCCACTGCCAAGGACCTTTGGGGTGGGCTGGCAGGTGAGCCGTTGCCACCGCTGGGGAGCTTGGGGAGGTGCAAGGTCACACAGACAGCTTCTTCCAAGGGGTGACCTGTGGCCATGGCTCCCTGTGCTTCCTTTGGTCCCCATCTTCCTTCCTTCCTCTCTTGGTTTCCACCTCCCTCCCTCCCTCCCTTGGTCCCTGCCTTCTTTCCTGTGGGTGGGATTGCAAGGGGTCAGTGGGTGGAGCTTATGGGTCAGTGGGTGGGGCTTGCAGTGGGGTGGCAGGGTCGGGGAGCAACCAGCCCCTGACACATTCTCAGCCACCAAATCTGGCCCTCCTTACAAAAAGTTTGGGCACCCCTGTTATAAGCCAATCTCCCACCTACCTCAAAATAATCTAGAAACATCCCCACAAAAGAAGCCACAATGGCAACTATGGAATCTAAGTACTGTGTAACTATCTAAACAGTACAGGAGAAGCCTCTTATAATAATTTCTATTTAATCTTACATCAAGTGTCCAATTATAGTACATTTGAGTTAGCTGCTGACACGTGGATATTTATGCTATTGCCCACATGTAAAATGACAAATCTTCCTCAAGTTTCCAAAGGACTGACATCCACTCAAGATGCTTTAAGGGTATGTTTTGGATCCCCTTGCTAGCTGCTATTCCATTCCAGGCAGAGATGGTCCATAGAACAAATAAGAGTGCCTCACTCTCAAATCATAAACAACAGTAGGTTTCACTGAGATAACATTCGATACTGAATGCCTATCTTTATCATAACATTTGATCATGTGGTTTTCTACTTCAGCTCTTTGCCATCTCAGAGGAAATGTGGTACAGTATTTCTATTTTCATTGCCTGCTCAATATTTTGTTTGTCGGAAGAAGGCTTTTGCCTTCTAATTACCCACCTACCAAGCCATGGACTTTGTAAGACATAGGCCAGAATCTGATTGAGTCTACAACAATGATTTTGATCACTGAAAGACAATATTTTGTGACTCTGAATTATGGATACGTTCTGTAAAAAGTGGAATGCAAATGCAAAAATAGGTGATACCTTTATAAACCATTGAAAAATCCTCCGTATACAAGCCTTCATAAATTAAACAGCACTTCATCAGATGTGGACCAATATGAAGAACTTAAAAGTCCAAAGGTTTGTGGCGAGATGGATTTCTTAGATGGACGTCAAGACAGATGCTGGAAGTTGTATGGTTGCTGTTTAAAGGTTACAAGTCTGAGGCAACCGTGGATTGAATATCATGCCACAGTTCTTCAAATCAGTACAGGCGGAACCTATTAAATGGAGGGATCTTTTGGAAACTATTAAAACCAAGTTAATTACAACTTCCCCAATTTCATACATGCCCAACATCTGTGCCAACATGTTCTAATTTTACATAAGAACATAAGAAGAGCCATGCTGGATCAGGCCAAAGGCCCATCTAGTCCAGCTTCCTGTATCTCACAGCGGCCCCACCAGATGCGTCTGGGAGCTCAGGAGACTAGATATCTGTCTCCTGATACCACTCCCCTGCATCTGGCCCTTGAAGTATCCTGGTTTAAAGCCTAGAGATTACACATCTCCATCATGGTCTGTAACCTGTGATGGACTTTTCCTCCAGGAATCTGTCCAGTCCCCTTTTGAAGGCATCCAGGTCAGATGCCATCACCACATTGTGTGGCAGGGAATTCCATAGACTTACAACGCGCAATTTTGAACGATTGTGTTGTGCAAACTGCACATTTTTCCACCACACAAAAGTGATAGTTAAGGCTAGCGCATTGTCAGAAAAAAAACGTTATCAAATCCACATGGGAACGATCCCAAATAGATCTTCTAGTTTTGTACTGTACTGTTCCCAAAACCTTACCTTTTGGCCTAACTCAAAG
This sequence comes from Phrynocephalus versicolor, assembly GCA_023846285.1. Lineage (NCBI taxonomy): Eukaryota > Metazoa > Chordata > Lepidosauria > Squamata > Agamidae > Phrynocephalus > Phrynocephalus versicolor. Next base: position 18,932,967 of record JAHTLZ010003468.1, on the reverse strand, counting down.
CAGGAAACATGATTGGGGAGTGTGTCATTTAGAAAACAAACAAACACAGAGCCCTCCCTCTCAAATACTATATTAAATATTTGTACTACTCAGGGTTATATTACATGTTACTTTAGGTCAAAAGACCCTTGTGTTTTGTCTTCCACCCCAAGTATGAAAATAGCAAATCCATAATGGAAGTTCTGTTGTGAACCAAACTGCTTCTGTATCCATAATTCAGAGTCACAAAATATTGTCTTTCAGTGATCAAAATCATTGTTGTAGACTTATTGCTTTCAGCTTTAAATATTGTTTTTCAATGATTCAGTCCACCTTGGGTCCTTTTTCGTCTAGCTCCCAAAGGCTTCTCCGGGACAAAATGCAGCCTTAGAGGCCCTCAGCACCTGAATTGCGTGGACAGGCAGCTTTAAGGCGGCATAGAAATAAAGTTGTTTATTTATTTATTTATTTATTTATTTATTTATTTATTTATTTCCAATTAATTTTAATCAAATTTTACTAGCATCTGCTTATTTTATTGGCTTCAGGTGGCATAAATTTGTGATGAAAGGATTCTGGCCAGTATCACAGACAAACACAATATCAGTGAACTTTCCAAGACAACAAAATGAGTAACAAACTTCTGTTCTTTCTGAAATAAAATCCTGCCACTGGCCCAGTTTCAAGTGTGTAAAACCTTAAGTGTGCTTTACTTGACATTTTACAGTATCACAATGAAAGGCCATGTTCAAAAGATAAAGGGCCCTCTCTTCCTGGTGAAGTTTGGCACATACATATTGGCTAAGGCCCAGTAGAGGGCACTATCCACTTTCAATGTACAGTTACAGTACAGTACTTGCTAATCCCATGATCAGAAGAACTGCACCATACAATAACTAGTGAGTTTATGGTAGCCACATTGGAAATCCACTCCTGTCGTTCTTTTAACAAATGTTCAATGTAAAACCTCTAACATGTATCTTAAGCATTATAAACTTCAATTACTTCTGCTTTATCAACCGGTATTTGCAAATTAAGCAATTAAAAGCACAATAAAAAGTTAGACCAGTAACCTTTTAGAGACCGGGTGCATGCCCAAACAGCGATTCATAAACCCCTGATTTTTCGCAAAGTGCCAATACAGCAATTTAACTTGAGTACAACAGATGGCTGTGAAGGGGCGATGCCGGGTGCCCACAGAAAGGGCTATTCCGAGTACCACCTTTGGTGCCCATGCCATAGGTTCGCCAACACTAGGCTAGACCTTTGTTTGGGCAGCTCTATTGCTGGATAATCTAAGACATGTCCAAACTTCGGCCCTACAGATGTTTTGGATCACAACTCCCACAGTCCTTTGCCACTGGAAATAAATACATGCTTGGAATTCCAGGAGTTGTGGTCCAAAACATTAGGAAGGCCAAAATTTGGACATTCCTGATCTAAGAGATACTACTTAGGGGGAAAGTTAAGCAGTGAGCTGAACTCCAAGAATAACATGACAGGATGTCTCCTTAAGCAGAATGAGGTGATGGTCTCAGGACACAGATACTGGGGCTGGTGGAGCAGTGCCTGCCCTTACCCTTCTTTTCAACTATTTCTCACCTGGAAACCAATTTATACTACATATAATGGAAGGTTTACCACTAAACATACAATAGTAAGCACAGTAAAATCAGAGTGACAAAACCCAGAATATAAAAACTAAGCCAGCTGCTGCACAAAAGATGCTGGTATAAGTAAGAGATGTAAAATTTCTGTAGACTTTGAAACCGTGGAAAACAGCTTGGGGGGTAAATGGAAAAATTGGAGAAAAAGAGGTATTTTTCAATTTCTTCCCTATGCTTCCAGAAATTTTACATTACTATTACATGTAAAACCATACAGTACATCATTAGCTGGCCCTAATAAATTGGCACTGAATTAGGTTGGTGGTGATGAAGTATAAGAGTTTTTCAGAGGGACAGGAACTAACCAATCTACCACTCAGAATGGATGGAAACTGAACACTACAGCCAAGGGACAACTGCAGTCAAATAAGTTCAATCACAAGAATGCAAAGTTACTCAACATTAACTTGAAAGATACTCCTAAATTATTATTTTTTTAATTTAATATTGCCAAATTACTATAGTCCAGTTTAATGTAAGAGTATTAGTGCATTATTTCATGGTTTATGTTATTTCAGTTCAGGCATTTTTAAAATGGAAAAAGACGTCTGCTTTTAAGTATACTCATAATTCCAGTAAAACATCTAGAGTATCCCATTTTGCTTAGTGCACATCCCCACAAACATGTATATTGTGCACGCTGACCGTTGTGTTAAATATGGTGTTTGTGTGTCTGAAGAAGTGGATTTCACTAAAATGAATGTACGTAAGTGTTTAAAGATGACACAACATTTGTGCTTTGTTTTTTTGTTTGTTATACATGCTGAAACAGATGCAAGAACTACCTCTTTGGGATTTTTTAAAATTGAGACACTTCTGGAAGACATTTTTAAAATGTTTTATTGCGGTGTGGCCTGAATAAACACAATTGTGCAAACCAATGTCTACAAATGTTTGGACATGGCATGTCTATTTTATAAACGGGTCATAGATACAACTTTAATAAATATGCAGAAGCTAAGGGAAGAGAAAGCTCATCAAATATTCTCCTTGCTACAGACAGTGTTTGATCCAGGGTCTTTTACTCTCTTGCTCATTCAAAGTACCCAGCTGGAGATGTTGGGCATTAACCCTGGGTTCCTAGGCTTGGAATCAAAGCATCTACACAATTAAGTATATTCACACATTGAGCGTTGTGCTGAAGCCCTTGTTCTTGGCTTTTCTGCTGCACTCCAATTCACAATTTTCACAATAAAATCAATATAATTATTAATTATTCAGAAACGGAAGGGCGGTATCTCCAAATAGGTTCTCCCAATACCAGTTGTTAGCGCTATGCTGTTGAATATTTTCAAGCGTCTGCATCACCATGCGTTCAGTTTCTTTTAATTAGCCTAGGCCAAGTGTGGTTTGATGAGTAACTTCACCTAGCTTTGGTGGGCAACTTCAGTGTCCAGGGACAATTTTACCCTTCCAAGGGCTACAGGGAACTACAACGGCCTTTAAAATGAGCAAAAATTACCCAAAGATCAAAACCAAATATTGCCAGCAATCTGCTTTGGGTTTCATTTTTATGGGTTTGCCATTTGGGTGAGGGACAGAGGGCCTAGCACCACGCTCTGTTGAAAAGAATCAAAGCACCCTGAGGCTTCAAACAATGGGAAATAGCATCTCAGAGAGTGTTGTTTGTTTGTTTTCAGGGGACACCCATGGGCTGCAAAAACAGCTTTGGAAAGCTGTACATGCTGCCCTCTCATATTATCTACCCATGACCTATTATATCAGGGGTCCTCAAATTTTTCAAACAGCAGGCCGGTCCACCACCACCCAGACACCACTGGGGGCCGGATCACAGTTCAAAAGCAGCTGCAGAGGTTGGCTTGCTCACAAAACAGGGGGTAGGTGGGGGTTGCAATTGGTCCCAGGGGCTGGATTCAGGACCTTGGGGGGCCGCATCCGGCCCCGGGGCCTTAGGTTGAGGACCCCTGTATTATATGGAGATTGAAAGCAGCTACTTTAAATACTCTTTCTACCTTTATTTGCTGTATGGGAATAATGGCAGGCAGAAACTATGGTCAGAATTCACATCATTGTTTATAAATGGGGCACATGTCCGTTGACGCCATAGCTCGGGTACAATGGTTATTGTGCTGCCTGTTTTGTGGGACAATGGAATCCCCCCTGTGCATGTATTCAGCAAACATGCATTAAAGCACCAGTGGAATTTACTTGCTTTTCAGAGAGAAACTGAATGTAACTTTTTGAGGAAATCACATGGAACCTTCATGTGATAATACAGAAGATGCCACCAAAAATAGCGTACAAACAAGGTATGCTCAGTTTCACAGATGAAAGTGTCATGTACATAGTATTACTATCACACACACACACACACACAAACACACACACACACACACACACACACACTTCTTTCATGTTCCCTCTTAGCTCAGCTGAGATAGTGCACTCTGTTTCTCATGGAGTTGCATAACCTGATCACTCTAGCAAGGCTGCATATGTTGTAATCCAGTTAATGTATTTCGTATTTCAATCTTCTTACCCCTTTCAAACAGACACAGAGAACTCTAGCAAGCTTACCTGGAGTTTTATCCAGTATAGTGCTAAACCAAAAATTCCTCAAACTTTTGATTTCTTCACTTAGATGTATCAGCCTAAAAAAAAAAAAACAGAGAGGGAGACCAATCATTTTGGTAATTTAAATATTGACTTCTATATATTAATGTGAGCTTTTGTGGATCAAGTCCAGTTCCTCAGGCAGTTTTGCACCTGTCTGTACACCTGGCATCTGATTTTCCTCATGGTTCACTACTTACCATCCCCCTCTTCTACCAGAACATGATCTACATCTGATGAAATTAACAGACAGACAGTGCCTTGATCTTTTAGTGACCATCTTCTCCCCTAGGACTTACCCAGAAAAGTAACATTGTCCACAGATGCCCTTTTATCCAATGGAACCAAAATTATGCAACTCCCTACAAAGTCTTTGCGATGCTTAAGAAATGTTTGGTGCTGTTTTTTCTGTAACCATTGAGTGTATCCCTACAAGCTAGCAGGGAAAAGCTAGGTGAGAGTCAATTTTGATCCAAACTATTTGTAAATGTTTTTGCATTATTTCTTCATGTTCTAAATGAATGTATAATTTTAAATTATTGTAAAATTCTGGTCTTCTTCATAAGCATACTATTAAAAGCATAAATAACAGACTGTCTGTATTAGGAGGTTATGTTTTGCACCCGAGACTGGTGCTCCACCAGTTGGCATTCTAGAGTTAGGGATTTTTCCCTCATTACAGGCAATTACTGTATCTGCTCCTTGTGTATAGATGTCCAGTGAGTACTAGAATCAGTTGGAAGTTTTCCCACTTTCCAGACTGAAAATGAGATGATGGCTAATTTTACATGTTCAAGAGACCTATTAAGAGTGTTAATGCAGCAACCATCTTCTTTTTCTCTTGAGGAGTGTATATTTTAGTACTGTAATTTGGTTTTAGGACTTAGTTGTTTTTAATTGCATTTTCAACAAGTACTGTAATTTTGAAAAGTATCTATTATTTGGATCTATAGATTGGAGGGTGGAGTACAAATAAGTAATAGATCACAAACTAATGGAATACGTACTGTACATAGCTATACAATCACTTCATCCTTAAGCATTAAACGGGTAGGAGAAGTATGCCATCACCGCTTTTATTGTTATTTATGACATGGTGTTTAAAAGAAGGCAAGAGATGGTTAACCAACTTGTTTCAAGATGCATCCGAACACTATATACATCTATGTACACTTACCCTGCAATAAACGCTCTTCAATATAGGACGTAATTCTGTGCATAACATTTATTTACCTAACTGACAGGAAGCAGTGGAATGTGCTGCTGCCTTGAATGCCAAGCTCTACTCTGAAGCAGCAGGAAACAACTTCCCAGCATTCAGCTCCAGAAAGGGTTCAGTTTTCCCGTCTCCATTCTCTGTCTCTATGTGTCATTATAAACACAAGCTCAGATTCAAAGATAAGTGCCATTTTGACTCTTCACTTCAAAGGCAAAAACAAAGAAGAAGATAGCACTTCAGTATTATTCTCTGGACAGAGCCTCATGGGAAAAAATATATTATTATCTCCACAAGCTTCTGTAACAGGAACTGAATGGCACATGGTCTCCTGTGACAAGGCATTTAGAATGAAAAGGAAGGGAGTCAATATTTGTCTCTCTGGGTTGCTATGCATACATTCTGAACTGTCACGTTGAACACTGCAGAGGGGAGGCAAAGGGAGGAGCACGAGCGATGGATGGCTCCCTTGCAGGCTGACTTGGCCTGAGCAGCTCTTCTCTGGCTTTCTACTTTAATAATGAGTTCAAGCAAGTTCATGAGAAGGGGTCAGAGGATCTTACTGCCATGGTTATTTTTAATCATGTTACTGGACCTGCAATTAGCTCTGTTACCTAACAGTGAAATCAAGAGGAAAGGACAGAGGCAGCATAAAGATCACCTGCTGACATTTTCATTCACCACAGACTAATTTCTTTAGAGATGTAGTAGAGAGGAAATAGGATGGGGAGGGGCATTCATATTTCAGCTCTTAGCAAAATAGCTTCCTTTTTGTATGATCACATTTGTGTTTTACTACAAACATTCTTATAAGACTCACTGTGTTCTGTCCATAAGGCTGTATACCAACCTAACTATAGTGTGAGAAGGTCTGTTCTATTAAAGGGACCACTGAGCTATTCATTACATTTAAGCTGCAAACTGAAAAGTGCACTTTCATCATAAGTAGTGGTTGCATTAGAAGATCATCTGTTTAAAAATGTGCAAAGTTGTACACAGCTCATAATAAGCCATTGATGTACATACATAACGGCCCTCCTTTGAAATCCTAATGTCACTGACAGGGGAAAGGATCTAGATTCTATGGCCTTGCTGCGTACACATGGCTCAGTTGTTCACTCTAATATTATTAAGGAATTGGGCATTTTAAGAATAGACAGCTGAACACACAACACTGTTTACACGTATGGTGTTCAAAGTCAAAAGTCAGAGGAGAGGCAGAAACAAAGCACAAAGCAGAGGAGATATCTAAATCTCAAATGTTAATGCATTCAGTTAAATTATACATGGGAAACTATTGGTACAAATCAGTATCTGGTGAAACTGCTCTAATACAAAGTTACCAAAGCATGGCACAGTGTTTTAAAAATTTATAATACCTCAACCAGTACTCTTAACTTCTGGTGGGGTGCACTCATAATATGTTGCTAGTTACTCCACCACAGTGATCACCCACTTAAAGGAGAAAAATGCCCCAGTCCCCTCACCACATAGCCCACAGATGGCAGCAGGCCATAAAGGAGACCCAATTTGGGAATACCAGACTGTCAGTTTCAGTTTTTTTTTAATATATTTTAACAATATAAGTTTACATGGGTGTTTAAGCAAATACATGCATACATAATGTCATATAATATTGTTTTGGCTAAATAAAACTATTTAAATTGTTATTATTAAGGTAATGATTATTTTTCTCCTTCCACTAAAGTACTACAGAACAGTTGTCCAAATATGAATGATTAAACTATTAAACTGCAGATAGTTCACCTTGCAATGATTTCATAATTATCTATGTATTTCTAATGGTATATAACTACCAAATCAGTAATTTTCTGATATAGCTGTAAAATTAATCTGAAAAATTATTATTCTAAAAATGAAACCTTCATTTGATTGTAAATATTAAGATTAAAACAACTCCAGCAAAAATGAGTCTTTATGTAGAAAATCATGATTTACATTGAGCCTTAGTGACTAGTGATTTCAATTGTGATTTAAATCAAATCCACCCTGGCTCCAAGTAAGTCCACCTCAACTTGGCACAGAACACAGAAGCAGGAATGGGAGAAGAAACAATAATAGAACTAGTCGGTAGGGTGAGAGCACAACACATGGGGAACAAGGACCAGTTATAGGGAGGAGGCATGCTACCTTTTGGCTTACCTGAACTGTTTCTTTTCAAATTATCCTTATAAATAATAACCCTTTTATATATCTCCTAGCAATTTATTTACTCAGAGAGACCCTCCTGATCACATAGTGAGTCAAATGTATGAATGGGTACCAATTTGTGCAGGACCATGGTCCATGCCATATAACGTGTTCTTCTTGAGTTTGCTTCCTAAATCCTGTGACACAAGACTATTGAGTGAAAACTTGCACCACAGCGAGTGGTCTCTTCTTTCCTTATGAAAAATGCCTGTTGAATATGTTAAATGCCTGTCATTCTGCTGCTATATGTCTGAAGAAGTGGACGTGTCCGCGAAACGTTACATTAAAATATGAAAGTTAGTGTTTTAAGGTGCCACACGTTTTGTCTTTCGTTTCGTTTTTCTTTGATTTTTGTCTGCAATTGTTAAATATATTTCCCTCTGACAATTGGAAGCGCAACGCGATACTGTTACTACTACGTGCTACTACTAGGACTGCAGAGCTGGAAGGGGAGTCTTTTGGGGTCTTGGGAGTCGAGCCCTGGGAGGCGGCCTTCTCGCCATCAGGCCAAGTGTGAGCCATGGGCGTGACTCGGGTTGTGTTTCGTGTTGGGAACTCAAAAAAAGACTTTTGAGAGGCCCATGCTGTCGTCGGTCTCTCTCCGTCCGGGCCCACCTCGTAGGTGTCTTCGAAGCCAAAGTGTGTGTGTGGGGGAGGGGAGTGAAAGGTGAACCAGGGCTTCTGCTTGGAACTCTTTGGGAGAAAAGCCAGACAGAAAGAGAACCGTTCCTAAAACCGACGGACCAAGGGGAAGCCCCACGGCCAAGGTCGCCTCAGACCCCCCCCCAAAATAACGGCTCAGTCGGGCCAACGAATCAAAGAGCGCGAGGGTGCGTCACGTGGCCGGAGAGGAACCGACGCGGACTTCCTCCTCCCCACCCAACCCCTCCCCCTCCCCCTCTCCCTCCCTTCGTGGCAATAGGTGGGGCGGGGCTCCTGACTGAGGCTCTCCAGCCTGGAAAGAAGGCGGTCCGCTCCCATCCTGCTCTGGGGCTAACGCCGGTGGACCACAACTCCCAAGAGGCATTGCGCCCGCTTCCGGCTTCCCTCCCCGGTCTTTCTGGGCGAGCGACGGAGGCTGTGACGTCAGCGGGCGTGAAGGTTCACGGAGGTCGGAGCCGGCGTCTGGGTCGGCTTGGGCGCCGGAGCGGAAGACGGGGCGGGAGTTGGGACGTTTTTCCATCAGGCTCCCCCCCCTTCATGGCGGCCCGCCGGCTCCGGGAAGCCTTGCTCCGGGCAGCGCGGGGAGGACTGAGGCCGAGGGCGTCCATGGCCGGCTGGTAAGAGGGGCGGAAGGCGGGGGGGGAGTGAAGTGAGAGAGAGAGAGGGAGGGAGGGGGGACCGCGAAAGGGGGAGGGCAGAGGAGGGGCAGAGGGGGCGGGGCAACAGGTGGGGGTGGGGGGAGAAGGAGCCTGGCAAAGGCGGGGGGGGGGTCTGGCAACTCCGATCCCCCTAAAACACAAAGGTGAGGGTTGCCACCCCTTTTCCTCTGGCAGGGCTCCTGTGCCTTCTTTCCCCAGGGGTCCCATTCGACGGGTGGCGACGTTCCCCCTCTCTGGCCACGGAGTCTTGTTAGGGAAGTCTTTATAGGATCTGTTGGAGGGGCGCTCCCGCGACAGGCATATCAAAGCAGAGGAAAGCCTTTGGGGAGAAGAAGAGGGGAGAAAGAGACGGCCACAGGGCGTGCTTTGAACATTGATGCCTAATTCTCTTGTATAACACACGACGAAGGAGTTTGGGGAGGGGGGAGGTGAGAAGAGTCTATCGTTGGCCTTGGAAGGTCGGAGGAGGAGGAGGAGCAGGTGGGGGAGGCCTTGGAAAGGGAAGAAGAACCAGAGGTGAAAAGGGATAGAGCCATAGAGAGTGAGAAAGGAGCTCTTTGTAGGGGGAAGGTGGTGGCAGCTGATGCAGAAGGACAGGGCTTGGGTAGGAACAGGGAGGATGAATATGAAAGGGGGTGGATGTCACTTAGGAGCTAAGTCGTGCACACGGTAAGAGAAGGCGTACAAGAGGGAAGCCGCCCACGGAGAAGGCAAGTCTCTGTTGCAATGCCAGAATACAGTGTGAGTTCATATTTATACAGCATGACATACTGCATTTTGGTAATTCCCGAGTTCCTGCAATGAAGAAGGAAAAATGGAAACGGTTGGGCGCACAATAAGCTACAACTTTGGTTTGGTTAGTTTTTTAAATGAGGGAAGAGCAGGAGGTGGCCTGTTTTGGTTCTTTAGTAGCAGTCCCTCTCCTGTAGGTTATTATAACACTGATGCTACACAAGGGCCACAGCCAGGTATTGTTTTGAAAAAGAGTTGGCTTCTGGTTGTTGCTAGATAAATGTTTAAACATGGGATATTTCTGCAGCAAAGGAATGGGAAATGTGTGGCCTTCCAGATGTTGGACTCCAATTCCCATGATTCCTCACCATTGTTATATGGCAGTGGAGGTGAACAGCTGTTTTGGCCCACAACTCCCAGAATGCCAAGCCTGTATTGCTAATGGCAAAGGACTGTGGGAGTCGTGGTCCAAAACACCTGGAGTGTTGAAGGTTTGCACCACTGCTATATGGCAAAGGAGATGCAGTCCAAGCAACTCTGGCAGGTTTTATGAACCTTACTCCTACTGGAGGTAAATATGTGGGGAATTGTTTCTGGCTGCCATCAGAATTAAACGCACTGATCATTGGCTGTGATGGAACTATATAGATTGGAAACTGTACTTCTGTCATTTATAGGCAATGTGTGTCCTTTATATTCTCAAAGGCTTTCACGGTCAGGATCTGATAGTTGTGAGTTTTTCGGGCTGTATCCCCGAAAAACTCACAACAACAATGTGTGTCCTTGTTCTTCTTTTTCTTTTTCTTTTTCCCTGTTCCAGTGTACATTTCATTTAAATCAAATTGATTTAGATTACAGTTTAAATTTAGAGCAGCAACAACAGATGTTTTGATGATTAAAACTTTAAAAAAATCAATTTTGAAGTCATGATGATTTAATCATGATTTAAATTGATCTTTTAAAAAAACCACTAATTTTTATCCACTCTGGCCTGTTCAAAATTGTGTCATTTAAATGAGCTTACCCACTCTGCTAGAAGTTTGTAGACAGAGTTTTAAATGTGAACGCAGAATTAGGAGCTGGTTGCTTTTCCTGATTCAGTTTCATTAAAATAAGACAGTGATTTTGTGGCAGAATCATGGGAGATTATTGGAGGTTTCTAGAGCCTAGTGTTTATTCAAGTGTTGTTCCAGAGAGATCTGGTGTTGTATTAATACATCTTCGGAAATGTGGATGCCAAAGGGTATAATATCCACTGCAATGGTCAGCACTGGATATGTTACGTGGTACATAGTAACTTGGAGACCACCTGGTTCTTGTTTACTGTTGTGTCATTTCCATGTGGAAAAAGCAGCATTGTGAAAGGGTTCTATTTAGCCCATTTAAAGCTCGGCATGTGAATAGCAACTCTTCAGGCCTGTAACTTTTGACAGAAAAGTTGCTAATAGTGTTTAGGTGGAAATGGGTCACCAGTTGACTTGGCTAAGTGTACTAGTTCTTTTGCTATGGGAGCTATGAAACTGAATATTATTTCTTCAGAACATGGCATTGGTGGGACAATGCTAAATTTTGCTCATGCTACCTGTCAAAGTTGGAAAGATTGGTGGTGGGTGCCTTTTTTTGGCCGAGATGCAGCTTTATGAAGATTCTGAGTTGAGGAAGAGGTAGCACCAATTTGGACTCTGGTTCCTCTGACTTAGGATGCCATTGGTTTTAAATAGGCTCTGTTGGAGTTGAGTTTTTTCATTGGCTCCTGGATTAAACAAGTCTGATCAGAAAGTTTACAGGTTGAATGTGTATAAAATACTGTACTGAGGCATGGCAAATATTGACAAGCAATCATGCCTTTCTCTAGTTTGTGCTAGTTATCAGCAAATACCATAAAAGCATAAGAGGAGGCCAACAGCCAGTCAGATGACTATGGGAAATTCACAACCAGAACATGCAGCTCCAGGACTGGAGGAAACATACAGCTACCATGACCTCTTGCCAGCTAGCGTTATGTGATCAGACCAAAGGCCTAGGATTTGTTCCTTACAATGGCCAACCAGATGCCTCTGATGGGACATCAGCTTAAGATCTGGTGCAGGGTCACCTGCCCAGAAGAGGTTCCTGCCATAATGCAGTGTTTGGCCTCATTCGTATAAGTGTTTGGTACATGATATCAATTGTGCCAATGCTGATTAGGGCAATGTGTTTAAATGCCAGACTTTATGGGTCCTTTGTATGAAATGCATCATGATTAAAAAGAGCCAAGCACAGTGTGTTGTGCTGCTCTTCTCTGAGAGTAGCTGGAGCTCTTTAGATAGATAATGTTCTCAGTCTTGTCCCACCCAGACAAAGGTCTTCGGCATATACAGTAGAAGAAAAGGAATTTAGGGATTTTTTTTCTTTGTGTAATTTTCTGCTGCTAATTGATTAGCTATCATGATAAATCTTGAGCTGTGTAATTGGGCACATTACCAGGCCTGTGACTGAGATGTGTCCCAGTGAGACAGAGTTATCGGTGACATGATAGATCCCCTGTACAGCATTTGAACACCTACTGTCGGCTGCAAAGTCCACAGCTCGGCGGTTCAAATCCCGGGTGCCACGCAGCAGAGCGAGCTCCCACTGATAACCCCAGCTCCTGCCAACCTAGCACTTCGAAAGCATGTCAAATGCAAGTAAATAGGTACCATCGTAAAAAGCAGGAAGGTAAAACAGTCATGCCGGCCACGTGGCCATGGACTTGCACAACACTGGCTCTTCGGCTTGAATACGGAGATGAGCACCGCCCCTAGAGTCAGACATGACTAGCACTAGGGAACCTTTTACCTTTACCTTTTTTTAAGATGTATCTTTTATATGAATCTACCATACTTGATCACATATGGACTTTGTGTTTATAACCACTTATAACCTTATGTTATAAGGTTATTGACACTGTGTTTTCAATGTTAGCTTCCATCATTCATAACTTTTACATGGAATTTTTACTCTTTCTTTAACTGCTCGTGTTCTTTTGCAGCTTTAATGTAATGTTGCCTTTTAATGCTGGTGTAAGATGTCCCTCAATTTCCTGCTCTCAATACGTGAACATGTCTTAATTCTACTGGACTGTATATTGTCCCTCAATACTGTAAGCCACCTTGGGTCCTTTTCAAAGGAGAAAGATGGGTAAAAATATTCAAAATAAAATAAATAAATAAATATGCAAATGACACCCAGCTCTGTCTCTCTTTGCCATCTAAATTTGAGGAAGTTGTTGCACCTCTAGTTCAGTCTCGGATGTCCGTAATGGACTGGATGAGGGTGAATAAACCGTAATTGAATCCAGGCAAGGCAAAGGTGCTCCCAGTCAGTTGAAAGGCAGATGACAGAATAGGGTTGCAGCCCGTGTAGGATGAGATTAAACTCCCTGTGAAAACACAGGTGCACATCTTGGGGCTGTTCCTGGACTCATCTCTGAGCCTGGATGACCAGGCTTTGGCAGAGGCCAGGAGTGACTTTGCACAATGACAAGTAGACGAACACTAGCTGTGCCTGTTCCTGGAGAGGTCTACTTTGGCCACAGTGACACCTCTCTCTGTAACATCCTGACTGGATTACTGTAGCACACTCAGTCTGGGGCTCTCTCTGAAATGTGTCTGGAAACTTTAGCAGGTCCAAAGTGTGGCAACCTGATTACTAACTGGGGCTGGTCAGAGGGCTCATATTCCCCCACCTCCACCCCGCCCCTCATTACGGCAGCTCTACTGGCTGCTAATCTCTTTGTGACCACCATTCAAAGTGTTGATTCTAACCTATAAAGCCCTAAACAACTTGGATCCAAGCTATCACAGGGACCGTATCTGCTTTTATGAGGTTGCTTGAGGTGTTAAGTAGAGATGGGCACAACCAGGAAAAATGACGTTTCGAGTTGTCGTGTGTCGGAGCCGGCCCGTTTCGGCTCGTTTCCGTTTGTTGCGAAATTTTTCAAAAATTTGTCGTTTCGTTTGTCGTCTGTCGTTAGTACTGGTTTAGGGGGGGTAGGGTAGCGGGCTCCTGGAGGCACCTCTCTGGGGTGGGTGGGTGCCTCTTCTGGCTTGCTACCAAGGGAAAAGGAAGGGTACATGACGGTGTAGCCATTGCGTACCAAGTGGCACTGGTAGAGGCACCTCTCTTTTGGGTGCCTCTACTCTGACTCACTAAGAAGGACAGCATACTGGCGTACAGGTTTTGGAACTTGGACTGGTGAGCGAGGTGAGAGAGGAACGCCTCTCTGCTGGGCGCCCTATGGCTCACTAAGAAGGGAAGTGTACTTGCGTATAGTGCAATGCGAGTACAGATCTGGCTTAGGGTTGGGGTTAGGGCAAGGGCTAGGCTTAGGGTTATGGGTAAGGTTAGGGTGAGTTAGTGGGCTGCACCTCTGGGTGCATCTGACCCACTAAAGAAGGACAGTGTACTGGCGTATGGGTTAGGGTTAGGCTTAGGCTTAGGTTTAGGGTTGGTGGGCTTTTTATGCCCGACTGACACATCCCAGAAGTCTCAGTCAAAACCTGGGCAAGTGGCCATGTGATTGGTGGAATGGCTCCAAAAATTTGCATGGTCCCATCCCATGGCCAGCCCATCATTGCGCGTGCAGGTGTAAAAAAATAATAATAAATAAATAATAAAATAAAATCAATGGAGATGTTTTGTTGCAAGAAAAACCCACTGCTGCTACTGTAAAAAATTAGGCAGTTAAAATACCTACTTTTTGCATGTTTCTGTGTGGTGCTTTGGTGGGTTTTTGGACCACAATTTCAAAAAAAATATTGCTGTCGCCATTTTGGATCCCCCCGCACCGCATGGCATGGCGATTGGCGACACGACGAGGATGCCCCCCACCAGAGCAGCCCAGGACAGGAGAGGGGGGAGGCCGGGGACACCCCCCCCCGAAACCACCCCTCTGGTAGGTGCCTTCACTCAGGCAGGCATATTTTCGCCTGCTTTTTTGGCTGGGAATCGTTTTTTTTTTAAAAAAACAAACTTTTTTTCTGTGCCGCTTGGCATTGCGCGATCGCCGCGATGCCATGAACGACAGCGACAAATCAGACCCAATTTTTCTTTTATCGGTTCGAGTTCGAGTTCTGACGGCTTAATTGTTGTTTCCGTTTCCGTTGCGTAACAGAAACGAGGAACGGAAACGGAAACGAGAATTTCGCCAAGTCGTGTCTTAAGATCACTGGGAGAGGCATCTCGCAGTTGGGATACCCAGGTTTTGATGGTGGCCAGGACGTCATTTGCACAGTTAAGAGCAATGCACTAGGTATGACAGTTTCCTGATAAGTCTGATCTGGCCACGGTGATGCATGCCCTACCTAGTTATATCCCAGTGGTTTACTATAACACAGTCTTATGTGGGACTACCCATGGAAAATGTCAGTAAACTTCAGCAGGTCCAAAATGTAGCCTCAGATTTCTGATGGGGGGAAGTTACAGGGATCACATAACCCCCTTTTACATCAGCTCCACTGGCTGCCAGTCTTCATCCCCTTTTCCCTGCATGTGTGTGTTTATTTGTTGTTTAAACATTTTTACCCCACCTTTCCCCTCAAAAAGCACCCAAGTAGGCTTGCATAAGTAAAAGACAACATTTAAAGCCATAGACAGGATGTATACAAATACTGTACTAAAAAGCATGAAACAAATGCCACACTAAAAGACAGTAAACAAAAACAGCACCAAAACACATTCAAAGTAGTAAAGTGCAACACTCCAATCTGGAGGGGGGAAAAACTCCACTTGAACAGACAGTCACTCAGGGAAACCTTGCCTGAAGAGAAGGGTATTGGCATGCTTGCAGAAAGACAGCAAAGATGGGGCCAGCCTGGCATCCTGTGGGAGGGAGTTCCAAAGTCTGAGAGCAGCAACAGAGAATGTCCTCTCCTATATCCTCACCAGATGTGAAGGTGATAGAACCAAGAGAAAGGCCTTCCTGGATTATCTTAACACCCAAGCAGGCTCATAAAGGGAGGTGTGTTCCTTGAGCTAACTTGGGGCCAAGCTATTTAGGGCATTTATAGGTTAAAATCAGCACTTTGAATTATGAATCAATGCTAACCTCTGAAGGGGCAGATGTCCCTTCCCTCTACAGAGGAAGATTTGTATTATACTTGAATAGCTTTGCTAAACTGTCATCGGCAACATGCCTTGCCTCCGTGTTCCCTCCTAATAATAAAATGAAGATACATAATGCAGGATGATTGTGAAAAAGATTAGCAAGTACACCATGTTCTGTTCTGGATATCTCTAGTTGTCTATCTTTGGAGAAGCCTGGGACAGCCATCAGAGTTGTGTTGATATGATATTTGTAAAGATAGAGTTTTATTGTAAATTTTAAATTGAATGATGCCAAATTTGAGAACTTGTTTAGCTAAAAAACCTGGGTTAAAATGTGGGAAGTAAATATCAGGAAACATCATAAGGAACTAACAGAGTGTAACCTTCTTTAGAAGATGGGTGTGGCTTTTCAGAAGGGCAATTTCATGTGTTTTTACCTGAAAGCTGTGAACTGTTCTTGTTTTTGTTGTTGGTTGATTGAGAGACCGAATCAATCAGTCATAAATTAATCAATCAAATCCATTCTGACTTACGTCAGTCCTTTTCAGAGTTTTCTAGGTAGAGGGCACTCGGAAGTGATGTACCCATTCCTTCTTCTGTGGGCACGCAAGAACTGTGTAGCTTGCCTCAAGACACTAAAGGGTGTTTGGCTTAGATGTGTACGCCTTTCACCGTTTCTGTCTGTTGTGCCCGTGTGTTGCGTTTGAGCCACAAAAGGCACCAGCCAGAGATTTCATCACCAATGCCAAGGTCCAGTGAATTTTTTTCACAGCTCTGAGGCATGGCTTAGAAAATCTCTGCATTTGTGTGAGGAGGGAGGGGACCCCTTGGCCACTTGATTGGGGAAGAAAGGGATTGGATGTGTGGGGCTCACACATCCAGATTAAAAGCACCTGGTTTTGCCAGTGGGGCCCTGGATTTCCTGTAACTTCCTTACGTAATCGTCCTCTTCACAATCATTGCTTGGCAGCCCTTCAGAATAAATGTCCCAGCGAACCTGGTGGACAAGTGTTTACTCTTAAGTGTGCGCACTTTCCAGTGTCTGTGTTTCTTTACATTAGCTGCAGTATTCTCTCCCATTGAACGGATATAATCCTTCCTGGTTGACGTTGCATGTGACAGATATACCCTGGCTGCTTTGTGATCCTTTGCGGGGGGGGGTGTCTTCTGGTCTCTCTCCATCCTTCTCCCTTGCTCTGCGGTGTTTATTTATTTATTTATTAAAAAGCACCTACTTAGTTTAGCTCTTGTTCATGAATCACATGTTGAGAGAGAGATTGAATTGGTGATAATAATATAGTATACAGTATGTTCATTATTTTGCCCTCCATTTTAGAGAAGGCTTTCAGGCAGAGGTTGAACAACAGGTGGTCTGGGGCTGGTGGGCACCCTTGGCTGCCACCAGGACAGCCCCCAAAGTTGTAGAGGGACCACTTGCATTTCCCTAGAGCTGGCTGTGGAGGGTAAAAAAAAAAACCACGCACAGAGAGGCCAGAGTTCCTGTTTCCTGGCTTCCAAGATTGTTAGGAGGTGTTAAAAAAAAGATCTCGATGGTGATTGCTGGCTTGTGTGTGGTCTCTCTCTTTCTGTGCCTGCCTGCCTGCCTGCCTGCATCTGTGGATGGATGTTTATGCATTGCATTTCTGCATCTCTCAATAACCAGATGCAGCCCTCAGGACAGGGAATGGTGTGAACCCCACAGCTGAAGGAGGTCCCTGTACAGCAGTAATGCCCAGACTTTGGCCCTCCAGATGCTTTGGGCCACAACTCCCACAGTTTTTTGCCATTGGAAATACAGGCTTGGAATTCTGGGCTTGGAAATACAGGCTTGGAATTAGTGGTCCAAAACATTAGGAGGGCCAAAGTTTGGACATACCTGCTGTACAGCCAAGTCTTTGAGGAACAGACGCGGAGCACAGTGAGGCTGGCGATGATCCTCTTCATTCATTCTGGGGCACCAGACAGATACAGGCCCTTTGGATGGGTTCCTTAAGAGTCTGTGGTTCCAAACTTCAAAAGCCTCAGCAAGGGACTCTCCCCATCCCCTCCTTCCCTGACAGTTTCCACTGAGCGTGACTGGTTGGCAAGAGGCAGCTCTGCTGACCTAGTGGGAGGAGGGCTGCATGGATTAAGACTTATGCAAGTCTCAACCAGCCACAGGAGGGCCTGGTATAACCTGTCTGAGGCTTCCTCCCTTGACCTTTAGAACAAGCCTTCCCCGAGGCAACCAAGGTCATTGCTGCCTATTAATGAATGGGAGTGTCTGAAATGGTTCTGGTCAGGGCGCAGACTCGGTGCACATGCTTTCTCTCTCACTACCCACAAGCGAGATGTGTGGACAGTTGAGGGTGCAGCCCAGGGGTGAAAGTTTGAAAACCCCCCACACACCCGCACACACTTCCCCACTTGTACCTCCTTGGCCGAGGCCGGACTGGAGAATCCATAGGGGTCCCTTCTTGCTCAGCAGTTCTATGCCGAGGTTGATGACTTTGTATGTAAATGGAAATGATCACCGTTCTGTCCTAATGAGGCCTGGACACCGTCTTCCAGACAAGCTCTGCCATGGAGCAGTCAGGAGTTCTGCGAGGGCCCAGGAGGCATCGGATCTGCTGGCCTTGCTTCCTCTCTGCTGCTCTTAATGGTGTCCAAAGCATAGCACCGGTGGCCTTTCCTCCTCGCTTGGCTATCTCTGGAGTGAGCTGGTAAGGAGCCCCCACCCCCACCCGGTGCTTCTTCATGCTCCAGATCAAACATACCAAGAGCCCAGCTAGCATTATGTTCACAACTGCATGAAAAAAAATATGGAAGTGAGCCAATGATGTGTCTGTGCTACCTTGCTTGTATCTGGCTTTTCCAGGAGGTTCCTGCATCACCACCACCACCACCAACAACAAAAGCCCTGCTTCTTCGTTTTAATAATTGTTTTGCAATTACCTTGATGCTGGGGAGGGGCAGCTTGGGAGAGATAAGAGTGTCATTGGAGGAGGAGGAGGTGGTGGTGGTGGTATTTCTGGGCCCTTATCTCATCTTGTCTGCAGACGGGAGGGATAAACCTTGGTAGCTGTCGTAGGGTCCATTTCTCCAGCTTCCTTCTTTGGTCAGCATTGCAGAGGTGTTGACTGAGGAGAAAACTGCAAAGGGTAGCATTTTGGCCCAGGAGACATCCTACGAAAGAAGTGGGGCAACCATCAGAACTGGGGAAGTGGGGGAATCGCATGTGGGGTGGCTACATGAGAGGCAATGCAACAAAAAGAGACACGCAAGACTCCTCCCTCACCCCATTGCTCTTAAGACCACCACTCTTGTTGCCTCTCCAAATTGGCTGTCCTTGGCTAGAGCTGATGGGATTGGCACTCCAACAGTACTTGGAGGGTCACATGTTCCCAGTTTTGAGTCACCTGCCCTGAATGATTGGTTATTAGCGAGGTCCATCCACAGGTAAGAAGACAAATTGTCAGATCTTCTTCCAAACGGTTCTCTGGCTGTGTGTGCAAGAGAGAGAGCTGGGAGCCTTAAGGTGAACAGGTGACTTTTGTCCCTCGGAATTCATTGTCCCAAAGTCAAGAATGTGTGACCTGTAGAAGCCAGTGGGTATCACCAGCCACAGAAATTTCATATATCCCAGCGACAGGCTCTGTATGTGGCTCCGGTCCTTTCTTGTGGGACTCAGTGAGTAGAATCTCGGGCAAGTGCTCCTCTTTTGCTTCCAGTTGGGCAGCAAGACGCACAGAATGGTCTCCTTCGGAACGGACCTCTTAGGGAACGTAACCACTCAGCATTTCAACTTTGCAGTTTCAGGTATATGCCCTCCTGCGGGATTCTGATGATCCGAGCACCCCATGCCGTCAGCAGTCTCGATCTGGATCTGAGCGCTCAGCACAGCCGAACCTTCATCAATTTCACCGCACCTTTCACCAATAAACGGAAAGAATATTCCGAGAGGCGGATCATTGGGTGAGCAGAGGATGGGGGAGCTTGTGATCAGAAGGAAACTGTCCCCTACCATCACCACCAGGCTTGATCATTCTGTATGTAGCACTTGCACAGGTAACTTTCACCTGACTCTGCCTTGCAAGTGGATGTAGTCAGGCAAAACATTAGCCTGTTAAACCCGGCATTCTGTTCCTTTCTGCTTATTTTCCTCACCAACCGATGATAGACCAAGACATGCTCTCATGGCTATTGGAAGTACGGTACAGTGGTACCTTGTATAAAGGAATTAATTCGTTCCAAATGAAATTATGTTAAGCAAATTTTCCTTTATACAAATTCCCATAGGAATGCATTGAAAATGGAGTGATCCCATTTTTATGTTGTACGGATTCTCCCCATAGGCGATTATGTTAAGCAAATTTCCCCTATCTCTGGAATTTTTTATGTTGTACAAATTTTATGTTATACAAGCTGTTTGTTATACAAGGGTCCACTGTAATTTGTTGCTATCATGACTAGCACCCATTTGAAAGCCCATGTCTAATTCATTTCAAGAGCCTTCTGATTTAGTGACGGTCACTGCTTCTTCTTGTGGCAGAACCAGCCGTTTGAGTTTGTGCCGTGTGCAGGACTTCCTTTTGTCTGTCTTGAAATCTGCTCCCATTCAGGGCCATTGGGTGTTGCTCAGTTTCAGTGGTCCAAGTGGTATGTTTCATGTCAGCCACACACATCATAATTTTATGCATCTGTTGGCAGAGCTTGAAAAGAATATCTTACAAGCATTGCTCTGCTTTTGGGGGTCCAGGGGAGTTTTATTTTTGAGCAAATAAAGTAGCAATCAGGCATTTTTAAAAAAGCCACTGTTCTGCCCATCATTGTATTTACTTGTCCCTTTCCCCAAAGTAAATAGTTGCAGAGATACAGTGGTACCTTTTAAGACACAAAAAACCCTCTTAGTTAAAAAAAAACATGAATGGGTATGCTTTGCATGACAAAAAAATCCCCATGGGATGCTTTGCAAGAAGAAACACCATTTCAAATGTACCTGGGTGGTGGTGGTTATTTTTGTCTTTATTCTGGTCTCCGGAATGGATTAATCCATTTCCAATGCATTCCTATGGGAAACCATGTTTCACAAGACTTTTTTTTCATAACAAGAAGTGACCCGTAGCCCCCAGAACGGATTAATCTATTTTCAATGCATTCCTTTGTGAAACTGCATTTTGTAAGACAAATATTTCTTGAAACAAATTCATCCGTAGAACAAATTAAATTTGTTTTAAGAGATACCACTGTAGTATTGAAAGATACTCCAGCAGTCAGGGCACTAGGGTAATAAGATATTAGCTCCAGGTGGTACAGTATTTGAGCAAGTCACTTAAGCTATGTTCCTGAAGACAATTGCCTGGGAGGTAGTCCTCTTTAAGTGAGTCTGTTTGGCATCCCAGTAGTAATTGTGCTCTCCATCCTTGTTATCTTCTATGCAAGAAATTTAGTCCTTTGGGGGCCACTGAAGGATGTGAGAGATGATACTTCCGTGGTGCTTCTCCATCTCTGACTTACTCTGAGCACGATAGTTTAGAAGATGACAAAGACAGTTTCCTTTATCTTGTGACGCATCGTCATGTGCACTTTGGCATCGCCATGCCATGTTTGAGTGTCCTTATGGCCGTCAATTCCTTGGATCGTGCCATTAGCTAATGGCTTCTTTGGGGTGATGTTTATGGTCACCCTGTTGTCTTGAAGCAGCTGATGACACAGTGCCCCTTGAGCAGCCCCCCCCCAAATCCACCCTCCCTCTGTTTCACAGTTACTCCATGCAGGAAATGTACGCGGTCGTGTCCAATGTAGACGAGTACAAGGACTTTGTTCCCTGGTGCAAGAAATCAGTGGTGGTATCTAAGCGTGCTGGCCATGCAAAGGCCCAGCTGGAAGTCGGATTCCCTCCGGTGATGGAACGTTACACCTCCATTTTGACACTAGTGCGCCCCCATCTGGTGAAGGTAAGGTTTGCTCCCCCCCCTTTCTGGTGGTCACTTTCTCATCTGGGAGGACTGTTTGTCATTGAAGCAGAAAAACAAATAGTAGGATGTGCCACAGGATGGACCCCATGTGTCCCCAGGGCCTCAGTCCCCCCACCCCACCCCCAAGAACAGTAGAGCTTGTTGGAGGTATCAACTTAAGAAGCTCACCTTGCTGCATGTTGGAAGGGGGCTGTGCTTCAGCGGAAAGGCACAGGTGCTTCTGGCTTGGGTGTAGCTTGGAAGACAGCGTCCCATGAGCCCTTAGAGACGTGACAAGATGCTCATGGGTGGAGGAGAATGGGGAGCCAGGGCAGGGAATAGGTGATATTCCCATGCCACCTCTTCATGGTAGTCATGGGCTTGGGATAGGCTAGCCAAAGCCTTCTCTTACCTTGCCTCAACTCTTTTCCCCTCCAGGCTGTCTGCACCGACGGGAAGCTCTTCAACCATCTAGAGACGAACTGGCGCTTCAGCCCCGGCATCCCAGGCTATCCTCGCACGTGCACTGTGGACTTCTCAGTAAGTGCCACCCCCCCCCAGACTCCCCGTGGCCTGGTAACGCTTCCTCCCACTGGCTCAGCTCTTCTTGTCTCAGGAGGTGACAAGGCGACCCCTTTTCGAAGAGGGCCGCTGGGAAGACTGCCTGCCTCTGATGCCAGCCCAGAATGTATTGCCATTGCTTTGGACATTTCCCCCCTCTTCTTTTGAGGGTGGGGAGGTTTGGGTTTAGTTCTCAGATTTCACAAGGCTGGTACGACCACTGGTGTGGGGTTCTGGGAATTGTTATCCAAAAGTAGCATGCTGAAGCTCTACTCTTTTGACTGTCCAGGAAAAGGTAGCTTTTAAATTATTTCTTTTATTTCATTTTTTTCAATTTTTATTGACTAGGCTGCACTCAGCTGAGGCAGCAGATATTTGTCCTCATCTGCTCCAGCGGCCCAATAAATGTGAGTTCACGCAGGAAGGCAGGGCTCTTGAGTGTTGACTTCCCTGCGTGGCTGCACCACTGTGTCCTTGAGTGAAGCCAGATGCCCTTCTGTGCCGGGTGTGAATACAGTACTTACTGTGTGTGACCCTCGGCCTCCTCCTTTCCTTTGGTGCCTTACAGCGTAAAGCTCAAGGAGCTTGCAAAGGTAATGCTGGGCCTGTGATTTCTTTTCTCCTTGGTCCTGCATTAAAGAATCCTGTTTGCTGCGACAAAGGTTGCTGTGGAGCTCTTCTCTTAGGGTAGAGAAGAGCCCCACAGCTCATTTTTAAGATTTAGCCTGAGCCACAAGGCAAGGCAGTGTCCCTGCCTGGAATAAGCCTCCCCCCCTGCCACAGAGGCCCTTTGTCTGTTTCCTTTCGGTTGGGTTTTCCTGACCGGGGCTGACTGAAAACCATTTTGAGGAAGGTGTCCAGGAACTTGGAGAGAAGGAAATCTGCTCTCCTTCTGTCAATTCTCGACCACCTTCTGCTGTTGCTTCCTTCTGCTTGGGATAGCCTTTGCAAGGGGATGCCGGCATGCCGGAGAGACGGGCCCTTGAAAATCCGTCCCTCTGGATTCAGATGCTGCCTTACAACCCAGGGTGGGGAAGATGTGACCTTCCAGGTGGTCCCCCTGCATCTCCCAGCAGCCCTGGGCAACAGAACAAATGGTGATTTCCCACAGGAATTGCGGGGCCGGCTACATCTAAAAGGCGCCGTTTACCCCATTTTCTTGGCTCAGTAGCCAAGAGCCAGAGGCTCTTTCAATCACAGCTAAAGAAACAGAGGAGTGTAAGAGAGTCTGGCATGGGTGGCAAAGCGGGCAATGAGGCAAAAGCTGCTCCAGCCAATGGAGAATTCTCCCGTCACCCTAGGAATACTGTACCAGAGTATTTCTCAAAAGAACCCAATAGAACTTAATACACTGATACGATGAGGGGGTAGAGTGAGACCTCTCAGCCTCGCCTGTTGCGGTTGGGGAACTGAAACCCCCAAGTAAATGTCAGCCATGGAGCATGTCTTTTATTCCAGACAGTCCCCGTGAGCCTCCTCAACCAAGGTCATGGCCATTTGTTGTGTCACAGCGTGAGGTGTAACTCTCTCTCTTGCTGGGAGGGGCCTGGCCTGGCCTGGCCGGGTTTCCTTCCTGCTTCTGAGGTGCTGGGGCCGTCCGCCTCTCACTCTCCGCCTCTTTCTCCCCTCAGATTTCCTTCGAGTTCCGCTCCTTGCTGCACTCCCAGCTGGCCACAATGTTCTTCGACGAGGTGGTCAAGCAGATGGTGGTGGCCTTTGAGCGCCGGGCGTCCAAGACCTTCGGCCCCGAGACCCGCATCCCCCGAGAGCTCATGTTCCACGAGATCCACCAGACGTGAAGGGACCCCTCACTGTTTCCGGGGTTGTGCGGACAACTTGGCACTGGGATTGGGGGGGGGTTGCAATCAGGGCATCCCCAGCCTGCCTGTTTTTAGTCTATTTATTTGGTTTATCTCGATAGCCTGTCTAATTTATCCACTGGGCCTGGTGTCATGAAAGAGACTCGTTCCTCAGGAGAAGGGCTGCCGTGTCATCTTCAGAGCAACCTCTGAATCCAGTCTCTTTTTCCCCCTTTCCCCCTTTTTTGATGCTGGGTCATATATATAGAGAGAGAGAGAGAGGGAGAGAGGGAGGGAGGGAGAGATTTTGTAGCACACTTTTATTTGAAACTTCCCTCCCCTCAACACCCCTCCTAAAATCTGAAGCTTGTCCCCCTAACCCTAACCCCATTCACTGTCCACCAGTTATAAGCACCCATCGGGTTTCCTTAGGCTGCAGATGGTGCCAATCCCCGTTTCTTGGCAGAAGCTTGCAGGCATCCTGTGACTCTGCTTCAGTTGCCTAGCACAGGGCCTGTTAGAATAATGTGTCTCTTAAATCATGTGGGCGTTTGAAAAGAAAAAAGAAACACAACCCCCTTGCCACCCAGACTGCCTCTTAGGGAGAGAGAGGACCATCTGAGGCAGAGAGGCTGGAACTGTGTCACCGAGTAGCAACTGGGTGCGCAGTTGCCCTGCCAACTTCGGCCTGCTGCGGAAGGGTGGGTCGAGGGTGGGCAATGTGAGGAGAGGGGACAGGCTGGGTGCTTCAGTGTCTGTTACAAACAGAAGCAGAGCACAGGTGAACCACATGGTCTCCGTGCCACAGCCTCTGGGCCTGGGCTCTCCCTCACTCAAAGAGTGTGTTTCGGCTTTGATGGCTGTTAAGCGGCCTAAGACGGTGGGCACCAACCACCGTGTGACTGCCTTTGGGCCGGTAGTTGAGTGCCACAGGGCCTTGGTCCTTGGAGGAAAGGTGTGTGCCAAATGGGGGTTAAGGGAAGGACCCTTGGAGGCTGGGCTGGGTTCTTAAAAAAAGAGAGATGTTAGAAGCCCCAGATGGGTAGATAAGAGTGGGTCTATGGAACATTTCCTGTTGGCCTGCTGCTGGAGCAGGCCACGCCGCTGGAGTTGCCGTGTTCTCTGGAATCACTAATATCTGAAGCTCAAAACTTTCACATCTCACCTGGAACACCAACAACAGGGGTCTTCGTTGTGCCGTTTTGGGTAACTCAGCCAAGGCCGTAGGCCTGTTCCCAGGAGAGTGGCCATGCTTTCTGAAATTCCTCAAGATGCAGTTCCCTGCTGCAGGGGACGGCCAGAGGGAAGTAATGGGGAAACCCCCTCTTTCCAGGAGCTTAGTCAGAAGCTGTGGAGCCTGGCTTCAGTTCAGCTGTGGGTCAGACCCCTGGAGGACTCCATTTCAGGGCCTTCCTGCAAGCCGGTCGGTCGGTGGAGATATTTTGCCTACCACTGCTGCCCCACCTCCTGCTCCCTCTGGAGATGATCCAAATGTTCCCGTATCAGATATGTTCTTCTCTTGCCTCTTTTGTTAGGATCGCTTAGTGTTCTCTTGTTAGGCAACAAAGGATTTTTTACTGATCTTAAGACGCACATTTTGCACTAACGGTGCACGCACAAGAGTGGTGGGGTCGGGGAGCCAGCTCAGCCTTGGTCAGAGATCCACAGAAGGACTGGACCAACCCCTTCACTAGGACCATAAAGCCTGATGGGATGGCTTTTCTGGCCTCTTAACTTGCAGAAACCCCATTGTCAGGAAAGGGTGGGAGGGTTCCGGGATTTTAGGCCAAATGTATTTAATTCCTCTCTCCCCCCCCGGGTGCTGTAACCTTAAGCACTCTGTCAAAAGGCTTGTCTGTGCGGTGTGATCCGTTGGGCATTTGGGGCACTAGGGTGCAACTCTTGCAATTGCTTGCTTGCTGGTGGGGAGGAGTGTGCACCTGCATTCCTGACTGCATGGATGTGCAACATCTGGGCAAGCGTGCCAGGGAGGGAGCAGAATCCGCCTGTTGGTTTCCGTAGCTTCCTGTTAACATTTGATTCCCGACCATAATTGAACTGGGGTGGGAATTCTCCCCCCCCCCACTTCTGAGAGGAGGTCTGGATGTTGCCACTGAATGAAAAAATAAATAAGCATAGGGATAGGGGGCCAGAGGAAGACTGCTGGCTTTCAAGGCCCTGCTTTTTTTTTTGTCCGCGTGCTTCCGGGATTTTTGGCTGCTGAGATCCTGCCAGCTGTCATGTTAGAAGGCAGCTTATCCAAGCTTCAGAGGGATGGCAAGAGCTGTCTCCTGACCTGGAAGGGTGTGCGTGTTGCAGAATAGGTGAGTCAGCTGTTTTTTGGTGGCCTCAAGGCGTGTGCTCAGCTTTCTTGCAAAGAGTTAAAGGTGTACCTGTTCATCCTGCACCCATCTGATGATGTGCAGATTTCCAGCTGGTGCCAGAGCTGGGGAACAACTGTTGACCTGTTGTTGTTTTTACGGCCAGCCACTTGCCTGGCTTGGAGGGAATTCCAGAAGTCACCATTGGCCTCTGGGGCTTCTATAGGTTTTAGCATGTCTTCTGTCTCAGTGTGTGGGAGCATGGTGTTGGCATCATGGGTATGGGCTTGGCCCTTTTCTGAGATGTTCCCTCCTTTCCTGTTGTCTCCTCCTCCCAGTCTTGCATTTCTACACATACTCCTTTCCCTGCTCCCAAGTTCTGCTAACTGGCCTAAGGTGGCCTGGTTCCAAAGAACCATCCTTCTGCTCTTTGGGGCCATTGAAACTATTGACTTGCTCTTTATCCCAGTTCCTGCACTCGCTCTGTACACAAGGGAAGCAGGCTTTTTGTCAGAGAGTGCATCTGGGTATGGTCTCCTCTGGAAGGAAAGGATTGCCGTTTTCAGGTTGGTGTTTCCCAGGATGCCTGTCTGAGCAAGGCCCTTCCTTCCTTCCTTCCTAATGCACCCACCTGTCATTCAAGAGGCAGAAATCCCTGCAGGAAACTCCCTTGAGGGGGGATCCTGGTACCTTTTCAAATATGTCACTCGTGGTCATTGCCTTATATCCCACTCTGTCAGGAAGGCTCTCTTCATTTTCTCCTGAAAATCTGCCATATGAGAACTTTCCCCTTCCTGCTGCACTGTTCTTGGGTTCTGAAGGGCGCTCTAGGTCTTGGAGCTCTGCAGGAATTCCCTCAGCCAGACTTGTTCTGGAGACCTCCATCAAAGCCCTGAGGGGTTTTCAGGTTCTTACCGCTAATGGATTCAGGCTGTGGCGGCCACTTGTTTTGTTTGGTGAAGATTTGAGTGGGCAGGGCGAATCTCTTGGTTGAGGGAAGCTACAGGGGATTATGGGCCCAGCAGTCTTTGTTGAGAGGCTTTTTGCTGCCCATACCCTAATGGAAAGAGACGGCCACGCCCACAATCCCTCGCAATGTTGGCAGGGCTTTGCTGGGCCCACCCATTTCTCCTCTCTTCTCAACAGAGGATGAACATGGCTGCTGGGGCCTTAGTTGTAAAGCAGGCATGTCCAAACTTCGGCCCTCCAGATGTTTTGGACCACAACTCCCACAGTCCTTCACCATTGGAAATACAGGCTTGGAATTCTGGGAGTTGTGGTCCAAAACATCAGGAGGGCCGAAGTTTGGACATGCCTGTTGTAAAGGGATCTGTGCAGATCTTGAGGGCTGTGGTTCACAGGTTCTGGGAATCTCACCATGCTTGCCAGGTAGAGTAGAGAATGGGGTCTTGTTGGGATGGGCCGAGACGCACGCTCTCCCCATCCAGGCATGTGTGGGGTGGGTGGGAAAATAAGACGGCTGATTTCACCTCACGGCATGACAGCTGAGCCAGTTCTGGGTCCTTTCCGCCCGTGCCTGTACAGACTTGAAACGGAAGCGAATTGGAACCCATATGTTTATAGAAGGCTTGTTGACACGGAAAGAGAATTTGAATAGGCCTGGGGGAATCCCACAGCTTTCACACCTGACCGTTAAGAGGCAGTTTGGGAACCACACATCCTCTCTCAGAGCAGCTGCAAAGATAAATGCAAGAAGCCTTGCAAATATTGGAAGAGAAAAGTTGGTTACCCTCATCCTGCAAGCAGGTCTTGGTTCTTCTACTGCTGTACGACCAGAAACAATCATCTATTTTCTATCATGTCTTAAAAGATGCAGACTTTTTCTTCTCCCCACTCCAGCCCTTTTAATAGTTTGGGAATAATTCTTCAGTCTACATTGTGTGTGTGATCTGAGGGCAACAGCAGTCTTCTTGCTGGATTGAGTCAGCTTCCATTGAACCTGCTTGGCTTTCCTTTTGTTTAAATCTGTTTCAGGTGGTGTCTTTGAATTAACCAGCTGTGCCGGAGTTGGCAGATTGTAAGAGAAAGTTTTGAGCGCCTGAGGGGTCATGTGGCTGCTCAGGGACTCTTCCCCCAGTAGCTAAGTGAGGCACGGCCCCCCCCCGCTCTTTCATAAAGAGTACTCAAAGCAATATCCTGCCGGTGCCGAGAGTTCAGTTTTAGGGGATTCCTAGCTCCCCCCACCTTCAAAAAGCACACCAAATACAATTTCTGGGTCTTACAGGTAACATAAAAATGCTTAGGTGATGCTTTTAAAAAAATCTGAGAAGCAAGCAGGGTGGCTCAGTTAGATTTCCATCGGCTGTGGACTGCTACCCTTGAAAGGGTTGCGACACTGAGACATTGGGGTGGGTGGGTTTGCAGTTATGTACATCTTCAGAATTGTGCTTGCCCTGGCTAAAACAGTTTCAGTTCTTTTTATTTTTATTTTGAACGGTCCTATACAGCAGCTCCTTCACAGTAGGTCTCGCACCGAGGACCATCCGTGCCCTGCCAAGGTGGCTTCTCCAGTGCCCACCAGGACAGAATGGTGGTCACCACAGACTCCTTTGGGGCAGAAAATAGCCCCCAAAGGTAGTTGGTTCTTCTTCCCTTTCCAAGCCATTTCCATGTAAGGCCTTGTTGTTTCTCCCTTCCAGGCACTACCGCCCCCTGTAGGTGAGCGCTCGACTACAGTTGTCACAGCCAACTTGGCTTCTTCAGATGAAAAGCAGAGTGTCCCTCCAAAGTCTGGTGACTTCTTGCGTGGGGGACACGGAACAACAACAAAAAGGGGTTCTAGCTTGCATGCAGTCATTTGGTAGGGAAGGACCCGTATCCGACCTCTCTGATGTACGGCAGAACCAATTCTAGCTCTTGGAAGGAAGGATAGATCCAGTTTTTGTGGAGAGGCTGTACAGCAGACTGTACTGTTAGCTCGGCTGTTCCTCCGAATTATCGGAAGTGATTCTTCAGTCATCGGGTTGTGGTTTCTAGAGGCTACTCTCAAATTTGTTTTAAGCACATTCTGGGACTGAAGGACCCAGAAGGCTAGAACTTCCTGAAGAATTCTTCAATTTAAAAGCAGTCCATGGTGCTGATCTTCGCTGTGTTTTTGTTCCACTGAAATCAGTGGACTCTTGAGCTTTGGTTGCAGTAGAATCCAATAACTGACAATAGGCTTCTAGTCAAGTGCATCCAAGTCCGGGGCTCCCTTTCAACCTCATCCTGCAAGTTCAAGCCCCTATCAGGCCTTGCACAGCCTTATGTTCCGGTCAGGCCTGCCTTAGTGGGACCTACGTTGGATCTTTGGAACGGCCTCTCTCCGGGTAGAATTCAGCAGCTTGTGGCTTTCGGCCTCAGCCTTCGTCCTTCCCAATGTTTTGCATTTCAACGCCCTGGAAATAAAGTCTAAAACATTGGGGTGACGTTTGAGGGCAAATGCCTCAGAAGGCAGTTGATTCTGAATGCTCTTATTGCATGAGGCTGGACCCCCACCTGCATGAAACATCAGGTCTCCTCATTTGCCACGGGCACAGCAAAGCTATGGGGAACATTGTAGTGCCTTCTGCTTTTACCTGTGTGTATGTGTGTGCATGTGTGTGTCGGCCTCCTGACCCCCCCCCCCCAAAAAAAATTCCCTGATGCTTCTTCGCCTGGGATGTGCTACCTCAGCTTGCAAAAAAGGAGATGGTTCCAGGGCCAAGTTGGAAGACTGACTAGAGATGATGTCATGCACCATAGAAGGAAACTATTATTCCCCCCCCCACCTTTCCATTCAATGTGAATTTTAGCTGATCATTGGAAAAAATTCTGTACGAGAATGTTCCAACACCAAACCTATCCCAAGAGCATTTTATAAGACCAATTAAAAAAATTTTGTTTGCAAAAGGGTACAGGCGCATTCAGTGTTTATTTTGATGATCAGCACCAAGGGTGGAGGCACACTGTGGGCCACAACCGGGTAAGGTGTGGGCTTGGCAGGGAAAGGGGAAATGTCTGAGGGCCTTCATTACCCAGCGAGGGCAGCAAAAGCATTTTTCCACCCTTCCCAGTTCATCTGAAATATGTGGGTGCCTAGGTGGCACAGATGCATCTTCAAATGCCATTAGTGATCCTTAGCTGCTTGGGGGGGGGGAGCTCAGTGAAATACCTCACCTGGCTGCAGAACCATTGAGTTCCTCCTGTTCTTCCTGGAGCTCCCTGAGGGAAAAAAAAACAAGCCTGCCTGTGTAGCCCTGGGCAGGTTGCACAGCTGCCACGAAAAGGGAATGGCACACCACTTTGGAGTATTCTGCAACTGGAACATCCTGGAAAGGGTCGCCATAACTTGGGAATCTACTTAATGGCATGTAATTATTAACCATTAGACCTGGGGCTCACAGCTGCATCTGTGATGTCAAGAGGTCCTGCTCAGCAGCAGCAGCATCCAGCGCTCAAGTCCATGGCAGAACGTTTGCACATTGTGCTGTGCTTGGCAGTTGTGCAGGATGACCCATAGTGTGCAGAAGACGAATGAACAGTAAGAGGAGGGATCTGCATACTCAGGTGGGATTCCGGTGATATAAGTGAACCAATGCCAGGATCTGATAGCTGTTGTGAATTTTGGGGCTGTTTGGCCATGTTCTGGAAGTTTTTCCTTCATGGCCGGCATCTTCAGAGGGCAAGGAGCTCAGGGAACTAGGAGTTCTCTCTGTGCTCTGGGGTGACGACACAGGCAGAAAAAACTCACAACAGCTAACCGAACCCATGCTTTCTTGACAGCGGAATTAAAAGCCACCATTGTGATGTGAGGGTCCAAGTGGAGTCCTGGCACATCCACTGTCCTGACTCCCTAGGAGGGTACAGTATTGGTATGTTCTGACAAGAGAGGATTGTGTAGCTTTCTCCCATAGAAATGAGCACAAAACAGAAAAAATACCATATCATTTTGGTTTGTTTCATTTCCTTCACTGTTCCATTTCATTATTAACAAAAAAAAAACTTTTTAAAAAATTCATAAAAAAACAATACAAAATGATTTGTTATACTACAAGGATCTGCCCCCCCCCAAAAAAAAAATCCTAGAGACACCCAATTTTGTGGGTAGCTTATGAGTTGAGGCAGGTTAGATGCGGAGAGGTGAGACCTAGGAATGGATGATTTACCAGTAAGATATAGTGATCTGTCTTGGAAGAGATGGGCTATCAGATCAGTGCAGAGGATGATTTTATGATGATTGGGAGATACCCCATGCAAAAAGCATACGAAATCAAGAGGATAAAGTAAGATCTGGCTTCTTTTACCCATAAACCTCTTTTATTTAACTTTAAAGAGAGGTTTGGCTAGTGGCTTTTATTTAAATAAAAGAGGTTTATGGGTAAAAGAAGCCAGATCTTCCCATCTCCCTTGATTTCATATCATTTCTGCACGTGAACTTTTCCAATCACCATAAAATCATCCTCTGCACTGACATCTGATGGCCCTTCTCTTCCCACATGGATCACTATATCTTACTGCAGGCATGTCCAAACTGTGGCCCTCCAGATGTTTTGGACTACAACTCCCACAGTCCTTTGTCATTGGCAGTCAAAGCTTAGAATTCTGGGAGTTGTGGTTCAAAACATCAGGAGGGCGGAAATTTGGACATGCCTATCTTATTCGTACATCATCCATTCCTTGGTCCCACCTCTCTGCTTGGAAGTTGCAATTTGTAACCTGTCTGGATTTTCTAAGATGGTATTGGTATGTTTTGACAAAGAAAGATGAGTTGCTTCATTTCCAGAACAGAAAATGGTGTTTTATTTTGTTACTTGATGAAACAGCATGTTTTTTTGACCAGATACAGTATATAGGTGGAATGTTTCATTTCTGAAACAGAAAATGGTGTATTGTTTCATTACTTGACTGAATGCTTGCTTTTGTTTTGTAATGTTTCATAACCTTACCAAACAATGAAATTGTGTACCCATCTCTAATCTCCCCCTTACAAACCTTTTTGTCTCTTTGGTTGCCCAACTAACAAGAGTACCCCTTTCTGATTAATTGAAACCTGCCATCATTGGGACCTAAGAGCTGGCTCAATAGGCGGCACATAGCACAATCTAAACAGCTAATTCACAAAACACACACACACTGGTCCTTTTGGAGCTGTTATTTCATCCAGCATGTAAACCAGGCTTGCTCAAAGTCCGGCCCGGGGGCCAAATCCGGCCCGTCAGGCCATTCTGAGTGGCCTGCAGCTGGCTGGCCCACCCCTCCCTCCCCCTCCTTCGCCCCATGTTTTTTTTTTTTTAAAATCTGCCAACACTGACACCGCTGGGAAGCTTGGGCGGACGGGCTGTCTGCCGCCACCGCTGGCGAGCTTGGGAGGGGGGTGCAAGGTTGCACAGATCGCCTCTTCCAAGGGGTGACCTGTGGCCACGGCTCCCTGTGCTTCCTTTGGTCCCCACCTTCCTTCCTCCCTTCCCTCCCTTAGTCCCCACCTCCCTCCCTCCATCCCTCCGTTCCTTGTTCCCCACCTTCCTTCCTTCCTCTCTTGGTTTCTACCTTCCTCCCTCCCTCCCTTGGTCCCTGCCTTCCTTCCTGCAGGTGGGGTTGCAAGGGGTCAGTGGGTGGGGCTTGCAGTGGGGTGGCAGGGTCGGGGAGTAACCAGCCCCTGACACATTCTCAGCCACCAAATCTGGACTTCCTTACAAAAAGTTTGGGGACCCCTGATGTAAACAATTGTTTTTTAAAATGCTTTCCAGTCTGAAAGAGCAGGGGGTGGTGGTGCCTGTTAACTGGAGGGAAAGATGCACATGAAGTAATAGCCGAAGACAATCTGACCTCCACCCCTGCCTGTTTAAGTAGATCTCGTGATGCTATTCTTGGGCAAGACTAAAATTGCAGTGTGCGGGGAAGGAAGGCCATGCGCTGTCAAGTTCAGCCTCTGAATCTTGGCATCACCACAAGGGAAGGGGCTATTTATAGACGCCTTCTGCAAATATCATTCTAGTGGAGCTTAGGGCTGCCCAGCAGGTGCTGTCGGGGATTGCCTTTCAAGGCTCAGGGAGAGGTCCAGCCAAGACCATCTGGGGTCACGGGTTGAGCTTATATCCTGGAGATCCCAATTCTGGATTGCTGCAAGGGGACACCTGGGAGCTCCTGCTCGTCTCCTCTTTATGTTAGTTATATCTTGAGAACGATGGATTCACAATCACCCAGAACCTGTCGATGGTCCGGTTCATTGCTGACCTTTTGCGCCTGTGAAATAATGGGGCTACACATAAAAGGGGGAAAGGGGGACCTGTAATCCAACAAGGGCATGTTCCTGGATGGCGATCCCTAAATCAGGCAGGGAGGAATGTCGATTTGGACGTGTAAGGCTGCCAGTGTGTAGACCATGCAGAGTTAAATCAGGAACAGCAAATCCTTCAAAATGAAAAATTGGTTCAAAAAGGTGCCTTCTATTGGCATGGGGGCAATTTTGCCCTCTTTTGAGGAGTCCCCAACCCTCAATATTTTAGCCAGTAGAGGGTGCAAGAGGGCTTCTTCAGTCATTGTCCCCTCCCCACCCCACCCCCGGCCGTGAGCATTCAGAGAAGGGTATTCCAAAATCTCGGGATGAAATCTAGGGATTACATGGGCAGAAATAGCCCACTTTTGACCCAGTTAGACCAATGGCCTGATTCAGCGTATGGCAACTTGATGTCATCCCGTCACAATGCTCCTTTGACAGCACTCAGTCCAACTAGCATGGCTTCCAATTAAAAATGTCTTCCATCAGCTAAAACAATGGAGGGGATGTTCTAAATCATGTTGACTCTATGAAAAAGGGCCAGGTCATAAAGCAAAGAGCAGGTTGTATGCCCAACCTACTGAATTCTGTGGGCCTTCTAAGTGCAAAGCAGCCACCCTCTCTGCAAAGGCGTACCCATTTGCAAAGGGATTCAAAGTCACTTTCCACTGTTTTCCTGTTGGTTGTTGCAAAAGGGCATGAGATGGCTGCTCTGGGACATAACCTCCTTTCTCGTTACCAAAGGAAAGCGTTCTACTTGGTCAACTAGGAAGGAGCACAGATTCTTCCTGTGCTACTCCTAGGGGCTCAGCGTTGAGACATCGAATCATGTTTAGAAGAGACACCCTTACCATGCCTGAGGCACACTGCTCTTCCTAAGACGTGTGACAACTACACCGCCCTCATGCATACAGTCTGGCCTGGCCACACCCCTCCACACTCAGATTGTCGGGGCAACCCTAGTTATATTGCCTGGGGAATTCTGGGCGCTGTAATCCACAAAATGAAAGTCTGCAAACTTTTACTATAAAGTCTTAGGGAGGGTTGGGGGGTCTTCGGAGAAGATAAAGAAAGACGCTTAATCCCTGCAGCTTGTTAATAAAAACATTTATTTTGCAGTTTGTACAGAACGACCTGAAATTTTGCAAACAGAATGCTGATGCTGACACAGCCATTTATGCTGTGCCTTCAAATGATATTTGAGGGGGGATTTCTCTCCTTTTCTTATGTGGTTATAAGACAGAGTATTTCACACAAACACACAGGAGGGGAAAAAAACATTGGTAGGAGTGTATGAAGTCCTTTCTAAAGAGGAAAGGATGCCAGGAGACAGATGCTATATTCTTCCCTGTCACTGCTCCTCAAAACGGCAGCTAGCCAATCGAGGGCCACGCATCATCAGTGGCATCGACACAGTCATGATGGAAAATGTTGCCCGTGCCACCTTTCGTGTTTCGGTGACCCACTTTTTCAATACCACAATACTGACATTGAAGTTCAACCCCCCCAAAAAAATAAGTTGGGGGTAAGGGAGATGTTAAGGAAGAGAAGAGGGAATCATTGTAACATGACACACCTCAGCTCTTCCCCTCCTACACTGAGGCCCGACAACGAGGCACTCCTTCCGACCCACTTGCTGCTTTAGGGAACAAAGCACCACCTTGGATAAGGAGGAAGGTGGCTGTGCACTTCCTTTCCAATGGGGAAGAAGTACGGAGTTGGGGGGCGGGGCGGGGAGATGGCGTCTAGGGAAGGGAAGTGTTAAAATCACTGCCCCCTTCTTTGGTAGAGGTGAGCTGAAGCGCGGCTTGCTCTAGCACTTAAGAGCACAAGAATCTACCCCCTTTCTCTGTAACAGAATAATATAAATACAAGGGGGGAGGGGCAGGCCCTTCAGCTCCTCCCCCCCTCCTCAAAAACTGAAGCACTGAAAGGGGGGGGGTTGTTCGAACGCAGACCACCACTCTACCCGCAGAGAAAGAAAAGGCCATCCAAAGCAGTACGTGATATGACATGATTGTGAGAGAGACAAGTCCCCTCTGCTCCTGGCTTGCCGAAACAACAACAAAAGGGCAGCAAGTGAAGAAAAGAGGGGGCAATCGAAGGAGGAGGAGGAGAAGGAGAAATTGGGCTGGAAAGCAAAAGTGCCTCTAGCCTGCGGCATCAGCTCAGGTTGGGAAGAAGGGCCCTTAGGGCTAGCACTCAAGGATCTAACTTGAAGTGATAATTTAAGGTCATGGATAGGGGGAGAGGGAATTAAGTACGTAGCTTTTTTTGTTTTCTGAATTTAATCCCATAAATAACCTGGAAAAAAAAATATGCGATGGTCAGTGCCTCTAAGGAAGGTTTCTCGTCAAGGCCTTTTGAACAAACACAAAACATTGTATTGTCTCTATGTTTCCCTCAATCGCTAAATCCTCGCCACCATCCCTTGCTTTCTTAACCCGACTTGGCGCCCACGAGCTCCATCAGCCCGTCCGTGCTCATGGATTTCGGTCTCTCCAGCGGGAAGCCCAGGGCCCGGCTCCAGATCAGCTGCGCCAAAACGCCCAGGGCCCGAGACACGCCAAACAGCACGGTGTAGTAGTTCATCTCCTTCATGCCGTAGTACTACAGAAAGGAAAAAAAGAAACAGAGGGAAGGGAGAACTCAAGATGAAAAGATGGCCAAAAGATGGGAAGCAAGGGACTGACCATCCCCCCAAAGGCCACCTGGGAGGGTGAACCTCACATATTCCCCCCCCCCACACACACAAACACACTTCATTACTCACTGGAGCATCGTCCCCTCATTCGCCAAAATCTACCCACTTTCATGTCAAACCCACGATGACCGCCCCCCCGCCCAAGGTCAACATGCCCACAGACCCTCACCCACTCCTGGGCAGAAAAGGGGTGGTAACACATGTTTAGTCTACAGCCACCCAATTCTGTTGGGACAGGCTCGACTGAAGTCCTCCCAAAAAGCAACTTACCATCTCCTTATTCCAAATACAGGTGTCCATAATTATTTTTTCTAGTTCTTAATGTTGGGGGAAATTGTAGAATTTTATTGGGGTTAGCATGTGGGCCGGAAAGACCATTAAAAAATTAATTCATTTCTTTTTTTTTATTGCGTAGGGATGAGATTTTTTTCATTTTAACGGCTGGGGCCTCCAGATCCACCTGGATTCCCTTGGGCTGAATTCTGGGAGAGCTCAAATAACCAACACAGGAGAGGTTTTCTCCATCTGCCCTTTCACTCCTTTCCATGTTGTTTGAGGTTTGGAGGAGGATGGAGTCAGCCCAGCCTCTAGGGGGCAGCAGAGCATAGTTGCTTCACTTTCACTTATTATTTATGGTTTTCCACTCCTAGAAGTCTGCCTGGAAAGGGGAATGGGGGGGGGTTCGAGTTGAATTTTAGAGGTGAAAATTCTCAGAATAAGAAAACCCCAGCCCTATTTGTTTGTATGCAGAATGGAGCAGAAAGACCTGCCAACCCAACTAGAGCAGATGTGTGGCCTGAAAGATGCTGGACCACAGCTCTTAGTTTCCTTCATCACTGGCGGTGCTGGGAACCACAGCTCGGTGTCATGTGGTGGCCTGGGCACTGCCTAATGTATAGGCACAGTGGTGTGCCTCACACCTTTCGGGGACTTCCCAGAAAAATTGGGACTAGACGCAGCTCCTGCTAATGGATCTCAATCCAATCCCAAAGTATAATTTTTCCCGTTATTTTACTTTTCTCCCTTGCCATCCATATCAAAGGGGGGGGCTCCTAACACACACACAATACAGTATATATAAACATGTAACACAACGCTATATAAACTCAACCTGTCAAAACCACTGGTGTTAAAATGCCACAGGCAAGAACAGATTTTGATTGTTCGATTAAACAACAAAAACCCAGTCCAAACCTACTGCTGAACCATGATCAAGCCACAGCTGTGATTCTTACACAACAGAAACATCACCTGGAAGGATTCCATTTTTTGTTGTGGGTTTCTTTGTTCTTTCAGTTGTTCAATTCTTGGGAGACAGAAGCAAGAAAGAATCCCATTCCCATGGAAGTAAATAGGAAACATAAGCACTTGGATCTTTCTCTCTCTTCCTGATTCAGACCCCCAAACGCCTTTCCGCTCTTTCACAACACTGGCCTCTCACTTTTGGAGTAGAGCTGGGCGCAAACTGAGCTGCTTCGCGGCTACTTACGAACCACCTGGCAAGCTGAACTGGTTTGTTCTCCCAGTCTGTGCCCAGGAGTGGAAGGGCACCCCTGCCACCCTCCTGCCCCCTTTCTCGCTCTCCCCATCATCTTCCTACTTGGTCAGCTGACAGGCATACACCTGCACAGAGACTGCTGCAGCTCCTGGAAGGAAAGCTTGGGGCTGTGGCCTCTGGGGGGGGGGGCGGAAGCACTGAGGAAGCAGGACCAGGGAGGGACGCAGCTGGAAGAGGGGTGGGCAGGCATCCCTTTTGCTGAAGTAAAATGAGGTGCAGAACGAAAAATATTTTGGCGTTTCATTTCATTCTGGTAAAAAGGGTTGTATAAACCAAACCATGAGAACAGCTCGTTTCCCCCTCCCTTAGTTCAGAGTTCAGTTTGTGCCCACCTCGAGTTAGGAACTCCTCTTCAGCCTCAAATTTATAGCTGCAGGGCTTGGCAGCAACCACCAGAGGGAGAGCAACACCACCGCTGTCCTATTCTGTGTTCAGACTGTCCTCTGTGGATCCTTCAACTCACAAGGTCCCGCCACCAACCTCTCAGGTAGGTTGCCCCCTAACAAGCGTCCTCTCAGGTAGGTTGTCCCCTAACAACCAATTTCCCCTCACAAGGCAAAGACAAGAAAGAAACTCTGGGCACGTTTAACTTGTGGAGAAACTACAGATGCTTGGGAGAGTGACAAATGTACGATGTATAGACCACTGAGCTTAACATCAGTCCTTGTAAAGATGTGTGACATTCAAAAGCCCAGGTAAATTATGCATGGGGCCCTTGGCTAGACAGGTGTGTAGACACAGTCAGGCCCGAGACAAGCCAGTTTCAGTTAATACTGACACTTGACAATTACCGACACTGGACCCACACATAAATCGGCTGCCAGTTAACACCAGGGGCCCTTCGCTGCCTGCAAGCTCAACACATGGCCGCTCCTCCACCCCCTTTTACACTTTCCAAGGGGATTCTATGGAATGCATCCTCAAGATGCAAAACAACTTACGTCAGGCAGAGATTTCCTAAGAGCAGAAGCTTAAACGTCCTTGCTGGAAGCCACTAGAGAACGAGATCAGCCCCCACAATTCTAGGAGTCGAGCAGACGACTGATTTGTAGAGAAAGGGCAAGCATGCTGGGTACTGACGGATGCAGTCCAGGGAGACCTTTGATGCTGGGTATGAAAATCCTAGTGCTTGGCCAGGTTACTTTTAAACTCTGGGACAGGTCCCAGATTCCTCTGCAGAGTCCCAGGAGCTAGGAGGCCTTAGTTAGGCTCTGGGGCCTGGAAAATATCAGCTCTTTCCATCCAGGAACTTCATAGAAGGAGGCTCCTGCACAGCCCAAAGCGGC
The DNA here is from genome assembly GCA_023846285.1 of Phrynocephalus versicolor. NCBI lineage: Eukaryota > Metazoa > Chordata > Lepidosauria > Squamata > Agamidae > Phrynocephalus > Phrynocephalus versicolor. The sequence goes on along the minus strand of JAHTLZ010003468.1, from coordinate 18,893,777 downwards.
AAAACGGAAGAAGGAGCAAACGGAGATGAAAATCATGGATCATGGTGGTTAGGTCAGCCCAGGGCCACTGCAAGCACTCCAGGCACTGATTCCACCTTGCTCGGCCAATCCCAGAACTGCACAGATGCAGTGACCCTGTTCGGCCAGCCTGCAGCTATAAATACTGGGACACCCCAGCTCAGCCCCACTAAGTGGAGGAGCAAGTGACTGATGAGAGGTGGCAAGCTCGTGGAGGAACAGCCAGGGGGAATGTGCCCATGGCCCCCTCAGCTGTAGGCCAAGTCCACATCATCATCATCACCATCATCATCATCTCCTGCTGTTTTTCCTCCCCCAATCAGGCCTTTGCTGAATCCCTGATAAACAGTAGAAGGTTGCCCTAGAGAGGCAGGAAAGGAGAGCAGAAATAAGAGCAAGGGCTGTTTTTCCCCTCTTCTGAGATGCTCAGCTTCAAGCCCACTGTCAGTGAGTCCTGGAAGGAAAACAGACCTAGAAGTATTGGTCTGTATCGAAGGAGTAGGTGAGGGTGGCAGCGATGGGGTGCTTCAAGGGGCATGTGCTACAGAGGAAGAAAAAGCTTGCAGGACCGCCCTCTCGCCTAGCAGCCCGGAGGCCAGCCAGGGCAAGCAGCCACTCACCTGGAGCAGGACCCCACTGTGGGCGTCCACGTTGGGCCAGGGGTTCTTGGCCTTGCCTTGCTCCAGCAGCACGTTCGGGACAATCTTGTACAGCTGGGCCACCAGCTTGAAAAGAGGGTCTTTGGGAAGGTGCTTGAGGGCAAATTCCCTCTGGCAGGTGTAGCGGGGGTCCGTCTTCCTTAGCACTGCATGGCCGTAGCCAGGAACCACCTGCAACACAAGGCCCGGTGAGAGGCGTGCCGGCAGGGCGAGAGGCAGGCAGTCCCCAGCAGCCCTTCCACGGCCTCCCCTTGGACACCAGATCCAAACACATCACCAGGGGAGTCCAGCTGTGATGCTTACACACCCACACACACAACCTGTGCTTCTCGCTGGGCTCTTAATTTTTTTTCTGTCGGGAAATGGGCAGGAAACTCCGGAAGAGCCTCAAAAGCTCAGGAAGTGTAAACAGCGATGGCTACGAACACAGGGCAAACGGCCTCTGAAATCAGTTATCTTTGTCCTCCCAATCTGTCTTTTGCTTTGCTCCATCCAGATCACAAGTCTCATTGCTGAACCCCTTGCCCCCCCCCGCCCCCCGCAAAAGGAGCCTCAGTGGCCCTACAGCTTGAACAAGCATTGCCTAAAGTAGATTATGTATTGTAATGGGTGAATTGTAGGCATTTGTCTTGCTTTACCTTGGCAGAAATTCTTTGGTTTGGTTGGCATGCCTCCCCTGGATCCCAACAGCCTTAATGCAGCTTGGGAAGCTATAGAATCATGAAGTTGGAAGGGGGCCCTACAAGGTGTGTAAACTGCAGGCTTAAAACCAGGGTACTTCAAGGGCCAGACGCAGGGGAGTGGTATCAGGAGAGAGGTATCTAGTCTTGTGCGCTCCCAGATGCATCTGGTGGGGCCACTGTGAGATACAGGAAGCTGGACTAGATGGGCCTCTGGCCTAATCCAGCATGGCTCTTCTTATGTTCTTAAGGCCATCACATCCAACTCCAGCTCAAGGCATAGGATACCTGCCAGGAAGTTGTCTAGTTCAAGGCTCTTTTGCAAAGCCCTTGCTCCTCCCCTCCCTCTTAAAGCATTTTTCCCAGCACGCTGAATGTTCTGAACCACTGCAGGACTAGAAGAAGCTGTCTTATACCTCAAAGCCACCGTTTCTGACCAGGCAGGTGAATACAGTCTCCTCTGGCTGGCAGTGGCTCTCCAGCAGAGAGAGACGTTTGTCATTGGGCTACCAGCCGATCAATGCAGGTGCTCTGTCTGTCTCTCCCTGGGCTATGGTCCCTCCCCATTTCCCAAAGGCAGGACCTGGGAACAACAAAACATGGCAACCTCCGCAGAACAAGTTGCCCGTTTCTCCCAATGGCACCTTTTTTCCACGGTGGCCCCGCAAAGGCCAGGACGCCAACGCTTACCCTGCCGGAGTTTAAGGTGTTCCAGATGAAATCCCTCAGCTTCTGATCAGACACATCCTCCCCCAGCTCCTTCTGCAAGTTCGTCAGCCAAACCAGCACTTCCTGCAAGAAACCCAGAAGATTGGCTGACCCGGAGAGGCAAGAAAAGGAAGGAACTCCTCATGCAACCCCCCCACCCCCCTTGGCCACGCCAGGTTCATGGGCATGACCGGGAAAGGCTGCCTCCCCTACCTGATTCGCAAGACCGTGGAGTGGGCCAGCCAGACCGTTCATGGCTGCAGCAAAAGACAAGTAAGGGTCAGAGAGGGCACTGCCCACGAGATGGCAAGTGTGGGCACTGACATTCCCACCCTCGTGGTCACTGTGGAAAGAGGAAAAGGGAGGCAGATCAGCCTTGTATCAGACACAGAGCTGAAACAAAGCTTTACATGAATTTGCACGGCTGCCATGAATGCCTTAAGACCCATTAACAGTTCCCCTGAACTGTTCAAGTACTGCTCTGTGCGACTAAGAGCCCTTGCAGTACATTGATTTCGCGTTCTAAAAAATGCCCACTTTGGGATATTTACATCATTTCATCTTTAAAAATACACATTTCCCTAGTCATAATGGACATTTCTCCTTCCTGCCCTCTCAGCACAATCTGGTCCACACGTTAGTTTCAAGAGGCATGTCTGAAATGCAACATGGTAAGACCCCCATATGAGTGGGGAATAAGTCCCAAGCCCCCCCCCCCTGGATGCTGAAAATGGCAGATAATAGCGAACATGGACTGACAAAGCTGCTTGGATGAGCAGCAAAACATTTTCGATCTCTCAAGAAAAAGAAGTCCAGTTGCCATGACTCAACCTCCAGATATGGTACTGTATATGGCATCCTATAGCATGCTCTCTGGCTCAGTCGAGTGGCCAATTCTGGTAATGACACTGTGGAAATACTTCTGGAATTTTTCTTTTAATATTTTCAGAGCACAGATAAGTCAAGCTGCAGATACCAATCCTATGGATGGTGGAGGGGGTCATACTGTACATTAACTATAAACACATGCTCAAAAATACTATCCAATAGGACAAGTAAACTGAGACAGAACAAATGTTATGGGAAACAACATACACATGTCAACCCTAGGTTTACAGCTACACCGGCAGGATGGCCCCCTGGTGAAACGCTCCTGTCAACTACTAGGGTGTGAGCAGATAGAGGCAGAGATGGTGCTCCAGTCCAAACTCCCTTAAACAAGTAGCTTCAAGGTGGATTTGGGACCATGATTCCCCTTCTGCTCCCAGGCAGCCTCAGGAATGGGCAAGTTGCTGGGATCTAGTCCCAACACACTTGGAGCACGCAGGAATGTGCGTACGTTCCCAGATGTGTGAAATCAGGGCTCTATAAAGATAAAGAGCCAGGGAACGGTGATCTTGACACCCTTGTCCTCAAATGGCCTCTTCTGCTTGGGAGATTTCCCATTACGTTCCAGGTGGAACTTGACTGGCCAGAACTGAAAATCATAAAATCATAAGAGTTGGAAGAGACCTCAAGGGCCATCTAGTCCAACCTCCTGCCATGCAGGAACCCCATCACAATATTTCCGACAGATGGCCATCCAGCCTCTGCTTAAATACCTCCAAGGAAGGAGACTCCACCACCCTTTGTGGCAGCATATTCCACTGCTGAACAGCTCTAACTGTCATGAAGTTCTTCCTAATGTTCAAATGGAATCTCTTTTCCTGTAGTTTGAAACCACTGCCCCGAGTCCTAGTCTCTGAAGCCATGGAAAACAAACCTGCTCCCTCTTCAATATGACATCCTTTCAAATATTTAAACATAGCTATCATATCCCCCCTCAGCCTTCTTTTTGAAAGGCTAAACATTCCCAGTTCCCTAAGCTGTTCCTCATAAGACATTTCCTCCAGACCCTCAACCATCCTGGTCACCCTCCTCTGCACCCACTTGAGGTTGTCAATATCCTTTTTAAATTGAGGTGCACAGAACTGGACACAGTACTCCAGGTGGGGTCTGACCAGAGCAGAATAGAGTGGTACTATCACTTCCCTTGATCTAGACACTATGGCTCTGTTTATGCAACCAAGAATTGTATTTGCTTTCCTGGCTACCGCATCACACTGCTGACTCATGTTCAATTTGTGGTCCACTAAGACTCCCAAATCCCTTTCACAGGTACTATTCTCCAGCCATGTATCTCCCATCCTATATCTGTGCAACTCATTTTTTTTTACCTAGATGTAGCACCCTACATTTCCCTCTGCTGAAATCCATTCCGTTGGCTTTAGCCCAGCACTCTCATTTCAGATTTCACTAAGAACACCCAAAACATCTACGGATATTCCTAAGGAAGCCCACAGGACCCCTTTCTCTGCACCGGCTGACTGGAGGTAGCCACTGCCATGCAATTTGCTTCCTGGAATTAAAATGGGAGTTGACATTAATTGCCATTAGAGGGAGCTCCATACAAATCCAGGAAGGAGCCTCATCCGAAAAGCTTTGCCTTAACAGAGCAGCAATAGCGTCCAGCTCAACACTGGCTCTGGGTTTTCAAGCAAGCAAGAGGCTTTCTCCACTCTGATGCTCAAAATCCTTTTTGCGTTTTAGACAGCAGGGGACTGAACATAGGAGCTTTATGCGCACCAAGGTTATTTTTTATGAAAGGGTCTCCTTCCTTCATCATAAAAGCCTTTGGGCAGCGTTTACTCCTTGGGTTCTATGGTGGTTGGCAAAAGATGGTTCTCTTT
>JAHTLZ010003468.1:18848942-18888973 GCA_023846285.1 Phrynocephalus versicolor | reverse complement strand
CTTAAAACCAAGGAGAATTTGTTGTATGTGCAGTGGCAGACTGCACTGACGGCATGTATTCTCTGAGGGATATGTCCCCTGATTTCGGCAGTACTGAACAACTTGACGAATCAGGGTTCAGACATCTCTGCGATAATACCATGCCGAGCTAGATAAGTCTACTACTAATTTACCGTATTTTTTTGCTCTATAAGATGCACCTGACCGTAAGACGCACCTAGTTTTTAGAGGAGGAAAACAAGAAAAAAATGTTTAGCCTAAGGTTTCATGGCAGGGGAATCCTGGCTGCAAAAGGGGAGGGCAGAGGCTCCGTGGAGGGGACCTCCTTGCAAGAGGTGATTTTTGACTGGGGAATCTTGGCCGCAGAAAGGGAGGGGTGGGGAGAGGCTCCCTGGAGGAAGCCTCTTTGCAAACTATGTGATTAGAACTGTGGAATCCTGGCTGCAGCAGGGGACGGGAGAGGCTCCATGCAGGCAACCTCTCTCTAAATGAAAATCTGTGATATAAATGTAGTGGTGACTACTGTATTCATTTAAGATGCACAGACATTTTCCCTTACTTTTTTTTTGGGGGGGGGTGCACCTTATAGAGTGAAACATACAGTAGTTTTGAAAACCCTTGTCCCATTGTTATCAAACTTAAAATACAAACTTAAAATAGAAGCTAAGGTGATTTAGGAAGGGCATTGTGAAGCCCTGGGTTTCAATGAAAAGAAAGAAGCAAAATGAAGACAGAGAACGAACACCCTCCCAACACACACACACACACACACACACACACACACACACACACACACACACACACCTGGGCAAAGGGGCATGGAAGACAGAGGCAGCCTCCTCAGGGGGTAGGGAAGAGGTGGAGATTTTAACATTTTAAAAATGAAACAGTCTTCACTTCCTCTCGCTCTTCTCACACAACGCAGATTTGGACACGAGGCATTTTCCAAGAAAGGCAAGAAAGATAAGTTTAGATGAAATTCTCAGAGCTGAGTGTGGAAGAACTGACAAGGCAGAAAGGGACAACAGTGAACTGAAAAATATAGACTAAATTGGGGGGGGGGGGAGAGAGAGAGACTAATAAAGTCATGGGCCTTTGTTACTGAAACAGACCTTTGCCAAGAAAACATTCTGCATTCTACAGGAAAACGCCCATGCCGCTACCAGGGTAAGACTGGGAGAGTACATCTCCACAATTCAACCCAAAGTTAAAACAGCACCACGACCACCACCACAGGGGACAAGAGAGATTCACAACATCCTTGGCTTTCTGCTTCTAGAAAGGGGGGGGGGAGGTATCGTGCTACAGCTTTCCATTCCAACTGGGTTGGCCCCGCCAGAGGACACACAGGCTTCAGGACGAAAGAACCAGCCATGAGATTACACTCAAGAGTCTGCAACAGTATCCCTAGATCTACCACTGAAAACCCTACAGGAAGAGATCCCCAGCTTCAGAATAGGCATTGGGTAGGGACGGAGGAGGCAATGGTTCGTGTGGAAGCAACAGCAGAAGGACCATCCTGAGTCCAGAGAGCTACACCTCACTCGAGATAAAGGCCAGGCCAGTGGAACCCAAGTCCCTTCATGTAAGCACCGAGGTTGTGCACGCAAGAGTCGGGTCAGCCGAAGTTTTGTGCAATTGTCCTTACAGACTCGTGTTACCAGGGCAGTGGCAGAGCTGGAGTCATCATGATGACTCCCTTCCGTATTTTGCGCTAGAGGCAGAAGGGCATCATGAAACAAAGCTGAACGGGCTGCTGTGTGCACTGAACTGGCAGCATTCAGTCAGGACTGGGTGGGCTGAACAGACTAGACCAGTGATGGCGAACCTTTCAGAGACCGAGTGCCCAAACTGCGATTCAAAACCCACTAATTCTTCGCAAAGTGCCGATACAGCCATTTAACCTGAACACAGGTGGCTGTGAAGGGGCGAATTCGGGTGCCCACAGAAAGGGCTCCTCTGAGTGCCACCTTTGGCACCCAACACTGGACTAGACGTTTCCTTGCACCACAACTGCCATCCCCGAGAGGAGCCACGCCCATGGCTCCCATCTTGAAGGTATTACCAGATTCTGGCATGAGCAAACCATGTCTGGGATGAAGGGTACTCAACAATCCTGGCAAAGGGGCATCATGTGACTCCTAGCTTCTCCCAACTTCCTGTACAGAAAGAAATCTCCCAGCTAGCACTGGGTAAGAAACAGGAAGTTTGACCTGAACCAGGGCTAGCTAAGCCTCAAAGCCTTCCAGCAGATGGCTTTCTCCCAGTTGAGCGGCATTCAGTTTTCTGGGAGGCATCTCTCTGTCATGTAGAATTCCCAGAATGGAGAATTATAGGCTCTCATCCCTAGAGGTTCACATATCCTAGACACCAAAATGAAGAACAGGAAAGGTCATGGGGTCACTTATTTGCTTCACGCTTACCTCCCAGTACTTGGTCCGGCTGATTCCTTCAGAGTAGGCTCGGGCAAAAGTACTCTCACTGTTCAGGGCGGTGACAGCAGCACTGAGTTGTGACATGGGGTGAAGGTTGGTAGGGAAGTTGTCGAGCATGGTGACCACGTGGGAAGGGAGGGCTGCTCTCTTGGCCCACTCTTGAGACACCCAGTTCACCTGGACAAAGAAAGCAGAGCCGGGTCCTTAGGTACAAGCAAGTGCCACGCGGCACCAGACCTTCCCGGTCTCCTCCAGCCCATGCCATGTCAGCCCACGTACACACTTCAAAGAAAAAGAAACTGCGTGGTGGGTTTGGAAGGCCACCAAAGCAAACTGCAAAGGCAGAAACGTGGTCTCCCAACCCCCTCTGGAATCGGCGGTCCTGGGTGACAATGAAGGGAAGCCTCATCTCTCCTTACCTGTTCCTGAGAGGGGATCTCTCCTGTCACCAGCAACCAGAACAGCCCCTCAGGCAGGGGTTCTGCACCCCCAGGGGCTTTGGGCAGCAGCTTCTGGCACTCAGGAATGCTGTGGCCACGGAAACGTATGCCCTATAAAGCCAGGACCAAACAAAGGAAAAGACAGTAAGAACTGAAGTTTCAATAGGGAAGCCACACAACCAGATTGGCATAGTTGCAGAGCTTGGGGCTCCTTACCTCATCAGGATCCAAGACGGAGGTCTCATATATTAGTCCTTTCATGCCTCTCATGCCACCATAGAGCTGAGGGGGAAGAAAAGAGAATCAGTGGGACAAAGGGAGACACCTGCCCACAAGCCACAATTTGTCATGGGATCCAGCGGCAGGCAGGGCTGTGCAGCTCTCCGGTGCTGCTGCGTCACCATCCTACAACATGCATGTGTTGCACAAAACAGAACAGGCCCGGCTGGGTAGCTTTTAAAGATTAACTACTCAAAGCAACAGATGATTGGCATAGATGTCCCTACCACATCCCCCCAGAATCAAAGCTCTGGGTCAAGTAAAAACCCAGATTACACAAAGCTAGGTCCCCCCACCCTCTGTTCCCAAAGCATAGCATCCTAGCCAGAACATACGCTACGTTATTTCCTACAAATCAACCTCTCTCTCTCTCTCTCTCTCTCTCTCTCTCTCTCTCTCTCTCTCTCTCTCTCTCTCTCTCACACACACACACACACACACACACACACACACACACACACACACAGAGAGAGAGAGAGAGAGAGAGAGAGAGAGAGTCAGGCAGTACATGCGCTTGAGAATATAAGTCCTTAAAGAACGATCACTTCTACTTTTCTTTTTAAAGCTGAAAAGCACCAGACTTGCCGTTGTATGAATCAGCTGGGGGAGACGAAGGTGGGGGGACTTGTGCCCAACACTAATTCTTCCCCCAGCCCCATGGTCCCGCTTCTGCACCCCACTCCTCCTTCCACTTCATTTTAAGGTGACCTTGGTGGGGGCACATTCAAAACATTTGCCACAACCAGAACCATTCATAATTCGCCCTATCTGCTTGATCTGCGTAATATCCTGGTCTTCAGTCTTAGGGGACCATGCCAGAGATTTGTTCCCAAGGCCCTGTCTTGGCTGCTGGGTAGTTTTATTCTTTTTACACTCTCTGGCACCTCTTCAGGCTCTCCGGAGAGAGAGAGAGAGAGAGAGAGAGAGAGAGCAGGAGGTACACAGAGAAATCCATTAAGTGGTTTGCTTTGTCTCCAATTTAATTTCCTGTCCCTCTCCTCCTGTGCTTCCTTCTGAAGAACAGTGGCCTCAATTGGGTTGAGGGGAAAAAAAACACCTTAACAGCCACCAGAGCCCTTTTCAGGGAAGGCCACAGCTCATATTTTCAGCTGGGCCCTCCAAAAAGCTTTGCTTGCTCTGGCTGTATATAGCCAGATCACTGCAGCCACCACTTGACAAGCTGTTCTCTCTAGACTAGAGGAACTCCAGTTCACCAGGGAAGGCTCTCTGCAGCTTGCTGGATGCCACGAATCTGGAAACCTTATCTAGCACTTGAACAGATTGCCAAAAGACTTGGAATGGAGTTGTCGGGGTGGGGTGTGTGGGGGACTTCGGCCAACTGCACTGCTCAACAGTGAATGAATTCTCCTTGGAATGTTCTTGGAGTCTCACTTTTACACTGGCTACCTTGCAAATGAGTGGGAAGGAAGTCCTCTGAACTTATTCTCTACGACCCTCCTGGCACAGTGGTTAAACCGCAGGACTGCAGTCAAGCATCTGCTCAGGTAGCCAACTCAGAGCTGACTCACCCTTCCATCGTTCTGGGGTTGGTAACATGAATTGACAGCTCAGAGGGTGGGGGTGGGCAATGCATAGCCCTGTACAATTAAATTGTAAAGTGCCCAGAGAGAGAGAGAGAGATTTAAGCACTATGGGGTGGTATAGAAGCTTTAAAGGTAAAGGTTCCCCCACTCACACTCTTGTGTGATAGTCATGTCTGACTCTAGGGGCAGTGCTCATCTCCATTTTCAAGCCAGAGAGCCAGTGTCATGCAAGTCCGTGGCCATGTGGCCGGCATAGCTGAACGCATTTCTGCACATAGCTGAATGCATTTTTGCACAAGTTTACCCTCCCGTTTTTTACGGCAGTACCTATTTTTCTACTTGCATTTACATGCTTTCAAACTGCTCAGTTGGGAGGACCTGGGGTTTACAGTGGGAGCTCGCTCTGCTATGTGGCACCTGGGATTTGAACCTCTGAGCTGCCAACTTTGCAGCTGACAGTTTCAGTACTCTAGCCCACTGAGCCACCACGCCCCACTAAAATATAGATTCAGGTAGGAAATACCACAGCATTTAAGACCACAGTGCCAGTCCTCAGGTATCTCTGTGTCCTACCCTGACCTATTAAGTACAGGGTTTAGAACAGCCCTTGTTTAGGATGATTGTGATCCATCTACAACCAAGTATGGAATATGTAACTCCTTCCTATTAGTGCAGTTTGCACGAGGGCTTCTAAGGGGGAGAGGTGAGCCATTTTCAACAATAAGCCTGAGGTTCAGGCTGGAGCATTTTTGCTGATCCTTCTGGCTAAACAGACGAGGACATCGCTCCAAACCCCAGCATAGCTAAATTCCTGCCTGAAAGGGCTGGGCTGATTCTAAAAAACAAAAGAGGAAATTATAATTTGAATCGGTGAAATTCAGTGACACTGAGCTTTGCAGGATTACTGGCTGGATCCAGGCCAGCAACTGTTGGATCACAGCAGGAACAGAATTCTGAACTAAGCAGACCTTCAATCTGCTCCCAAACAACTCTTTTTAGGTTCTTACTCAATGCACCACAAAGATTGGTTTTTGTCTGTATTTTAAAAGGAGAATGTGTTTCAGAGCCACTAACACCAACACCAGGAAAATGAGACATGAAAACTAGAATGCAACCTGAGTGAATTCTACAGATATTCCCTTTGGGGTTTATCTATATTTTTAAAATACACTGGCCAGTCACGTGACTTATTGTGAAAAAAAGAATGCGAGTGGAAACTTTTAATTAGTGGCAATTCATTTACTTCTATTTACCCAGTTACATTGGTGCTATCTTAAATCCCCAACAGTATTCTGCCTGTTGATTAACTTACAGATGAGACAGTCCATGTCTGACACCTGCAATACATACTTCAGTCACTAGGTGGCAGATTTCATTACTACACTGGTTTGATGCAGATGGAAACCAAGGAGGATTAGTTCTTCCTGCTTTGTGGCAGCCCCTCCACCCTCAGCAGCAAAGATGCCAGATAGACCAGATCTGACAGCTGCATAATTTGGCTTATCTATATCAAACTAGGACTGGGTACTTTCAACAGTAATATAATAAAAACATTTTTATATGTGACGCACACATAGTTGATGGAGAGGGAAACCTTTGGCCCTCCAGGTGTTTTGGACTACAGATCCCACAGTCCTTTTATCACTGGCAATACATGCTTGGGATTCCGGGAGTTGTAGTCCTAAAGATCTGGTGGGCCAAAAGTTCCCCTCCCCTAATTCGTATTTCCTATTCTTTCAGACTGACAGCAGCTCTTCAAAAGGCCAGGGGTGTGTGTCATTTCCATTCTTGCTTCTCCACAACATTTAACCTGAAATGCTAAGGACTGAGTCTTAAGTTCTTATTCAAAACATGTACCCAGCACTGAGCTGGATCCTTGTTCTTTCCTCCATGTCCTTTTAAAAATGCACTCTACTGTTGCAAAACCTTCTGACCCCTGGGGCTACATTTCATGTTCCTGTCTCAAATGACAGCAGCCACAAAGGGCATATACGTGGAATAGCAAGGAACATCCTGGACAGACAACTTTTGGGAGCCAGGCTCGGGGACTGACAGTGGCTGAAAGCATCCCGTCAATCTCTGGTACAACACGCTTCAAGGGAGCACAGCACAGAAGGGTCTTCCCAAGTCATTTAACCTGCACACAAAGGACTTAAATATTGTGCATATTGAGAACAGTGACCTTCACCTCCCGATGTGCTCCGAGGCCTGACGCTACACTCCAGAACTCACCATATCCACTGTGATCTGCCCAATGACAGTGCTGCCATACTGCTGCCTGAAGCTTTTGAGCCTTGCCTGCTCCTTGGGGATCATGTTGGCAAGAACATCTTTCAGGTTCTGCAAACATAAAAGATTAAGACCAATCACGCACAAACCATTACATTAACACCAGCAACCCCCAGCCAGGAAAGAGGCCTCGTGGCGCAGTGGTTAAATGCCTGTACTGCAGGTAAAACTGTGTTCACGACCTGGGTTCAATCCCAGGTAGCAGGCTGAAGGTTCACTCAGCCTTCCATCCTTCCGAGGTCGGTAAAATGAGTACCCAGCTTGCTGGGGGGGGGGGCAATGTGTAGCCTGCACACTGTAATTAAAAAATTGTAAACCGCCCAGAGACTACTTGTAGTGGTATGGGGCGGTATATAAGCAGAACACTTTGCTTTGCAAAAGAAAAAAGCAAAGAAGGCACCAGATTCTCTCTTGAAGTACAGATGGGGCATGCTGGCTTGTCCTGTTCATTTTACTACACACAGTCTTGTGGCCGGCCTGGGTTTAACTACGAGGCCACCAGAGCTAAATTCATCCCCCTGCACAATACACAAGGAGCCAAAGAACTACTCACCGTGGAAGCGCTGGCATGTCTAGCAGCAAAGACGATGCAGGATGAATTCTGCAGAAAGAAAGGAATGCCTTCTTAAACACTGCTCACTTGATAGCAACAAACAGCCATGCAATCACATGGACCGAACAAAAATGTCCCCCACCACCACCACTGTACATATTATTATTCCCTCCTATAGGATATCCATCTTCCAAATATATCACAACCCCAACTCCTGGACTACAGACAATACGCATCCATGCCTGGCAAGTGAATACAGTACTCCTGTAGGACACCATCCATATCTTCAGAGCACACCCTACTCAAAAAGTAGGTTTCAGCAACAAGCAGATGATGCTTTCTCCAAAGCTGCCCCTACAATGTGTGCATGCAGAGGGGCATCTGGCAATTCCTGCAGCATTGAGAACTGTTTATGCATTCAGTGGATGTCAGAAACAGCTTTCTGAGATCCTGCCGGTCAACAAGGCTAAAAGCAAGACTGGAGTTTTATCATGGAGCAACGTTAGCTTAAAACCAGGGTTTGGAAACATTCTGATTCCCATATGTCATTTCAAAATGCTGGTTTTCTCTTTTTTCCCACAGTACAGGGAATGAATCACAGAATCAGAGTTGGAAGAGACCACAAGGGTCATCCAGTCTAACCCCCTGCCATGCAGAACCCCCCCCCAATCAAAGTACCCCTGACAGATCTGCTTAAAAACCTCCAAAGAAGGAGACTCCACCACCCTCCATGGCAGCATATTCCACTACTGGAGAGCTCTGTCAGGAAGTTCTTCCTAAGGTTCAAATGGAATCTCTTTTCCTGTAGTTTGAAACCATTGTTCCGAGTCCTAGTCTCTGAAGCCATGGAAAACAAGCCAGACCCCTCTTTGATACATCATAATGAGGCATTATTCCTTCCCCAAACTGTATCCCTCCAGCTTCCAACTCCTCTCACCAACACCTCCTTTCACTTGGGTAACAGTTCCTACTGTTTCAAAGCCCACAGTATCGGAACAGTGCAGCACACCCAGCATCAGCTGTCCAAAGGATTCCGTATGGGATCCCACCATGCAAACCTTTATTGTGAGTCATTCTCACCTGGGAAAGCAAAGCACCCTCCCATTTCACAGTCCGGTCATCTTGCCGGTTTAGCAGCCGAGGACCCCTGCCAGCGGCTGAGTTCCAACTAAGGCAGGCATGTCCAAACTTCGGCCCTCCAGATGTTTTGGACCACAACTCCCACAGTCCTTTGTCACTGGCAATCTAAGCTTACAATTAATTCTGGGAGTTGTAGTCCAAAACATCAGGAGGGCCGAAGTTTGGACATGCCTGAATAAGGTCTGCTGACACTGGAAGGGCACATCTGTAATCATCTGCCTGCATTACTTTGAGAGAGATGCAGGAGATAAACACCAGCCTTGAAGCAGACCACCAGACGGTCATCACAAGCGTGATCCAAAAGCCTTGCTGACCCACTGCCCAGGCTTTGATGGAAGCAATTCAGAAAGCAAACTCTTTCCTTTGTAAAAAAAATGTCTTCATTTCCCTGTGAAAAAGAGCTCCCATGCCTCATCCTAAGAGGCGTGCCTTCTACCGTTTCATGCAAGGGCAGAAATAAGTTAGGTGTACTGGGGAAATATATGCAGATTTTGTGGAATTTAAGTTATTTTTACAGATCCCCAAATTCAGATTCCCCCCTTCCAGGATCTTGGTCACAATGAAACAGGGCACATATAGGGGCACCAATAATCTTCAGCAAAAATTCTGGAGGAACCAAGAATGAGAGGAACTGTTCCAGAAGACTGGAATCCTCTTGTGCTGCTTTGAGTCCATCAGGAAGCCAAAGCATCCTAGTAAATATTCAAGTTACAAATTGAGCCCATTTCCCGAAGCACTGCTTTTAACCCCACCTGCTGCTAACAATTCCTTGCCCATCTCAAGCTGGCCTGCTCTGATTCCCTCATGGGAGCTTCTTCAGAGCACCCCTGAATTCCTTCATGCTAGCTCCCCCTCCCTCATCTCACCAGGACACTTATCTCTTCCACGCCCCTCTTTTTAGCCTCTAAAACACAAGCAAAGGAGATACACAGAGTAGACACCTCAACCCAGAGACTACTGACAGCCAGCCCCTTTCAGAAGCTGTCCTGGAGCATTAGGCCTCCCTAAAAAGGGGGAATCTTGCCAAAGACAACTCCCCTAAAGTTACTCTACATATAAAAGAGGAATCAAAGAATCATAGATTCATACAGTTGGAAGAGACCTCAAGGGACATCCAGTCCAACCCCCTGCCATGCAGGAACCCCCATCACAGTACAGCAGGACCCCCGTATCCAGTGATTCATTATCCACTTTCAGTTATCCATAGCTGGCAGAGGAAAAATAAATAAATAATTCAGCAGCCGCAAAGCAAGCGACTGTCACAAAGAAAAGCTGTAAAGCAAGCTACTGTCATAAAACTGTGGCCGTAAAGCAAGCTACCATCATAAACAGCAGCTGTAAATCAGGCTACTGTTGCAAAACAGCAGCTGTAAAGCAGGCTACTGTTGCAAAACAGCAGCTGTAAAGCAAGTCACTATCACAAAACAGCAGTTTTGGGGAACATTTTAGTGTTCTCTCTTATCCACGGTTTTCATTATCCACGGGAAGGCTTGGAACCAATCCCCAGTAGATACTGGGGTCCTACTGTATTTCCGACAGATGGCCATCCAGCCTCTGCTTAAAAACCTCCAAGGAAAGAGACTCCAACCTCCGTGGCAGCATATTCTACTGCCAAACAGCTCTAACTGTCATGAAGTTCTTCCTAATGTTCAAATGGAATCTCTTTTCCTGCAGTTTGAAACCATTGCCCTGAGTCCTAGTCTCTGAAGCCATGGAAAACAAACCTGTCCCCTCTTCAGTATGACATCCTTTCAAACATCCTTTCAAATCATCCTTTTAAAGATAGCTATCATATCCCCTCTCAGCCTTCTTTTTGAAAGGCTAAACATTCCCAGTTTCCTAAGCCATTCCTTGTAACTCGTAAGGATAGTAGAGGGGGTTCCAAAGTGACATTCAGGGTTCAGATTTAAGAATGTTACAGAACCCAAGGAACAGCTGAAGTCGAGACTTCATCACCAAAAGGCAGCCACGCAGCTTAACTTCAGCTTGCAACAGGAAACTGCTGTGCTCCTAGAGCACAAGTTAAACTCAGCCAGTGCTCAAAGCAAACAGAGCATGCTTTGGGAGTTGTGGCCGTGGCTCCTAACACTGTTGCCAAGCAAAAGGCATCTCTTCTCCATGCTGGACCTAGAAGAACACCTTGGGACAACTCCCAACAAGAGAGTCGGGGAGCAAAGACAGAAAACATCCACTGGAATAGCACACTAAAGATGTGAAACTGTGCTCACGACCCCAGGTAGCCAGCTCAGGGTTGACTCAGCCTTCCATCCTTCCGAAGTCGGTAAAAGGAGTATCCAGCTTTCGGGGCCGGGGGGGGGGGGAACAATGTGTAGCCTGCATAGTGTAATTAAACTGTAAACTGCCCAGAGACTACTTGAAGTGGTATGGGGCAGTATATAAGCACAAGACTTTGCTTTTGTTTTTGCTTTCATTTACAGTACCACTTTATTTCCAAACAGATAGCTGTACTATCTCAGGAATGTGCAACAGTGAGGGACAAGACAAAGGCACACAACCCACAATTATTCTGAGAAGATAGATACCTTACTACCCAAGGTAGGACTTCCAACTTACCAACATCTGAAAGCCCCTCTAAGACCATTTTGTGATGGATTTATATGCTAGCATGGTTTCAAATATAATTTCCTCTTCACGTATAAGCTGAGTGTTCAAAGTAATTTTTTCTTGATATTTTACAGAGTCTGGACTCTATCTACCATGTGGAACTACCAAATTATTTTTATAAGACAAGACTGTATATATGCACAAAAAACATGCACTTGTTCTAATATAATCACTTTTGTGAAGCCCAAGATGGGACGCCTGTGAGTGGCACATAACCTTATATAGTTCACTGCGTCCCTGACAGATTAAGAATCCTATTCACCAGTCTTCTGGAAATTAAAAACATCATCTTAAAATATAATTCAGTTGTTGTTCTCAGTCTGTATTTTGCAACAGGGAGGTGGAAAGGGGACAGGAAAATTTGTGTTTTTAGGTAAAAACAAGTGTTTGAACCTAGCAGCAGCATCTTAAGGCCATATACACAATCCTGGGACATAAGCAGCCTCCTCCAAGCTTTTGCTCATCTCATGATTAATACAATGGTATCCCCGTATCTGCTGATTTGGCATCCACTGATTCAGTTATCCGTGGTTGGCCGCCAAAAAAAGTTAAATAATTATTAAACAGCTGTTGTGAGTTTTTCAGGCTGTTTGGCCATGTTTCCAGAACATGGCCAAACAGCCCGAAAAACTCACAAGAACTATCAGATCCCAGCTGTGAAAGCCTTTGAGAATACAATTATTAAATAAACTACTGTTGCAAAAGGATGCTGCAAAACCAATTACTGTACTGCTGCAAATAGCAGCCACTATTGATTTTTGGGAGTGCGGACAGGGTGTTTACTCTTATCTGTGGATTTCGGTATCGACCGGAGGGGGAAATCAATCCCACATGGATAGGGGGGTACTACTTGATTATCAGTATGGACGACAATATATGCAAAGAAATCTTATAGAAATATAACAGTACCTTGGGGGGGGGGGGCTGGGAAGGTCAAGAAGCTTTGTAACTACCTCACCGTTTTAGGTTTAATACTGACTTACAACTTATTTGGGAGAGTTTTATGTGCAATTAAATTGCATCTGACTTATGGTAACCCTACTGGGGTTTTCAAGATATGTGAGATATTTAAGGAGGGTTTTAACCAATACTACCCTTCAATTAAAGTTTTCACAACCTGGGGAACTCAGGTCTTCAGAGTCCTAGTCCAAGGCTCTACCCACTACACTATATTGTCTGTATGTGATAACCTTTTATATATGTGCATATATACCTTTTATACCTTATCAAATGATCTGAAATCTATATCCAAGGGAGTGAGTGTAGTGAATAGAGCCTTGGACTAGGACTCAGAAGACCTGAGAACACACACACACAAACACGTGCCAAGAAACGCTTAGTTAAATGTTGCCAGATTCTTCAGGATGAGCAAACGTGAAGAATGATTTCTACTTTCACCTACTACTACTAGGTCAACAAGGAACATCTAGCGAATGTGCAATAGGAAAGCTAAGAAGCAGCCTATCTCCAGTGAACTCAGAACTTCGTGACAACAACCAGTCACAGTCTGAAGAGGCAGGAATACAGGAGACACTCCGACTATTACACAGACCTACTCTGGAGACTCAGGGCAAGCAGATAATACAGGGAAAACTCGAGGGAGAGAGATCCCAATATAAGGCTCAGCTTTATACTAGAATATCAAAGGTTGTCGGAGGCTACAATGACTATTGCAGGGAGGATTGTTTGTACTGCAATCTATCTTCTTAATTGTATTACGATCCTTCTTTCTATTCCTTTATCTTTCGTACTGCAGTGGCTCCACTTTCCTTTGTTCAACTCTTGGCAAAAACCATGAAAGCCACAATGCAGATTGACTATATTAGGTTAATGAGACACTTGGAAAATTTCTGCACGGAACAAACATGGGGGGGTGTTGTTGTTTTCTCCTTCTCTTTGTGCACGTTATCCACAAATCCTGCACATGTCAGTTTCATTTATTACTGCTCAGGTCCCCAAGACATTAGGCTTTATTAGCTTTCGGAATCTGAATACAGCATGCAGGAAAACTACTTTATCATCTTTCCCCCTGCTTCACCGGACTTGGCAACCCCCATGTTACATTAGAAGAAAAGATAAAAAAAAAGAGGACCCTGCCCCATAGAGAGCATCTTTCTACAGAAGGGCATCCTTTCTCCAAAATGTAAAGGGACTTCCTTGTCCGGTAATGATGAACGCTACAAGAGCCTAGCTTTCCAAGTAGCTTCCAAAAGAAGAAAACCTTCTGTACCTGGATGGACTCTTCCCCAATGGTCCTCACACATGGAGTAATCGGGCATGAACGCTATTATTTATGTGGGACCCAACATTCCACCCGAACACAATGCAACTCACACCTGTGGACAAGTCACTCTCTCAATTTCATTGTGGCCATCATTAGGAATATAATTTGTTGTACAATAACAGTATTACTGCTTAACCCTTCGCTCAAAAAACAAGAGTGCACTACCTATACCAGTATTGGTGAACCTATGGCACGGGTGCCAAAGGTGGCACTCGGAGGAGCCCTCTCTGTGAGCAACCGACATCGCCCCTTCACAGCCACCTGTGTTCAGGTTAAATGGCTGTATTGGCACTTTGAGAAAAATTAGTGGGTTCTGAATCGCAGTTTTGGGCACTCAGTCCCTAAAAGGTTCGCCATCACTGACCTCTACTGGCAACCACCTCAGAAAGGACCACAAATGGAGAGGAGGCAGAGAAAGAAGAGGGAAGCTGCCTGGCAGTCAGCCAAATGCTTTAATACTCAACATAGTTCTAGTGCAGGAAATGAGTTCAAGTTGTGTTTATTTTATAAATGCACAACCCAAGAAGTGGAAAGACCTAAAGAGAGAGAGAGAGAGAGAGAGAGAACTTCCTTATCTGTACATATGTGGCACCCAGCATCTGTTTTAACTAGCAGGGCAAACCCTGGCTTCAAAGGTTTGTCTAGCTGACTTTACATTTCCCACATTTGTGTTTTTTTTTTTTAAACAAAAACATAATTCTGCCACCCTCTCAAAGGAACTCTCTAGAATGACTCATTTATTCCACTCGATCTCTGTTTGCAGTAAAGAGCAACATCTGTCATGGCTACAGAGTCACTTCTTATTACTATCCCCTATCACTAATGAGACACCACTACCACCCTGCAAAACACAGTGAAATTTAAGAAGCAGATGAAGAGGCCTTCTCTTCAGGCTATGCTGGACAAAGGGCCAACTGGATGTTAATCCCCTAGTCCAAACTGCTACCATCCCTTAGCCTGATGGTCGCGGCTGTGATAGCCAGGGGATCTTGGATCTTTTAATTTTTAAAATACAGTCTTTTAAGTTCTGTTAATCAATCAATGGCAGAAGCTATCTCTCCACCTCTCTCTATCTATATTTTTCCTCACTCTGCTAGTGCACACAAAGCTTGGAAAAAATGGAGAAATACATTACAATAAAGTATATAATATAAAACAAAACAAGATGGCAATCAACATAAAATACAGTGGTACCTTGTATAAAGGAATTGTTTCGTTCCAAATGAAATTATGTTAAGCAAATTTTCCTTTATACAAATTCCCATAGGAATGCATTGAAAACGGAGTGATCCCATTTTTATGTCGTACGGATTCTCCCCATAGGCGATTATGTTAAGCAAATTTCCCCAATCTCTGGAATTTTTTATGTTGTACAAATTTTGTTATACAAGTTGTTTGTTATACAAGGGTCCACTGTATAACACAAGACAAAAGAAAATAAGATGGCGCCAGCTGTAAAGAAAAGATGAAATAAAACAGATCCCAGCTACCAACTGACTTTACTGACTATCATTTCTGAAGGCTAATAAGAGAGCTCTCCACAACTGCAGGCATTAAGAGTAGACATGGGAGCTTCCTATATCTCCGGATTTGTATCTCTCAAGCCCCACACACCCTGAACCAGCAGGACCATTTGCTGGGCTCCATGCAGTGTGTGGGGCTCCATCTGGGAAGGAGCCCGGCCAGCTTTTTGCCACCACCACCCCACCGACCACTGATTAGCTGAGAGGAGAGACTTCTCACCCCACCCCTCACCCAAGTGGTCAGCTGCATGGGGAGGCAGGGGAAGGGTTAGCCCGTGGCCCCTATATGTAGTCCTGGATATACAAATAGGAAGTGCCCATATCTAATTAGGAGCAGCCTGTTCTGCCTCTCTTGCAAGCGCCACCTGTGAAGAAGTCTTTCTCAGCAGCCCCTGGGATGCTTTGGTCAGCTTCTCATTCTTCCTCTCTCTCTGGCTCATGGGAGAGAGAGAGAGAGAGAGAGTGAGAGAGAGAGAGAGAGCACCTGCTGACCCCAATTTTTAAATGAAGTTTAGCAGCAGAAGCTCTGTTTCTCTCAGATCTGAAAGGGCAAAACCAGCATGAATGAGTCTAAGAAACCATTACCATTTGTCTGCAGAAATCAAGGGAGAAATAAGGTCAAAACAGCTGTCCTAACCTCTGAAAAGACAAACACACCCAGAGAAATCCTAAGCCATTTTGAAATGTAAAACTGGAGCCTTCTCCCTCCCCACCCTTTCACTTTTCTATTTTCTTTTCACTTGGAAATTGAAGAACAAGCCCTGAGCAAAATTCCAAAGTATTTCAGTGCCTTTCACTTAAGAACTACAGTACATATTTTTATTTCTAGAGCTTCTGAAGCATAAGGCTTGAGGAACTAAAAACATGCAGGTCATAATGCACAGAACTGATTTATAATGTTTATTATATGCCTATTTTTCTATACTATTTGATGTTATTTTATTTAAGTTTATTGATGATGATTATTGCCTTTTTTGTTGTTATGTACTGCCCAGATTGTGGCTTTGGTAGCCCAATATCGGATAGGCAGTATAGAAATCAAATAGTAACAAGTCTTGTCACAGAAGCAAACAAACAGCTGTCAAAAGACAGATGCTGACAAAATGGAGACCTAGATTCACTCCTCCATTTGTCACGACCTTGCAAAGGCTATCTGGAGAAGAGATGTACCAGATACAATTGTGACAGCCATCACACACTTTCTGCATGCCCTGTGCAATCCTCAGTGTAGTTATGAAGGCATTTTGCAATGTCATAAAGCAGACCTATTATTTCAACTGGTATACAGTGGACCCTCGTATAACAAACTGCTTGTATAACAAAGAAATCTGTCCAACATAAAAAAATTCCAGAGATCGAGGAAATTTGCTTAACAAATTGGGGTGAATCTGTACAACACAGAAATGGTCGCGATAAGGGATTACTCTGTTTTCAAAGCATTCCTATGGGAAATTTGTGTAAAGGAAAATTAGCTTAACATACTTTAATTTGGAATGAATTAATTCCTTTATACAAGGTACCACTGTATTTCTTCCCTTCTCTCATCAGTGCAAACACTCTTTGGGCGGTTCACAAATTATCAAAAGATAATTCTTGTGCAGTCATACACACAAGCCAGAAAAATGCAATAAATCCAATAAATCCAATAAAAAAACAAGTCTTCCACTCAACTGATAAAACAAAATTGAAAACAAAATTAGGGAATTAGTAAAATTCTAGCAAAAGGCAGTTTTTATACAGTTGTGATTTAATCAACTTCCTGAAAACAGAGGGACGGCCCCCTGGCCAAACTCTATAGGAAGCTTGTTCCAGAGAGAAGAGACTGAGAAAGCAAGGTTCCTGATATCATTTTATTTTATTTTTTGCTTTCTTCAGAGTCATAATTTTTAGTATCAAGGACTGTGAAGACCTGAGTGGCGCAAACAACCATTTTGCAGGTGAGAGACTCAACCTCTTCCTCACTGAAAACTTCAGTCACTTTCCAAATGGGTTTTATAAAACAAGTCACCATTACTTATTTTTTTAAATATCCTAATAAAGGAATGTATATAGGGTACTAAGGAAACAGATGTTCAGCTCTACCAGCTTACAACAATCTACCAGGCAGTGCTTTCAGGACTGCAAGGTTAAACTGAACAGGTCATGCCAGGAATATGCAGGGTTAGGGTTTACAAGTCTACCAAGCAGAGGGCAATCACATCTGATAAGGTTACTCCTGGCAACTGCCTCCCAGTGCCTACTGAGTGCACAGAATAAGGCTCCAACCCCATGTTGCAATTAATTATATAGCTTATTATAGCAACTGGGAGTTTGCAGCAGTGTGTCCACTTTCTAATTCAAGGCACAGCGACCCTCGGTTTTTCAAAGCACTGCAACAGGCTGGGATGAGATGCTTAATCTTTCCCATCCAAACAATAACCCCAAGGTTTAGACCACCACACACTGTGACTGGTGGTGGGGAGATATTTTTTCTTTTAAAAATGGAATCCAGGGCTGGCTGGTCAGGGAATTAATCAAAATATTCTTCAGAGAGGGGAGGAAACTCCAGTGCACTGTTGTCTTGATGGAAATGATGCTAGGATTGACTTCAAAAACCTGAATTGGCTGCTAGCCACGCTGCTTACTCAATGTATAACATCGCCTTAACAACATGTTCCTTAGTGTTTTCACTCCAACAAAGTCTTCTGTGAGTGCAGAGAACAGGCAACCTCATTATCTAGAGCAGTGTACTCTATGTTCCTCAATATGTACTATGAAAGATTTGATCTCAACTGCCCAAAATTCTCTTGACTGTTCACATTATTGGGTGAAAATTATGTTTTATTTATTAAAGTATGTTCTGCTTATATACTGCCCCGTACCACCAAGTAGTCTCTGGGTGGTTTACAGTTTAATTATGCAGGCTACACATTGCCCCAGCTGGGTACTCATTTTACCGACCTCGGAAGGATGGCAGGCTGAGTCAACCATGAGCCTGCTACCTGGGATTGAACCCCAGGTCATGAGAACAGTTATAGCTGCAGTACAGGCATTCAACCACTGTGTCACCAGGCTCTTTAACTGCACTATGATGCTTCTGATGTGAACAAAAACTATTTGCTAACATTTCTACCTTGCTTCTTCTTCAGTGGCCTCAACACAGGGTACAACTGCTTTCCTCCTCACTTCCTTCATACTCCCAACAAGGTAAGGTCAGAATGAGAAAAAGGGGAACTTCCTTCAAGGTGATCCAGTGTGTTTCATGGCCTAGTGGACAGTACAGTGGACCCTTGCATAACAAATGGTTTGTATAACATAAAATTTGTACAACATAAAATATTCCGGAGATAGGGGAAATTTGCTTAACAGAATCGTCTATGGGGCAAATCTGTACAACATAAAAATGGGATTACTCCGTTTTCAATGCATTCCTATGGGAAATTTGTATAAAGGAAATTTGCTTAACATAATTTCATTTGGAATAAATTAATTCCTTTATACAATGTACCACTGTCCTGCAAATCTTAACTACTGCACCAAAATAGAAAGCAACCCTTTCCATGCTAGAATACACTTTCCAAAAGAAGAAAAACAACCCTTCTGTCAGTTGGGCCTATTTCCATCCATATGTGAGACAAAATAAATCTCCTTGAACGTAATTAAAGGAGTGGCGATATTTTACATAAAACACAATGGTCAGAATCTTACTGGTATTAGTTATGCCCACCCGCTTAACCAGGGCTGTGGAGTCGGAGTAGGAGGAAATTTTGGGTACCTGGAGTCGGAGTTGGAGTCAGCAAACAATGCACCGACTCCGACTCCTACTGCTACTAAATTTAGATTGGAATTTTTAAAAAAGCAAGTTTAAATGTCCCAAATCACAAAAAGTTATAATTAATGACTTCTCTACTGTAAGAATAAAAACCAATGCATGCAGTGCCTCACGTAACTGCAAAACGAACACGTTAAGTGACCGTGAAGAAGCATGCTTTTCATGTGCTTCACTATATGGCACGCAATGCACAATTAGGAGCGGCAATACTTATACTTTCCATAGTGTTGTGTTCTGCTGTTACGCAGTGCCCATGGGTAACCTAGCCTCTCACTGATAAGGGATTAAGTAAATGTGTAAATATTTACTTTACATAAAGAAGTAAATAGTAAATAATTTTGCATATTAATACAGAGGAGTCGGAGTCGGAAGTAAAAAAATCTTAGGAGTCGGAGTCGGAACATTTATCTACCGACTCCGCAGCCCTGCGCTTAACCCTTGAGGGTGAATCTCAGCGGTGAATTGCCTCAAGTTAAGATGGCAACAATGACATCTCCTACTGTACGACAAGATATACAACACATTCTTACACTGACTTATTAACTCACAGCAATTGATTTATTTAGATTTTTATATCGCCCATCATAAGGCCACTCAGGGCAGTTCACAACCTTGTAAACAACAGTGAAATTTCATTTCACCAGTAAAATTTACTCCAACAGAATTAGGATGGTGTGTCATTTTTTTCAATTAGAAAAAAATGCCAATGGCTGGTATATTAAAAGGATCAGAGAGGAAAGATTACAGAAAGAACAGCAAGACAAATACGATGACTCATTATGAAAACGATACTGCCTCCAACCCAAAGACCAATGGCTGCCATTTTGTAAACTTTCCACAGCTTCATGAATAAGGATTTTTTTTCTTCATGTGCCTTTTGCTTAATACCTTCAAGAACACAAGGCGTGTCAATCTCATAGCAGACAGACCTACCTGCCATCTACAGATCCCTGGATTTAATGATGAAATATGCAGAGGTGTCAACCCCCGAGATAAAACAGCTCATATAAATAGCACCTTTTCTGCCACCAACAGAAAAAGCTTTGGTTCAGCAACACTCTCTGGGTGTGCAATCAAGTAGGAAGGGCGCACAGATAACGCATTGGAGCTTGTCGGTACTATGCCTTTACACTATGTCTTCTAGAACCTTTCCCAGTTAGCACAGAGTCTGGCAATTACAGTATAAAAAGTAATTTTAACAAGTTCCAACGTGTACACAATAGGCTGGAAGGTGGGATATTCAGAAGTTTCTTTTCATGAGGATACCTACCCTGCATACCTGTTTAATACCACTTAATTGCCATCCCTCCCACTTATGAAATTCTGGGATTTCTAGTTTGGTGAGAGTCTCCAAGTTCTCTCTGCCAGAGAGCTCTAGTTCACTCTCTGAGCTAATGCTGAGAAATCTAAATGCTTCCTCCCTAACCTACAAACCCCAGAATTTTATAGCATGAACCAATAGCACTTGAGATGCTATTGGTTTAAAACTGTGTACTGGGGACAAACCTTTATTTCCAGATGGAAAGGTTTCCTCGATGCTCAGATGCCTTCTCTGCTATGGAGTTAATTTCTCAGAAAAGAGAGCATAGAAACACAATAAAAATAACTGAACTTGTCACACCTTGCCCTTGCAGAAGGATATAGAAAGCAGATCAGAGACCTCACTGAGGATAATGCCACCTTTCTACATTATCTACCAGCAGAAGTTCAAGCCACTTAAGGGATTCCCACACAAATCTGTTTAGAGTATCTAAGCGAGTGAGCACACCATGACCCAAAGCACTGCCCACTAACCTCTGGAAATAAATTTCGCTACCCTTATTTCTAAATGCAGAAACCGCTGGAATGAATATGCTTCCTTTTGTAGATACTGAACGCAAAAATATCAACATCCCCTCTAATTTTCAGCCCCACTGCACAGGGCTCTATGACACATACCTCTCCCCACATCAAAACCAGAACAAAAGCAGGTGCAGGTATGCAAGGGAAGAAAAGCACTGTGTGTGTGGGGGGGGTGCCTTAGAGCAGGGCTGTCCAACTTTGAACAAGCCGAGGTCTACCTTTTCCGGCCCAGAGTGCCTGAGGGCTACTACACTAATACCTCTACTTACGAATTTTAGCCATTCCGAGCACATGCTCATGGCCCTTGAAACTGCCCCGCTCAGCTGAGACAGTGGGCTGGCAGACCCAGAACTTTGCTGGGGCAGTGGTGGTCCTTGAGATGGGGGAGGGAGGGGTGGAGAATTTATCCCCTCATTTTTTTATTGATGCCGACGGGCTACTTTTGAACCCTTCGTGGGCTACCAGTAGCCCACGGTCTACCTGTTGGACAGCCCTGCCTTAGAGGAAACCTTTAGGAAGAATGGAATTCAAGACACCTCTTTCGATTTCCTGCTTAGGTAACTGGGAGTCACAGTCAGGAGGTCTTTGTGAACGTCGCCTGCTTTTACACAGACCTTGATGTGTAGCTCCACGTAATAGGAGTCAGTCAACAATAAGTGCAATTAAGGTGGCAAGGCCAGCCAAATACCTCCATGTCATACTAACCTTGTTATCAGCATCATTCCGCAAGCCGGCTAACTCACAGTAGGAGAAACCGCCATGCATCAGGTGAGTGACCGTGCCATTTTAACTGCACATGCCAGTCTCTACTCAAATCTTCCTCCACAGCACTTGCTGGGAAAACACTCTCCATTTACAGGCTTACATGTTGAGTGTTCCTTCTATTCCCACACCCCCAATCTAATTTACCCCAAAAGAGCAGCAAGACCGGGCCTGACACTTCTGCAGTCCCTGGTCTCACCTTATGCAGCTGGACAAAACCACTGCACAAGGTGAGAGGTGGCCCTGCAACACACAGCAGGACCATCAGCCGACAGCAAGAGCCTTCTCAATGCAATAAAAGCAAAACAAGTACCATCCTTCCAAATGCCCTTATGTATTTCAAGTCAACACCACATGTATGTAACCAGAAAATAAAAGCAAAGGTACTGAGTGTCTTTAACATGACCAAATTTATTTTAGCATGAACTTTAAGAGACTACAATCCACTTATTCAGACTCATACAATGTTTCTGAAGAAGCAGGTGCTGAAATAAAACTGCTTTTAAGGCACCAGATACAGTACAGTACTTTTCTTGCTATTGCTGGAACAGTACAGTACTAACATGACTCCCTTTATGAATTCATATAAAATATGCAGCTATATACATACAGGGCTATATATGCTGTGGGTTTTCATGCTCACACTCTGGAAAGCATTGTTTTTAATTTAATGTTGTTTATTTTTGAATTATTTGTACTCCATGGTTCTGCTCTGGGCACACAAATAGCAAGACCAAACATATAAAATAAATTTGGCTCTTGAGATCAGCATCTGATTAGTTTGACCGAAACGCATGCAGGATGCTCCTACTTTTGGAAAACAATGAAGTTCCAATCTCAGATCCATTATTCTGTCTCAGTTATTACCATTCCACCTGGAATTTAGATTAAATAATATAGCAGACAATTTTGTTTCATTTTAAAAGCTTAGTATCCTGGTGTTCACAATATCAACTCGCAATCCCTTTATTTTCAGGCTAAAGAACATTGAAAGGCCTGCACGGGTGATGAGAAGCTTATTCTTTCAGATATACATTTGCAGAGTTTAGCTTAAAATCAGCACCCCCACCCCTCAATGCAACTGCTGAGTGCCAACTTACCCTGCACTCGCTGACAGTGAGTGAGTTTCTGAATCATATATTCCTGTAGTTGCACAACCTTGGTTGTGGATGTGCTGCCCAAGCACATTCAAGGCCTCTTCCTTAAACACAGTTCAGGCTGACAAGATCAGGAAACTCTTCTAAGATCACTCCTATGCAAATATAATCTTACCATCTCTGTGAATGCTTCCCAGAACACAAGCTCACACCCCCTCTAATTTCTGCCTTTGTTGCCTTCACCTGTAATCTAGAACCTTTCAGAAGAGAAGCAGGTTTCTTTGTTCTCAGTACAGCCAAAGCACCTGTTCACATCCGCCCAGACCTGCCTCAATTCCATCCACTTGACTTTTCATGGCTGGCCAAAACGAGTTGGCCCTCAGGCAAGTACCTTCTAGCTTGACATGACATTGCCTTGCCTCTCAATTACTCTGCTCCACATCTATCCAAGTTGTGTCAAGGAATGGCTAAATCTAAGCGAAAATGGAAAATGGAGGGGCTACAAGCAACCAATGCTGAGCTGTTGCAATGGGATGGGAAATGGAGAACAAAGAGGCAGTCCTCTTACAGTTTGTTTCCATCCTTGCCTCAGCCAAAGGAGGGAAAAGCCAGAAACTAAAAAGAAAAAAACTGGCTGGAAAGGGGGCAGAGGAGACACAGAGGAGATCCATCAGGACTCTGAGGGGCATAAAAACTAGCCGCTTACATGGCCATTGTGGGTAAACCAAACCCTGCCATAATCTAGCTCACAATTCAGTGGCAGAGAGCCCATCAAGATTCCTGCCAGCTAGTGTTGGTTAATACTGTGCTAAACAGATCAAAACTCTGATTTATTAAAAGGCACTCCCCATACATATCCAATCTCTGTATGACTAGGAACTACAACTTCCAGCACAAACCAAACTAGCAAGGGGTGCACAAGGCCTCCGTCACATCTCTGCAAAAGGAGATGCTTTTAAAGCCACTGCCAAATGAATTTACAGAAAACTGCAAACATTTTAGGTGGCATCAAAAGCAAAGGATTGGGACACCCTCTGAATAAGAAATGAGGACTGCAGGGCAGCAGCATGCTTCTATTCCACCAGTGCTGCACTCTCCAAAAGACACCAACCCAGACAACCCTGAGACTACAGAATCAGCTCCACAGAACATGCCCAGAAGCTCTGGTACAGCAAACACAATAAACCCTACTGTCTGTATAATTTTTTTTAATCTGCTACTAACATCACCCACTACTGTACATGCCACTGGTGAAAGATGTGTGCTAGGGAAAGAAGGGGCTCCATGCTGCACATGTGGTTGAAACAGCAATCAGCTAAATCTTTTGATTTGGACCCAATGGATGGGCTGGACCTTTTTTGCTACCTGAATTAAGGCACGAGCTCTGTAAAAGACCTTCATTCCACCAGCAGCCCAAACCCCTAAAGAGAGGAGATGAGCATTTTGCAGATGCCAACGAGTTCTAGAATCTCCAGACAGATACCCTGGTAACAGATTTAATAACCGAATTAAGCGCATGAGCAATGGAGTTACTCCTTCAAGAGGGAAGAACAGGCAGCACATAAGAAGGGCATCTGACAGCAGAAAGACAATGATCCAAAAGGCCAAGGAGAGGGTGGCTGGGAGAGGATTAGAGGCATGAAGATGAAGAGCTTACTCGGGTCACTATGAGTCTGGTTCAACAGGCTTTTGTTTCAGATACATGCCAAGACTGCCCTAATTTTAATTTCCCTCATTTTTGCCTGATAGCCTGCAAGTGCAATCTGCCCCAGACAGAACTGGCGGCACAGCAACTTTCCTCTACCACCAGCACACAGTCCAAGCACAGCAACAAAATAGGGGGAGAGCCAGGACTAGGGGAAAACAAATAAGGCAGAAATAAAAGCACTGGCATCTGTCATTGCAATCACTTTGCTGGGGAACTGCTGCAGGTCTGGAGTCCAACTAAAATTGTCAAGGGGCCTTTCGCCCTGTGAAGAGGTCATGGGCAGACTTTCCAGCAAGGCTACAGCAAACAAACTATTGAACTTTTTTTGTAGAAGGCAGATAAGGGAGTCATGCCAAGGGAAAACACCGACCACGAGTGGGGAGGAAAAATGGAAACAAAATGGAATATCTCTCTCTCTTTCACCTGTTACAGGGTGTGGGTGGTGTTAAATGCTTCCAACACATTCCACAATTTTAAATCTGTCGGAGCCAAGCGAGGGAGAAAAGGCAGATGTCATTTTACAGGGAGGTCAGACTATGGTTCAAATGACCAGAGGCCTAATCTGCACACAGCATTTGTGCTGGGACATGAGCCAGCCAACAGCCACTGACTGATTCAATGAATCTGGATTTCCACTTTTAAGAAATGCTAGGAAAAATCAGCACCGATGACCCATTTGCCAGAAATTAAGCAGCTGTAAAGACATAAAACTGAGCAGAACTAGGAAAGAAAAGTTACCTTTTGACCCTTGACCTTCTTGTCCTTTAGACACCCTGTAGACAGTTTTCTTTATGCAGTCGGACAAGGGGGCACCCATCCCCACCCCTGGATGTGTTTCCACCAACTAACACAGCAGAGTTTAACTACTTCAATCACATGCTAAAAAAGGAACTCCAATACTCATGGGGACACCTTTCCCCTAAATACCAAGCCTAAAGCAGCAGAGGGTTATATTATAAACTCTCTGCTGACAGAATAACCGAGCCGCTTCTGATGCAGAGGTCGTGTGCATGGGAAGGTAAGGTTAGGCTGCCACTGTCAAGGCCTGAAATTACCAAAGGACCAGTACCAGGACATCCCAAAATAAAGACACACCTCATAACACTAGGGAAGAAAAAAGGAAAGGGATCTCCACAGCAGTTGGAGACCCTTCGCCAAGACTTAGTCTCCACAATATCCACCTCTCAAGCCTCATGCCTCTTTGTAAAGGCCCTTATTTCCCAGAAAGGAAAAGAAAATCAACTAATAATTTTCATTAATCAGAGGAACAGAGCAAGATCTTTAGAAGGCTCTGTGATCAGTGGTATTTCTTTCCAAAAAGCTGCAGAAAAGGAGAGGAACCCAACCCAAGGACAGGGGAAAAAATCCTGCAGGCGTGTCCGCGCCCACCCTTTTTACTCGCTGGATCATAACCACGCCAAGAGACCCTCCCAAAATATTCAGACTCCGGGAAATTGCAGAGGGTTTTTTTGTTTTTTTTTTGCCCAGAATAAATTAGGAACAGTCCAAGAGAACAAGAATGCCCAGCGTGGAATTACCCAAGGCCCATCCAGAGCGCGGACACGTTCCCAGAGATATCCAACGCCCCCCCCCCGCGCGCGCTGCAAAGCACAGGCCGCCCCCACCACCCTTTTCAAAGGCTGCTTGTACGAACCCCATGCAATTGCCCCAGACCGCCCACCGCCCACCACCCACCACCACCCTCAGAGCGGCCCCTTTAAGGAACCCTTCCCCGAGCCCGCCAGTGGGCGCGGTCCCTTTAAGGCTGACCCCCACCACCACCCCCAAATAAGAAACCGGGGGGGGGGAGGGAGAAGGGAGAACAGAACCTTCACCTTGGCACCCAAGAGGCGCGCGGCCGCCCTGCTGCTGGCAGTCAACAAGGTCATGGCGAGGAGCGAGGCGGACCTGAGGCGGCGGCGGCGGCGAAGTGGTGGTGGGGGGCGCGGGGGTGGGGGGGAATGCAGCGGCCGCCTCAAGAAAAAGGGAGGGGGGACCCGCAGGCGGAGGAGACCAAGGTTGAACAGAGGAGGAGGAGGAAGAGGCGGCAACGGCTGCTGGAAAGAAGAGAGAGAGAGAGAGAGAGCGGAGAGCGCCAGAGAGGGTCCTCGCAACGCGGCTGCGTCAGCGACGCAGGGCGGAGCCACCCGCGGCGAAGCCCCAGTTCAGGGAAACTTAAGCCCCGCCTGCTTCATTTGAATAGCCGCGCCCCCTTTCCCCTCCCCGGTGGGCTTAAGGGCAACGCCATTGGGCGGAAGGGCGCGCGGGTGGGCGGGGAACGGCGGGCGCGTTTAGGTTGGGGTGGGAATTTAGGCGTCTGGCTCAGGCGCCTGATGGGTTCCTGGCTCAACCCAAACCCTGAAGCCGGGCTTCCTTTTGACTTGATGCGGTTGAGAAGGGCAGGAGGGCGCGACTTTCCCTCAGAATTTTTGTTTCCTTTTAAACCACTTTCTTACAGGCCCGGGAAAGCGCTCCCCTTTTTAAAACTTCCCAGGCTGAACACTTCTAAAGGGCGCTGGTGTATGGAGAGGTCACTTATTGGTTTATAGATAGATGGAAATAAATAAATAAATACATAAATAAATAGTCTTAAGGTGTCATTTGATCTTTGTCTTTTTTTTTTTGTTCTCCTCCAGCTTTGAATTTTGCCTGATATGCTTGCCCAGGCTAACACTGCCGCCTGTACTAAAACTGGGGTGGTGTGGCTTACTTTTCCATTTTGTCACAAATATTTGGACTTCTAGTACTTGCTTTGAGGAAGTGGGATTTACCCAGAAAAGTTCACATATTGTATGCTTTATTTTTCACTAGTGGCCTCTAAAGATATCGCCTGATTGCCTGTTCTTGCATTTGTACTTTTTAGTGATGACATGGCTTCCCCCTTTTATTTCATGGGGGGGGGGGACATGTTAGCAATGCTTCCTCACACTAGTAGGGACTCAGCTTCATTGTTTTTTATTCTGAGGGCCCACAGGCAACTAAAGAAATTTACAGCTTGCAGACACGGAACAGCAATTATTGGTATAGTGAAGGTTGGAACAGCATTGAAAAGTGTTCTGCTTTCTAAGAAACACTGGTTTCTTATTAGGTGCTGCTTCTCTAGACAGTGCAGTACTGGGGTTGGAGGAAGGGCCTTATAGTACGTTCCCTAGATGCCCTAAGCATATCTGATCTCACCTGATGTCGGAAGCTAAGCAGGATCGGCCCTGGTTAGTAGTTGGATGGGAGACCACCAGAGAATACCAGGTGCTGTAGGAACTAGCAAACCACTCCAGTATTCCTGCCAAGAAAACTCCATGGATATGGAGTCACGAAGAGTCGGTCACGACTGTAATGACACAACACACACACACACACACACACTTTCCCTATACAGTATATTAGGATGCAGAAACCAGCTAATGCAGCAAATGGTAGGAGGTACTGTACCTACAACTACTAGGTTAAGTATCAACAAACTGTTTGAGGGGACAACATGGCGTGCATTCACTAAATTAGTGGTTCCTAACCTTTTCCAAGTCACAACCCCTTTTATAGTAGCCACATAACCTGTGACCCATCACCACCACATTTGTATAAAAAGGCATTTTAATCAGATTAAAGTATTTCCTTCTCAGAAAGTATAGACTTCTTTTCCCCTCAAAGGACCGTTTCTCATACATATACGTATATGCTAACGTTAACTTCCCACTATGAAAAGCAAAGGAAGAAATTATTCAAGAGCCACAACATTATATAAGGAGGCCTGTACCTTGCCCCCCCCTCCCTCCAGAACACACTTCTTGAGCCCCTTGGATCACAACCTCCAGGTTGGGGAACATAACTAATTGCTGCCTGGAGGAGCATAGTTCCACTTTTTGAACTACACTCCAGATTGTTAAGCATCTGTAGTTAGAATGGGGTCAGTTTCACATTTTCCCCCTCTGACACCAAATGTCTTGAGTCCGTGCGGTTAAGCTACTCCTTTTGAAACAGGATTCAGCTTTACAAAGTCACATGGTCAGAGGGTTTAGCACGGCCTGTTTATCTAAAAACCAAGCATGCCTTTTTTTTTTTGGCCGTGACACAATGTTGGATTACACCACATAGCACAACTGAAGAATGTGGGAAGAGAGTGACAGTGCATATGCTGCTGAAGAGCAAAGGATCTTTGTTAGCTGAATGGGCAACGTTGCCCCAGCAGACTCCCTGTACACTTCTAGTAACATGTGGGCTGGTTTTTCACATGCAGAACTTCTAATTTTTAAGGAGGCGTATGGTGACCTTCTTACTTAATTTCATTCTTTATTTTATTAGTCATTTTTTTCTCTTTCTCCTTTTCCTTCCCTTGTTATTCATTGTTGGTTTTATCTTTGTTTTGTAAGCCGCCCAGAGTTCCTTTTGGAAGATGGGTGGTATAAAAATGCAACAAATAAATAAATAAAAAATCCTGAAAGCTGCCAAATTCCAAAAATATATCTTGTTATCAAGCTGTGCCCTTATGTCTCCTCATGCAGCAAATTTGTGACAAGAGTTCAGAGTCCTCAACCTAAGCCAGAACAAGGGAGCCACTGTAACAGACTATTTCCAAACTGCAGGTGTGGTACTTTCAATCTCTCCTCCTAAGTTCTTCTTTTATTCTTGACAGAATGACAATCATCCGTTTTCTTGTGCAGGTGAGGAGTCCTCAAATCTCACTCACCTTAACTGCCTAAGGGCAAGGGATAGAGGATTACTCTGTTTTAAGCTTGAGACCTGAATGAAAGGAAGAACTGGTATGACAGTGTAATTTTGCCTCTATAATAGGGATGGCAATTGTAATTCTCAGATTTTGGGACTGCAACTCCCATTAGCCTTAGCTAGAAAAAAACAGTGTTAAGGGGTTACAAGAACTGCAGTTTAATAGCCTCCGGAAGGGCACAGATGACCAACCCTTTTCTGTCATGTCTGCTTTGCTTTCCAGGTTCATTCCCAGATACAATGGTAGGTAAATTCCTCATACGAGAGAGCTGTTCCAAAAGAAGCTTAACAAATCAAACATCCCTAAGGTGTTGCAGCATACTTTGCTTTCCTGCTGCCTGCCATGAATTAACAGTGATACATTTAGATACGAGATTAATTTGTTCCTCAAGACGCTTGGTAACTTGAAAATTTTTGTATCTCAATCCAAATGGGATATAATGCACCTAGGAATTGAAGTCATCCACAAAATTTTCATATCTTGACATTTCCCATAGAGAATTTTTGTATCTTGAGTTTTTGCGGAAGTTTTTCAGAAGACTTTCATTCCCAAGGTGCATTGCGCCCCGGATGGACTTCCCTTCGTGTCACGACTTTTTTGTAACTAGAGATGATCAAATCTAGAGGTACCACTGTAATCACTTTTCCAGATAGGTCTGTTCTGACTGGATTGTTTATTGGCACTGTTGCACAGATAAGCCATTCTGACAGAGCACTTCGGTACCTATACATCTACAGAAGCAAGTCATGAAACAGCAGCTATGCAATCCTCCACACAGCCAATGGTCAGTAGTGCAAATGCAGCCTGAACTCTGCCAAGCAGAGCCATGTACTGTATTAACAATTATTTGGGGCATGGTAACTGCCCAAATTTACACCAAAACAAGTTGTTCCTCAGCATACCCAGGATTCATCTATGTTTGGAATAAATGCAAAAGGTAATAAAGCGGCCTAACCTGGGGAATGAACAGATGGGTGGGTTGGAGTGGGAAAAAAGGGAGTTTAGAGGGTTTGGGAAATAATTTGTTTAGTGAGAGCATTTGTCAAGAGAAGAAAAAGTGAAAGAAAAAAGAAGGGAGACAAGACAGAGTTAGCTATAGAAGCAGTGATAGATCAGATGTAGGCCTGCCCAAAGTCCGGCCCGGGGGCCAAATCCAGCCCGTCAGGCCATTCTGAGTGGCCCGCGGCTGGCTGGCCCACCCCTCCCTCCTCCTCCTTCGCTTATGGGTCAGTGAGTGGGGCTTGCAGTGGGATGGTAGGGTCAGGGAGCAACTGGCCCCTGACACATCCTCAGCCATCAAATCTGGCCCTCCTTACAAAAAGTTTGGGCACCCCTGAAGTGCAAGGATAAACTGTTTCTATTTCTACTGGCAGTGGATTTTTGGAAACTTCAATTTGTTCAGAAGGCAGCACACAGACTACTTGATCTGGTGTTCCATGCTCTGTTTTCCTCATCTCACCAGTTTCATCTGAACTGTCTGGTAGTCTATTCCTGTGCTCAATCATCTACCCTAGTTCTGCCATTTAAATCTCTAAGCAGCCTCTTACTACATACAGAACCAGATTACGAGGCATGGATGCGACAGTGAAGACAGTTGAAAGGAAGAGGATCTGTTCACTTGTAATTTGGTGTTTGAGGATCACAAGAAACCCAAGCAAGTAGGCTGTAAAGCAAATGAAGCCAGGACTCTGCCGAGAAGCAAAATAATGATAAAATTGTTAAAAATTTAAAAAATTAAAACTGAGACTTTGGACACACCAAGAGAAGGCCAAATTCAGGGCTGTTGAGAAACGTTTATGGCAATGTGAAAAAAAGAAAGGTGTAATATGTCTTAAATGTTCTGGACTGTATATTGTCTTGCGTTATTGTAAGCCACCAAGGAGAAAGGTGGGGTAAAAATATTCAAAATAAAAATAAATAAATATATAAATAATAAGATATTAATTCCATAAAGGAAGCCACAGCCTTGTTTTCCCTGGCTTATGATTTAAGTACTCGTAATAATATGTCTTGTAATTAATTGCCCTATTACTGTGAAGTATCCAGCTGTTTGGATCTTATTCTAATTCCTTTAAACTTGGTTTTTAATCAGCTACTGTATTTTTCCATATATATGACACAGGCTTTTTTCTAAAATAATGACACAATAATTAAGGGGCATTTATACACGGAAGTAAGCCTTTCCTGGGGTGGGGGTGGAGGAGAACCCAAACTCACCTTGCTGTTTCCCTCTGTGGTTTGTTTGTTTTTGCAGATTCGGGCTCTGTCTTTTCTTGAATTCACCACCACCACTCCTGCTGTTTCTAAACACTCCTCTCTCCTTTGGTGGGTTTGTTTTTTACAGAATCAGGCTCCTTTGAGCTTGAGCAGACCATTAAGAAATGTGCTCCCAGGAGAGGAGTGTTTATAATGGGGAAATGAAAGGAAACAGCAGGGGTGGAGGAGAACTCAAGGAGGATTTATTAATTTTATTTGGGGTCTAAAAAGTGGGGGCATCTAATAAATGGCAGCATCTTATAGACAGAAAAATACAGTAACTATTAAATCTTGTCACTTTGAGCACTGTTGTGATTTTGGATGGAAAACGGAATATAGATGCTTAAATAAATATAAGCTGCTAAAGGCAATAGCTGTAACCATGTTGCATAATATGAGGGTTTCTGTACCTTGTGTTAGGCAAAATATGTGTACAGTATCTTACAAGACAAGACAAACCTGCTGAAACACCTGAGCTCTGTACTCATTTTACAGTGAAAAAGTTCATCTCTGTGCAGACCAGCTGAAACCACTGTCATCCCACTGTAATAGTACTCCGCAGGTATGCATATATTTTGAGAACCCAAACAGCACCGTTGGGTTCGTAGTCCAAATAGTGGCTCCTTTTGTGGTCCTCTGCTTTTATGACCCTTTCAATATTTGCCCCTATTCCCCATCAGAACTCACATGTATGACCCCTTGTTGATTGGTCCACTTATAGAACCAAGAACTGTACTGGATTTACAAGAAGAGCATGAAGTAAGTGGAGACAGCTGAGGAGCATGGAACAAGCAAGC
Source organism: Phrynocephalus versicolor (assembly GCA_023846285.1). Taxonomy (NCBI): domain Eukaryota; kingdom Metazoa; phylum Chordata; class Lepidosauria; order Squamata; family Agamidae; genus Phrynocephalus; species Phrynocephalus versicolor. Next base: position 18,856,868 of record JAHTLZ010003468.1, on the reverse strand, counting down.
AAGAGAGGTGAGGTAGGAGAGAGAAGACAGCAGAGGTATTCGGTAAAGCCAAACACAATGCTTCTGCAATGATATACATCATTTGATGAAACATTTTATTTTCAATCCATTTCACTATTTTCTGATTTTAAGGCACGACACTTAAGGCAAGGCACCTCCATTTTATTTATTTGAATTTATTTTTAACATTTTTACCCCACCTTTCTCCTTGGAAAAAGACCCAAGGTGGTCCTTTTAACATTGAGCCTAATGAGAAATTAAGGTCAATGTTGTGGCAGGGTTACTTTATGACCATTCTCAGGAAACCAGTTAGGTCAAAAGTGCACAGGTATACTGTCATCTTTACAACCATTTCATGATGTAGGTTTGCACTGTTATCCACACATGTGGATAGGAGGAGGGTTGAAACCAAGAGAACAAGGGCGCCATTCAGTGAATTTGTGGCAGAGCTGAGCTTCTGACTTTTGTTCACAGTGCAGCCTCTCAGCCACTCTAGTGGTACCCTATGTATTTAAAGTTACAGCTGCAGGTAATTATGCTCCCTGTAGGGAGGGTGGCAAGAAGATGTGCAGTTCCAACATGTGTGTACATCTAGCCCAATCCACCTAAATTCTTTGCAGAGCATGGTCTTGTACTAGAATGTTCTCCAGCTCTTCCCAGTAAAACGTGCTTTCTCAAAAACCAATGTTCAAATTTAAATCAGTAAGAATAGGTCCATATGCTCAGGTTCTCTCTCTTTCACGCACATATACTACAAGGGGAGAAAAAGCTGCCAGTTACAGTTATTTTGGTGTTTTTCTTTATCCAGATTCTTTCCTTCTACATTCAACAACGTCCATCTTGATATCTGCTATTCTTCACCTTTTTAGGCCTTGCACCTCCAAATGGTAGTTTGAGTTTAGTTCTAATGGTAAATCTGCAACATGAGTAGAGAGTCCCATTCCTATTTAAAGAATTTAGAATTTAATCTTGCAATTTAGAGTTTAAAGAGCCACTACCTGTGTAAGCACAACATTCTCCTTCTATTCTATTCATCTATATAGATACAGTCCCTCCAATCTGAGCTCCCAAATCCGGGACTTTCCATTTCATCTTGGTCTACTAGACATGTAGGTCTAGTACCAAGAGTCAGCTACAAAGAAATGGACTGTAGCTTTACTAAATAAGAGGGAGGGTCCCCATGCAACTATACCTCCACCATTTTACACCATCAATTCACACACCCCACAACACAAACTAAAGGAAAACCACATTATAGAGAGTTCCAGTTTATCAACTCAGTCATAGCATGATTTATTTTCTTGCTACCACTGTCAGATCTCAGATCTGCAATTCTGAAGAGTGTTAGATTTTAAAAAAAGACAGTAAATATTTTTAAAGCCCTTTGGCAAACAGATCCCCCGACCACCATCCAACTCTCCCAGTATTTGATGTTCCAAACCAGCACATGCATGGATTTTAGAAGTGAGGCACCAGTCTTCACCACCAAGAACCAGTCTATTCATTGACATGGAGGCTGGCAAACAGCTTCTATGTGAAAACTGATCTTCAGTCACGGCATACAGAATGGTTTGTTATCTGGCTCAGCTGCACTGGACAGTCTTCCCACAACACTGCAAATGACAGATGAATCCCTGGGGCGAGTCTCATGGGATAAAGACCCTCCACAAAGCACAAAGGACCTAAGTGGTAACTGATCTAAATCTTATACCAGCAACATGGAGGAACAGGAACCATTCTGTCCAGTAACTTGGGTTGGTTCTGAAGACTGATGGACATTGATCCTCCTCACACTAGCTGCCTCTTTGGACTCAAGATGTGGGTGTTAGCATGGAACCCTCCCTCTTCCAACCCAAAGAAGGATTAGATTAAAGATAATCGCTTGCCCAGTGTCACGGTAAGATGGTAACAGAGCCATAACAGGACTCATAAAGCTCTGCTATTCTGGAATGGAATCAAGGAGTTGTGTTGCTTGCCCCATAATTCAGCCTCCAGATCAATCCCTCTGCCTACAGTCACAAAGTGTTAACACAAAAACATAGAAACACTGTCTATGTGGTTGGAGGAAAATAAGGTTCTATCCTAAAATTGAAGTCTCTCTTTTTTCATTTATAAAAATAAAGAATTTATAATGGCAGTTTTCGGGTGATGGGCACAGCATCTTTCATTTGCTTCATAGAAGTCTGTGAAGAAACTTGCTGACATTTTGTGCCCCATTCCATGTTCCCAAATTTTACAATGTTCTTTCCAAGCCAGAAGAAAGGCTGCCGGGAGAAGAGAAGGAGCTGGGGGGGAAAGGGGGGTGGTATACCAAAGAGCTAGCAAACTCATCCATCAAACCAGGCAAGCCTCTGCATTTCATAGTTCATCATGTGGGATATGTAAGGCGTGGTCACAAAGATCTACAAGAGAAACACAAAACAAGACACCTCATTACATGAACCAGAACTTCCAGCTAGACAAGACAGTTGATGAACGGTTACCCAATATTATATTAGAGCAGCAATACAGAAGCCATAGGGGCAATCATCATTCAGTTCCCGAATCTGAATGACTACTCGGAACACGAGTTCATTGCAACATGCAATGGACTGGCACCCTCCAAGCATGTCAAGACTACAAAGCCCATCATCCCCAACTAGCACAGCCAACTGATATGTTAGCTGGATCTTACAGTCAGCATACCTGGGGAATTCCAAATCATGGAACTCTACAGGACACAACACAATCTCCTCAACTTCAGAATAAAGTAAATATTAATCCAAGCAAAATGTTAGATTGTGCTGAATTTATTTATTTATTTATTTAGAATATTTTTACCCCACCTTTCTCCTTGGAAAAGGACCCAAGGTGGCTTACAATAATGAGGGACAATATAGAGTCCAGAACATTTAAGACATATTCAGGTTAAGAACAGGGAATTTGAAGAGGCATCTTGGAATATTAAAAAGTAACATTAGAGCTACAAAGAGCACACAAGAAGAAAAGAAAAATCCATTATGAGTGGTGAAAAGCAACATGGAAAACACTAGTGTTCTTATGAAATTAGTCAATGCAATCATGTATGTTAATCCATACAAAAGACACATAGTAGATAGTCCCTCATTCAGGGGAAGCTTGCCTGAAGAGGAAGGTCTTTGATTGAAGATAGGTGGACAGATTTGAAAGGAGCAGTCTAATCACAAGTTATTGCTGTAGGGCAAAATTTTAATGGATAAAAGAAAACTCCTCTGTACTTTCTCACTTCACAACTTGTAATTCTTATAATGTCTATATGTACTTTTATTGCTGTTCATGCGTACAGCCCAATCGGCTACGAAGCAATAAATTATTTGTGTACAACTTTCAAGCACAGCCTGCAGCAATTTGTAACAATGTGTTCCTCATCTTATTCAAAATTTAGTCTAATCTAATCATCATAGGGGTCTTCCCCCCCCATCAAAACTACCACAGAAGTGGCAAAATGATGTCTCTTGTATTCAATTAAACATGTCGAGTCTGTGGCCTTTTAATCCAAATGCCGTGGTCTACAAGTTGCTTCATTCTCATCCACAAGTTTCTAAAGTCCCAGCAAGACAACGTGTGGCAGGCCACCACGTACAACTAGGAGGTGTGTGTTCATTTTGGTGGCTTGACAATTGTGCATGGTTTGAGACATGAGGTGAATTGCTTCTCACAGAAATATCCTTAGTTCAAGCAGCTTTTTTAACTCCAGAGAAAATGGACTGCTAGGAACGCTGTTCCTTCCTTTAGGCAGAAAATCAAGGCAGTGATGAGTCACTCATTGCTCTGGAGTTTTACGACTGCATAGGGTTAACTTATCTTTCTAATCACCGTGAAGATCATGCGACTAGCCACGTAACCCCAAACAGCGTTGGCAGACTGCTCTAGGGATCGATCAGGGGAACAGGCCACTGCTTGGGCGGCCAGCCAGTTATGAAGGGCTTTCTGGCCAGCCGCAGGCTGCAGCCGGCCTCACCCCCGCTGATCTGCAACGGGGTGTCCATGGCTCTTAAGAAGTGACTTTGTCCAGACTTCGTTGCTAAGTCAGCACTTAGCAGAAATCAGGCGGATTTGGGTGTTAATTCCTTGGCTGGCTATTACAGAAGGCCTATTCTGAAACAGAAATAAGGGCCAACAAGAAGTCCCACGCGCCGTGCGGATGGGCAGGAATAAGTTGCCGGCCACACCTGGCTGTGCAGCCGTGGCATGCCTCCAGTCCTCAAACACGAGAGGGCAAAGGTGAGGTGGAAACCAGCACCGTCAGGTTCGTAGTCCAAAAATAGCTCAGAGCTACAGGAAGAGCCCAGTTTCCTCAAGGGCACACAGCCAGCTAGGAACCTGTTGCTTTTCTGATGGCACAAGTAAAAATCCACAGGCAGAAAGAATGAAATTAAAAGGTGTGTGTGTGTGTGTTTGCATGGAGAATCTGTAGCCAGTGACTAAAACCCCACTGCCCCTTCGCATGAAGGCAATTTAGGTTTCCAGGACACCTCATCACCTGTTAAAGCGATGGAGCTTCATCCGACCCTGTGAGGCAGCACAACGATGACACAGAACGCAGCAGCAATTCTACAATGAAGTAGCACTTCATTTGCCCTATTTAGTGTATCTCTGTGTATCTCTACAACAGTCCTCAAGAGGATGACCAGATGACACAGAAAGTAGGCTTTCTATAACCGTCACCTCTGTGGGGAAGTGAAATTTCAGCAGGCGCAGCTTGTCACACAGTGATGAAAGGTACCGGTGCTCTGCCCTCTCTTTCACACGGTCACCCTACCCTTAAGCCAAACAAATTGAATTAATTGCCAGCATTTCAGATGTCAAAGCAAACCACTGAAGATTAACTGCTGCAGCCTGAAGTGACAGCGTCAAGTTTGCAATCTAACTGCAAACCAGAATCACAATTGACAGTCTGAAGATGCTTCGCTAACCGTGGTCGTGCTGATTAACGTTTGGGACAAGATTGGAACTGACCGATCACAGATCCTACCTTTCCAGGCACATAGGGGGTGATATGTGTCTGTTTATTTTTATTTATTTATTTATTTATTTTTACAATTTATATGCCGCCCACTACCCAAAGGTCTCTGGGCGGCTTACAATGAAGAGTCAGCTCTTTGTCACTGTAAGGGCCACATCCACTGTCAGCTGAGAATTGGGGAGCTTATACCGGTACATGTGTGTGTATTGTCCACACAACTCAGGGTGTATATATGCTATTTTCTCCATCATCTTGACCATCATCTTGTTGTCTATCGTATCTATCATTCATATTGACCCAGCTTATTTGTACATCTATCTCTACTGGTCTTATGCATACCTGTTCGTTTGCTACATAGTCGGTCCTTGATATTTTCTGCCTCGTGGGAGAAGAATTCTATGAGTTCATCTTCATACTCTTCTACTATGCTCTCACACTGCACAGGAAAACCAAGAAAATCAGCATTTTCATGTCTCAGCCTCTCTTCCCAAAGGAATTACGGGCAAATTATGAACAAACCCAGGACTAACTTAACAACATACAGCAACCCCCCATCTGTCGCGGGGGTTAGGGACCCACCCAACCCGCGATGATTGAAAATCCACTATATGTGGATGCAGGTCGGGTGGGGCCTGGGGGGCGGCACACGAAGTTTAAAGTGCCTTTAACCAATGGAGCCAAGTGCTTGGCTCCATTGCTTAAAGGCATTTTAAACATCGCGCACCACTTCTCCCGACCACCCGGGCGCGAGGAGTGGTGCACAATGCCGGGGCTCCAGTTCATTGGTGCTGGGGGGGGGGCTTTATTTCCCCACCTCAACGCCAATCAGCTGGAGCCCAGGCCTTGAGGAAGAGGGGAGAAAAGGTTTTAAAAGCCCGGGCTTTTTAAACCTTTTTTCCCCTTCCCTACACCCCAGGCTCCATCTGACTGACACTGGGGTGGGGAAATAAAAGTTTTTCTCCCCCACCACAGCGCTAATCAGCTGGAGCCCCAGCATGGCACGCCGCTCCCTGTGTGTGGGTAAAATGCCTTTCAGGTTGCACTGTACTGCGGTCCTTCAGAAGGCTGCTTGTAATTCATATCGGGCCAGACTGTGTAACAGAAGCAGTTCCTTTCTTCAGCCCATGTTGTTATTCTATCCTCTTCTCTCTCTTTCCTTGAGTGAGCCCCCTACATTGCATACAGAAACCAAACAGATGCATCTTCAGTAACAGCCCTCTGGTTCTCTCTTTTACTGAGGAAAACAACTGCATGGTTAGGTGACTATGGCTCCACTTCCCAAGCGCACCTTACTCAACCTGCAGCTGGTTCAAAAACTATGATAGTAATGGTAATACTACAAATGAAGAGTCAGCTCTTTGTCACTGTAAGGGCCACATCCACTGTCAGCTGAGAATTGGAGAGCTTATACATGTGTGTATATATTGTCCACACAACTCAGGGTGTATATATGCTCTTTTCTCCATCATCTGGACCTCACATATCCCAGCACGCAAAGCCTTCCTTCCCTGCCCATTGTGAACAAAGGGTCTGGAGAAAGAGAGGAAATGGGTGCTTCTACCCACAAGAGTTTTTGTATGAGCAGGAAAACAGTGGCTTCACAAGCAGGACTCCAGTGAATCTGGAAAGTCTATCATGAGGTCTGTACCTACTGCCTGCCATGCAACCACTGACATCTCTGTTTCTCCACCGCTGCTAGCTGCAGGAAAAGAGTGATTTTTGAAGAGGCATTGTTTGGGTGGGGGATGTGTTAGGAGAAGCTTTCACCTCTCCTAAGACATTTGTTGAGTTCTGCTCTTGCAGTGCTGGAGCAGGTTTCCCTACCCCAACCAGGCCAGGTGAAAAGTGGGGGAAGGAGAGGGGAAACACACCCGGAGCAGCCAAAGGCCGCATGCAGAGCACAATTTATTTGACCTGTCACAATCCATTGCAAGCTATAAGCTCAAGCCTAGAAGGAAGATTGCAGTCAGAGAGATCCAACAGAGAAAGGTCCTCCCCAACCCCCATAGCCAAAATGTACAGTTACAGTTCTAATTTCTGTATTGCTCACCGCAAACTTGAGGCTTGACGTCACATCGCCATCTATTTTTGTTTCAGAAAGGTCCATATTGGTTCCATCATGAGAGATCACCCTTACGTAGTTTTTCCGGTGGCTGGACGGATCTACTTTCTCACCATAATCATTCATCTTCTCACAGATACGCTCCAACAGTTCTGTCAAATGAGCTTCTGACCTCGCATAGGGCACCTATGGGAGGTGGGGAAACGCAGCTCGCTAAGGAGGGCAGATTACTTATTTAACCATGGCCATCTACTGACATGCCACCACTCCAGGTGGCTTACAAATATAAAAACATAAGGACACCCAATCTAGCTACTATACAGTGAAAAGAAAGACTCCCCAGTGGAGACAGCAATCAAAACAAATTAAAAATATACAGCATAAAAGGCCATCATGCAGGGAAGATATCCAGAAAAGCTTCTCTGAACAGGTGGTGTTTTGGGTGCTTTTCTGAATGCTAGAAGGGAACGGGCCTAGCGCAACTCCACTGGAAATGCATTCCATAGTGTGTCAGCCACCACCAAGAAGGATCGATTCCTAGTCACAGATTTCATACTCTTTCACAGCTTCCATTAATTCCTTTCTTTCATAGTATTCCCTGATTTTATTAGTCTCTAGTTTAGGTGCTGATTTTTAAATCCTCACCAGCCTGAAATCTGTATGAGACACACCTCAGTCCCTGCATGGGAAGAACTTAGACGTGACAGGTTAAAAGTAATACAGTTGCTTCTTTTTCAATGTTATGAGTGACATTTACTTGTTCCCCTTCAAACGCTGCTCATTTGAGGGTGAATCAGGGCCATTATTGTAAAATTTTACCTGCACTAAAGATGATTAATTTTAAAGGTAGTGAATAAGTAATGTCTGGAAGCTGAGTCAT
>JAHTLZ010003468.1:18757813-18848902 GCA_023846285.1 Phrynocephalus versicolor | reverse complement strand
AGCTGTTTGGATGAACAGTGAAACGTTTCTATCTCTCTCAAAAAAAAGAAGTCCAGTAGCCATGACTCAACTTCCAGATACTCACCTGGATGACTGAGAATCTTCACAGACATATTGAATAAGTAATGCATCAGTAATGTGTGGCTATTCAAATAACAAATATTGGATGATTTTTCAAAGGCCATGTTCCAAATTCCAGAATGAAACCCTTCAATATTTGAGATTAAAGACTCGTGAGCATGATATGAAACAACCAGTAGAAGACAAGCCGGGCAATTCTAGCCATATTGTATTATTTTATTTCTTCTATGCATTTCTTTGTACCTTCTCTTTATATTGTTCAATGTCCCATTGTTTATGTGTTTGTTGTTGTTAATCGCCCGGAGTTCCCTTGGAAGACAGACGGAATAAAAATATATAGATAAATAAATAAATAAATAGACATCTCCAATGCTCTGGAATGGTCTGCCTTAGCAAAAGGTGGCAGCGGGCCTTCCTCCTAGTTTAATGAAGAAACAGAAAATCCATTTTTTTAAAGTAACTTTCTAGAAAGATGAGCTAAGCTTATATTTTTTCTCCTAAATTCTTTTAATTTGCATCTAATTGTGATCCTTTAGGTTTAGAATATTATACATTGTTTACTGTACAGTACTATAGCTTTAGCTACTACAACGTGCCTCAAGATGTTCCACAATGGTGTATTTGACCTGATCCGCCATCACACCTTTTTCTTTTCATACTTCCATGGAATACAGGACACAGATGTCTCTTCCTTTGGTACAGGAAGACCTTTCCCAATAAATACCTTCCATTCGAATTGGAGGCAGAGTCCTTCCATACATCACCAGCAGGAAGAGGCTCCTTTACTTTTCTCTAGGCGTTTACAATCATAGCTCAAGGTTTCCCCACCTCCGCCAACCATTTTCCTGGCCGAACTCCTCCCGAGTTACAAGAATATCCACATTTTTACCAGGTTGGAAATCAAGCATGAAGCTTTTTACCTCTAGAATGGACTGGCTACCATCTGGGTTGATTCGAAAAGAACCTATCTGGATGGTTTTCTTGGGGTCTACCTGAGATATTTCCCATTCCAACTCATCCACCAGGGCACGACATACTGAAAGCAGAAAGAGAGACAACTTAGGTCTAGGAAGCAGCCCTGATGTGGAAATCAATCTGTTTTTGCAGTTTACATGTTTTTCAGAAGGTCTGCCCCCAACCCCGCAACCCCATACACACCCTCTAGTTATGGCGGACGGTTGTTAAAAGACAAGTTAGTTTACCTCCACAGTGGAGATCCTGGCTTTTCCGCCCAAAAGCACCGCTCAGCAACACAAAGAGGATAATGGACTGGCAGACTGTGCTAGAAATCCAGACGTTCATTTTCGGGTTTGTGGGCAAGCACCACGACCTGTGTAGAAATTCAGAAGTTGCAGAAGCTGCTTCAAGCTGCCTCCTCCAAGACCGAAGTACACCATTTCTGTCCCTCTGACTCTCACCCTTACCTCCCACAAATACAGAAATACGTATGTGAGCCACCCACAAACAGTCCAACATCTGCATTTAGGCAAGGCTCCACAGCAATATTTGAAAGGTAGCCTTTTCTGCTGAAGCTCGGGTTCAGAATACAAAGGAACCTTTGTGAACAGCCCAAAGGCAGCAATTACTGCTGGTGCCCTGATGCCTCCCTTGCACCGTTATATCTGTCTGTTATACCAATAAGCAGACACCACCGTTTCATGTAATGTATATTTATTCAAACACAGTAAATAGTTACCATATTCAAATCTTTAATATTTATCAAGCCATTGCAAAATGATGAAACATTCTAGAGCAATTGAATCTGCATTATTAGAAGTGGTCATCAGAGCTTGGAAGCAGAGTTACAACTAACAGAGTTACCATAATAAGGCCCTGCCTATTTTGGGAAATGATGGTATAGCAGAGTAACTCATCAAATGCCATGAAATAACATTGATTTATTGGTGCAATGGCTTAATTAACTGTTCTAATCACTGTTAAAGTGATTTTTAAAACTTTCCAGGCCCTGGTATGAACACCTATCAAACTGATCAAACAGCTAGCCACCAGGGTAGATTTGATTTAAATTTTTAAAATTGATTTTTTAAAATAATTTAAATCTATTTATTCATTTATTTAAATCACCGATTTTTATCTACCTTGGCTAGCACAGAAGTATAGGTTGGAATACTCCAGAAATTTCAGGAGATCTTTACATTCCATACCTTAAAATTCAGCTTACACATTTCCTATGTGTTCTCCTAATATACCTGCCAACTTCCATATCCTGTTAACGTCTTTGATCCTAGCTGCCAGACTGTCTCCTGATAAAATCCTTGGTTTTCTAAATTCTGAGTATTATTCTTCACTCCACAAGAGAAAGACAGTATCTACAGAATGTCTAGAGTAGAGCCTAAGAAACTCCAGAGCACAAATAAAAAGCATTGCAGTTTCAGGATACAGTAAATGATAGGGAAAGAGCAAGGCTGTATCTTCATTTCAGAGTGTTTGCTTACTACACAGGGAGAGGGTTTTGCTTGAGTTTCAAAAACCCTACTACATTCAAAAATATGCAACCCCTCAACCTGTAGTCTAAGTCTGACTAGCCAGTTTGGCTTAATGGCTCTGAGACTCTCATGGAAAAACATTAACTCTCAATGAACCTCAGTCTCAGGTTTGCATCACTGATTTACCTCTGATGGGTTTCCTGATTCTGGATCCAGTTGAAATGATAGCTGTACCTCCTAGGTAGCTCAGATACCTGCTTCAATGGCATGATAAGCTCTCACTGACAGGTTCATTATCTCAGGCTGGTCTGGATCCAGTAACAGAGATATGAATGCTAAATGCTCACATCCCACTTACAAACAAGCGTATCAGCAATGGAAACAAACAAACAAAATGTACCAGGACATTCATCTGCCCAGTTGCAAATTAAACATGAACATATGGTAGCTTGGATAAGGAAATATTGAATGCCTTTAACGTCAAGCTGTTTTATTTTGAGCATCTGTTAAATTAAGTACTGTAGACATTAACGATAACACACCTAGGATGGATTCATAGAGGCACACAATGCAACAGAAACAGTGCCTTTTTAAAAAGAGTGTTGCATCCAACAGCATACATAGAGACTGTGCAAAAGAGTAACCAGAGTGACTTCCAGCCTCAAAGTTATAGATATAACACCAACAAGCAGCCATGTGGGTGAAATGGTTGTAGAAGCAGAAACATTAAAAATACAGATAAATAAAAAACAAAAACACTGGGGCCCATAAAGACTGTTATATTTTAATATGAGCTTTGGGGACAGTGCCATTTCCTCAGACATAAGAGATTTCCATACGTGCATACACAGTATCAAAATACAGTATTGAGACCTTGGTTGGTTAGCAACTAGTATGAGTTAACACTGAGGTATTAGGTTCTGTAGATGGAACAGAGGAGGTGGCACTGTGGTTTAGGTATACTGTATGCTGGAGAGCCAGAAGTCCTCCATGGACTCAGTGACCCACTGGGTCCCTTCAAGTTCTGCAGTTCTATGGTTATTATTATTCTAGTTACGATATCCATTCTATTGAAGTTTGTACTATAAAGGGGTGTAAGAATCCCTGGCATGGACTAAGAATGGCAGAACCAAAATGAATGTTTATTATACTATGGACATTGGCTTTTTACAGCTGCTAAGAAGGCTTGCGTACTTTAACACAAATTCTCCAACTTCAAGTCTTGTCATTTCTGGAGACTGAACATACTTTGTATGAATTGTTTAGTGTCAATTGTTACATCAAAATGATTTCTTTTTTTACTCAGAGATCCCACTCAATGATGCTTAAACTATTTTAATATTGTTTATCACTACAGTCAGTGCAATACTAACTTAAAGACGCGCCCACTGGAAGGCATTGAGAATAGACAACATCCTCTTCTGCTGCTAGAAGTGCCTTTGCGCAGCAGAACTCTGTTTTTATAGCTCTTCTTATAGATATCCCTCACAAGATCAAAACCTCCTCCAGTCCAGAGGCACAGGCACTGTCCTGACAAAGATGGGCCACAGCTGCTCTAATTAATTTCTTGCATCTCCGGGCTGCAATGGATTGGATACTTCAGTCCTATGTATTCAGTATACTTCTCTATGGTGCTGAAGCTTACAGCACATTATACAGGAAGTTGGAAGCATTGAAACTGTGGACATACAAATGAATTCTGAAGATACCTTGGACAGCCAGAGTCACTAATGTGGTTGTATTACAGTGCATGAATAAAAAGCTAGAAATCCACAAAACCATAAAGAGAAGAAAATTGCAGTATTTCGGACACATAATGCACAATGAGAAAGACCATCTGCTACAGGTTACCCTTCAAGGAAAAATAGATGGGAAGCGTGGCCCGGGGTGTAGAAGAACATTCTGGCTTAAGAACTTAAGCCAATGGTCTGCAGCGAGCAAAGCTGCTCTATTTAGAATAGCTTTAGATAGAAACCATTTCAGGCTATTGATCGCCAATGTTCTACCAGGACATGGCACTTGAAGAAGAATTTCATGTAACCTAATCAGGTAGCCCTTGGCTCTCTTGGCTAGTTAGGAAAGCATTGAAGCTTATAAACGCTAAAAATTTATGTGGAAGCAAAGCCTGTGAAATATAGTGGGACTTATTTTAAAAAAAATCTTGCATAAAACTGAACCTTTGATTTAACAAATAGCCAGTTCTTATGTAATATTTGTCCACATTTGGAAAACGTGCTTCCCATTTCATATTTGGGGGGGGGGGGAATCTTCTGAATATTTCCTCCATTTTCCCCCCTGATAGTACTTGAGACTATTTTCTAAATTCATGCCAAATCTCTCACAGATTTATACTTCCTTTCTAAATATAATGATAGAGCACTTCCAGATTGCTTCTTCCTTTGTTTTCACTTATGGGTTAATGTGATGTACTTCCTGGTCACATGTGCATTAATACACACAGTGCCATTGGAAACAGCAGAAATGATCGTGGCATTAATCCAGAGAAAGCAAGCCATGCTTCTCACAGAAGAGAAATTTGACTACCTCAAGTGACTTTGGGTGCAAGAAGCATCTCTGTGTTAGTTCATTCTGGAGGGGGGGGGTGATTTTTCCTGCCCAACATGTGGTTCAATAACAGGGAAAGGGAAAATGATATCACGTCAATTTCCAAAGAAATCCACTTAATAAAGGCACAAGATTTTATGATTTTTTAAAACCTTGAAGTACATGAGAATTGTACTGTGAAACAGTAAAACGTAAACATAATTTACAAAAATGTAAATTGGAAGCGGATTCAGGATATATACTAAAGGAATTGACTCAGCTTTATAAGAACCCTTGAAATATATTGTATATTGTGCACTTTCTATTGTCTCTCACTTGTATTCCATTGTTTTTGTCAACAGCATCTTTACCCATCATCTTCCGCCAACAGAACACGAGATTCCAAATCCCCGCACATATCAGTGCTCCTACATCACGTATCCGCCTTCCCCAGCGTGCCACCTTCCATTGGCCACGCGGCCCGGAGTAATGGGATCTGTAGTCCATCACATCTATAGATGATATCAGGTTGGGAAAGGCTATGCTATACCGCTATATACACAGCAATAGCATTTATCAGCCTTTTAGGTGTACTAAACTCTTCGCCCGCGCCTCTCCGTAATCTTTACACCAAACCCCTAAGTCAGGCAACGTATTACTGTACTATGGATCCACATTTTGCAGGCAGGGCGTTAGGGATGACAGGAGAGTGGCTTTGCCCAAGGCCAGCCAGTGGAGTACGTGGCAGAGGAGAAATTTTTACCCCATAATAGTCTCACTCCTACTCCGAGTGGCTCGATTTTCCACCCTTCTCATACATGCCACCCACCAGCGTTGCTCTCTCCACCAAAAGCCGCCCTGTTTCCGAGCCCTCGGCTCCCCCTTCTCGTCTCTCACCGCCACCACCGCCGCCTCCTCCTCCTCCCACTGCGAGACCCGAGACAGCCCGAGTCCCCAACTCAGCGCCGGCTGAAGCAGCGCCTCCAGCCAACAAGACTCAATAGGTGACTAACGGTTGCCTGTTCGCCTGCGTCTCCCAGGTCAGTTTCTTCGGCGCGCCACGAAGACCGCTCAAGCCCTACCCTTCCTCCGCTTTCTCCTTTTTTCCACACCTTGCTTTAACAGCCCCAGAAAACGGTCCTCGGTGAGACGCAGGCGCTGCCTGGACACCTAAGTCGGGTGTTAGGACCCTTCGAGGCCCCCTCTCTCCCCCTCCGGCTCACGTGGCGAACAGCGCGGCACGCTAGGAGAGGGGCGGGGCTGGGTGGCAAGATGGCTGCCGGCCGGGTGGGGAATGGGCACGCCCCCTCTTGCAACCCGCGGGAGGTGCGAAAAAGGAATCCCCGCGCCTTTTTCAGGGCTGCTCCTGACGAATGGCTGCCCTTTCTATGGTGGGCTGGGATACCCGCCCATGTCCATAGAATGGGATGGAAATATGACGTGCCTGCCTGCAAGTGGCTGAAGTAGGCTTCTCCCTCCTGCCTCTGTCCCCGCCCGCACCTTCAGCATCGCACGCATCCTGCCTGCCTCCCACAAGGCGGCGAACTCTTCCTTCATTTTACTCCTAGTATTGCAGTTTTCTCTCCTTCTGTGGCAAGGAGTCAGAGCAGGAGAAACCCACGTGCACTACTTACTTGAACAAGCGAAAGCATGCCCTGGTTATTTCTTCCATTTCCGAACGAACAACAAGCGCTGTAGTTGTGAAGTCCGGCTAGAGAGCTTGGATTTTTCCACCCGTTTCCAACGGGTAGCTATCCCTTGTATTGGAAGGAAGAGGGAGGCTGTACTAAAAATATCTATGGAAGAGTTTGGCCACAGTAGTCTTAATTTGTTACTGGCATATCCTTCCAAAGGGTCAATCTTAGTTTTTACAGCAGCAGCACCATCTGTGGTACTGTAAATTAAAATAACATAGCGTTCCATAAATCATATAGCCCAATTCACTTCTTTTTCTTAGAATGTGTCCCACTTGGGACTTAATTTGGCCCACTTGTTTTGGCCCTCCAGTTGGCGAGGTCATGGGTTAGGTCTGGGTGAACCCGGGACAACTTCATGTCATTCTCAAGGGTGTGGTTCCAGCGCTGTTTTGGACGACCCCTCAGTCAGGGTGAGACCTTTTTTGGCCAGAGTTTCCTCATTGGCACGCAAGACATGACCAAACCAATGCAGTTGGGCTTCACACATATTTTCAGCAATAGGTGCAATGCCTGCTCCATAGTTCTTGATGAAGCCAGCTTGATTGACACTTAGTTGAACTATGGTGCGAATTTGTGTGTTGATGACCTGCTCAAAGATTTTAAAAGTATGTGAAATTAATCAGTCTGTAGAGCAAGTTGAGCATCTGTTTATTCCTCTGCCTGTGTCCCCTCTGTAGAACAAATAACGGCACTGGTAGCATAAGACACCATGTTACACACTGAAGGATGAGCAAGCAAATGAACCCCTGATGTTGTGAGTGCCATTGTTCGGGTTCTGTTGCCTCAAGACATACAGTATGAGGACAGCCTTGGCATCTGGATGCTGTGTTTTGTTCTTGAAGGGTCTTGTTCCTGTACTTGTAATCTTGTGTGACTTACTGATGGTACTCAGGAGTTGCTGAAGGAGCTTAGGGATTGTTAAGTAGCAAGCACAAGTAGCTCTGGGCCAGGAAAAGGGAAATTGTTTGTTCAAGATAGTCTATACAGTACCAGTGTTAGTGAACCTATGGCACGGGTGCCAAAGGTGGCACTCGGAGCCCTTTCTGTGGGCACCCAACATCGCCCCTGCACAGCCACCTGTATTCAGGTTGAATTGCTGTATTGGCACCTTGCAAAAAATTAGTGGGTTTTGAACCGCAGTTTGGGCGCTCAGTCTCTAAAAGGTTTGCCTATAATGATGTTTCAACTGGGAGCTGTAACTGATAAACTGTTTTCTGTCATTTTACCTTCTAAATTTTCACTGTTCTTGAAAATTATATCTGGATGTCATTCTCAAATTGTTGGTCTATTTTTCTACCTCAGTAAGTGGGCACTGTACTTTGAGAAACACCTAATTTATAAATACCTAGAATTGTAAGCTTTTTTCTTAATGAGTCTAACTAGATGTAGCTGCATTGTAGAACTTGATTAACAAGACAACTGATTTACTGTCATGTAGAAATACAAGTCAGCCACTATGCACTATTGTGATAAACAGAAATGGCATCTTTGCTAAAAAAAAAATTAATCTAAAACAGGAAAAGTGAATGTACCATTATTGTTATAATAACTGTTAGCCTGTTAACACTCTTATCTAGTGTCCCCAGAAGGGCAACATTTACTTTAATTAGAGACCTTCATGGAAAAAGAGAAAGATTAAAACATTTATTCCCCAAAGCATTCATTAATACTACATTCAAATAGCCACACCAAATTTAGACAACAGTGATGTTCCTTTGGGGTGGGGAAGGAATTTTGGATGAGTAATTCAAACAATCATTCTGCAGTGAAGAACAGAGAGAAAAGAAAAGGAGATTGGGACTCGCACAGATAGATAAAAAGCACTTCAAAATGTTTGAACACTATTCAGTGTTGTTCATTAGGCTACAATTACAAAAGGAAAGCAACACAATTTTTTCGGCATGTTATTGGCCTTCAAGGAATTGTGTCCGTTTTGGCAAAAGTCGTACTGATAAGATATCATTCTGTCCTCTCCACCATGGAGCACAGGAAATAAAAACACAGCAGAATTCCCGTAATGCCATCCTATTATCCCATTCTGGGAAAACAGATTAGAGATGAGCACGAATCAATTCATGCCACTTAGTAGAAATTCATACATGTGGCACCACTGGTTGCTTCCCCCCCCACACACACAAGCCAGCTGTCCTCTTTCCCGCCCTCTCTGGCAGCCAACCACTCAAATGAGGAGATGGGGCGGGGATTCTTGTTGTGTAGCCAATGAGAGGCTTCTGGAGGAGGCAAGGAAAAGGAAGCCCCAGCTCCTGCCTGAACTGGGGGGACCAGATGGTGCATACCAGACCATGAAAGGGGCGGCTGCCCAGGGAGTGGGAGAGGGAGCACAGTGTGTGTAAGAATTTCTACAAAGTGGCACTAATCAATTCATGCTCGTCTCTAATTCAGACTGATAGCGTGGCTTGGAAAATGTGGCATGAATGTAATTGTAGTTTTTGAGGTGGTAGCTGTGTTAATCTCTGCAAGCAAATTAGTTAGTTTCCCTAGTTGCACCTTAACCATAAGAGAAATCCCAGGAAAACTAGGAGCTTTCTAGAAATTCCAACACAGTTGTCTTTTCTCCCCATTCCTAAACCTCAGCAGTTCTGGGTAGTTGTACAGACTTCGCTGTGAATCTGTAGTAAATAGCAGTAAGGATTTTTGGTGATAAACTCAGAGATAAATGGCCATAGCACAGAAGCTTATTATCCAGAAAGGTAGAGGTAGGAATGAAATACTATTGGGCAAAACAATAATAGGTGTATCATGTTTATCTCATGGCAAAGTGGGAGCGTAGTACACATACATGGGGAATCCCGTAACAAGTTTGACCTGGAACATCGCTGTGAACACATCAAACACCATATTCCTCAGCCGATAAGCATCACATGTTGAAAGTACACTTCAGCAGCTACAGGTAAGTTGGTTTCACAGTCTGTACACCAGCCCCGTCTCCATCTTTTCTACTCAGTATCAGCCTGTGCTCTGCTACAGAACCGGTAAGCAGGCAACAAAACATAACCTCTCAGGCCATGAAGAAAGAGGCACAAAAGGCCCCCCTCTCCATCATGCACCTGTTATCTCTTGCTGCTTCGCCGCGTCTCTTTGCCATTGCTGACTGTGTTGGAAGATGAACTTGAGGAACTTCCACTCTGGTGATTGGGCTGACTTCGGGTGATGCGTCCACTGGTGGGGTGGGTGGGGACAGTTGGAGGATGAGGAGAGCTGCCAGGGCCAGAGGTGATCAAGCCATTGCCATTCTGGTTGTCAGTGGCTTTAAAAAAAGGAATAACAGAAGCAGAGAACAAAAGTGAATCTCACCAGAACCAAAGAAATGAAGCCATTCCATATACTGGTAAAAACCAGAGCTGATCTGAAGCATACAGATTCTAAACTGTTCTGTACCTGTATCAGCAAGAACAAAAATCACTACCAGATGGAAGCTTTCTACAAGCTTTTTAACTTGTAAATCCCAGAAGGTGCCGTCAATATTATTCTGTAGATTTCGTCCTTGCTGTTGTAACAACAGGTCTTCCACTTGGGTAAGGAAGTGTTGGATAGCTTTTAATGTAGTGGTTCCCAATCTTGGGTAACCCAGCTGGACTGGAACTCCCAGAAGCCTTCACCGCCAGCTCTGCAGTCCAGTAACACCCAGATTACCCCAAGTATCGGGAAACACTGTCTTAGTGCAAGCTCAAAAAACATTGAATAACTTGGATAACATAGCTGTTGTGTTAGCGATCATCCCCAAAAGGGCAGAAAATGTTCAGAAGGGCTTACCATAAAATGTGCACAGGATTGCTGTGCAAAGAACACACTCTTCTTCCTGCTTATTAAAAACAAGTCCCATTATGATCAAAATGGGATATGCTCCCTAACCTGTGTTTCATTTACTAAATCAGCCACAGCAGCAGCATCTTAGAATTGCAGAGCTGGAAGGGACCTTATGGATCAAGTCCAGCCCATGTCAAGGAGGAACAGTGGGGAATCGAACTCCCAATCTTTAGGAGTCTGATACCTAAATCACTGAGTTATCCATCCCAGTTAAAACAACATAATGCAAAGCATCTTCCAGATCTGTTTGCAGCTGAACGAAACAAGCAGGTGGCTTATGGCCTCCTCGTATCAGAAAAGTGCTTTCACTCACTGGTATCTGGAGGTGCCACTAACTGCATACCTGCTGATGATGTTGAGGGTCCTGATGTAGTTTGGGAGGCTGTGGGGGCTGCATTGTCGTTCTGTGCCTGTGAAAGAAGACAAAGATTGTTCACATTTTCTTGACAATGCAGACTTACCAGACACAAAAGTCATTTGGAGACTCTGGAAGTTAAGTCATGGCTACTGGACTTCTTTTTCTTGAGAGATAGAAATGTTTCACTGCTCATCCAAACACCATCATCAATTCATCAGATTGATGAAGCTGTTTGGATGAGCAGTGAAACATTTTTATCTCTTAAGAAAAAGAAGTCCAGTTGCCATGACTCAACTTCCGGATAAACTCACCTGGATGACTGAGAATCTTCACAGACATTTGGAGTCTCATAAAAAGGGCCTTGTTGCTAACCATCCCAACCAGAATAATGAAGTTGGGTGAGACAGGAATGTGAAGTGGGCATCTTGGTTAGGAAGTTGCATTTCTAGGCATCTTACCATGTGAGATAGACCTATTCAGACAACCTGGTAAAGGTGCTCAGTCCTGAACCTGAGAAGACTCTTGTACCTTTAAGTGGCACATACAAGGTGCACTGTAACTTGAGAATGTGTATTTTGGATTTCTTTGGTCTACAAATCCTGTAATAGGCCTAACTTCCTGTTTGAAAAGGAAGCCTCTCAGAGTATCAGAGTAGCTTCTTGTTCGGGTAGGAATTTAGGCCTGTCTAAGTCACAAACCCTATCAGATGGGTCCTCTCTCCAGGTAAGCACAAGATAGGTGTGTCTATAAGGTCTGGGTCCTGCAGACATGTTATGGGGTTTATAGGCGCTTATATATTTAGATTCCTAATCTTCACCCCTTCACTGTGATGATGCAATGCCTACCATCAGCATTGCTCTTAAAGGTACAGACCTTTCTCGCGTGTTGGGACTGGCAATTTAATTGACCTATTTCCTGAATATTTAAATGGTATAATCCTAAACCTCCATTGTAGCTCTCGCCTTCTCAGGGCAGAGAAATACACGAGCAATTTCTTACAAAGTATAAGTGCAAGAATGTACAGAGGAGGGATCCAGTGGCCACCCAGAGGGGAAGATAATTCAGGAAGAATCTCTTGAGGGGCTCTGCTGTGAGAGGATAAAGGGGAAACGGGGATTCTGGAAACCACACAATTCTATTGAATAGTCATGATACACCTCGTGACGATGTAGGCCTGGGGCCAAGTGAGGAATGGTCTCTGGGTATAACATGTTTCCTTCAAAAGATTTCACTCCCCCAAATCAATAAAGCAATACTTACTACTCACATTTTTGTTTTGTGACTGTTGGGCAACATACTCTGGGTTTGGCTCACTGAAATTTGGCACTTCTGAATAAACCATGCAAAACCTAAGGCAAGAGATAATTGCAGATTTTTAAAAACAGCCCTTATTATACTAATGCCCCTCTCTAGCCTTTCTACCCATGCAGGTCTAATATTCATTCTGTATGTGAAACACTTTCACCCCAAACCTCAAGAGAAAAAGTGTCCCAAAGTGGTTTACGGATTAAGAAAGAATTCCTAAACAGTTCCTCACCCTTGGGCTTCTAATCTGAAAGCTCCAACATAGAAAGGAAAAAAGACATGGACCAAAGAGAGGAATATAACACATTCAGACACCAGGGATGTATGTACACACCTCCAGCCCCTGGTTACAAAATTAAAATTCTTACAATAATCAGCTGAAATAGAAGTGGCACAAATAGCAATGATACTGTGGCCTCTGCTATGTGACAAATACTGGATGTTTACAGCAATATGGCTATATTTGTGATGGTTCTACCCCTATAGAATCCTGGGAGTTTGGTGAGGTACTTCAACTTCTATGTGAGATAGTTCCAGTTCATACCCCTGAACTACTGCAATAATCTATAGGACGATGTGGCGGCATTTACATCCAATTCGAGAACAAAATGCATGTACAGTACTGGACTTTAACTGATACTTTTCAATGTCAGGTCTGCAACATAGAGGTTTAAATGCAGTTTTAAATAACCAGTATTGTGATTCAAATATTTGCTTTATCGGTATGGAATTGAGGTAGAGGATTCTGAAGCAAGAGATGCATTTCTGAGTTTAGCATCTTCACTATCTGCAGCATCAAACCTTAAATACTATACAGTGTGGTTGGCATGACAATCAGTAACTAGAAGTTACACTTAGAAACTGAAAGATGACTCCCATTGTTTCAACCTGTCACAGCCTGTGGAGCAGTATTAATTCTAAACCCTATGCCCATTTCCCCAAAGCAACACAGGGCTAAGCCGTGGGCCTTACTCTCCAACTTTCTGCAGGTCTCCTCCGCGTCCAGTGTATAGCGTCAGGCAGCCTTTGAAAACCGATGCATACCTGACAGAAAGAAACCCATAATCAAAAGCCACATCAAAATCTTCTTTCAGGGAAAAGATGTCCACTGTGCTCAGGACAAAATGCCTGTTCTGGGACCTGCCTTGGTGCATCCCTGTAAAGGAAATATCTTCTTCAGAGGTGTCCAACTCATAGCCTTCCAGATGTTCTTGAACTTACATTTTCATCAGCTGCAAGTCAGCAAGGCCAAAGATGAAAAATTGCCGGAAATGCAATGCAATTAGGGCTGCATATTCTCTGAGAAATGGTAAAAGTACCTGTTATTTTATAAAACTACCTGTATTTTTATACATCAGTCCACCTGGCTTCCAATTTAAGTCAAATGAGCTCATGCATAGTTCTAGAAAATAATGCATGTAACCAACAGAAATTACTTACTGGTCCATCTCTCTTTCTAACACTTGCACATCAACAGCTTCCATTGAAAATCTCTCATGGGAAGGATGCTTTATAGAAGCAAACCTGCATCACCAGAGAACCACATGTAAAATTTGTCTTGAGGACAGATGAACATCAGCACAACTTTGTGAAAGGGTCTTAAAGACCTGTTAAGCTACTATCAGCTTGCATTTTAGATAAGACTATAGCTGTTATTTGTTTCTAATTCAGAGAAGCAAATGGATGCTGTGAAACCAACATCAGGCACTTAACTTTGTGTTTAGCGCTGTAGCTCTTCATCAGGTTCAGAAACAAGACAAGTGTAGTAGGAAGCTCCAATACATAAATGTGCATAGCCTTTCAACAACCTCAGCATGAACTGTGCCAATAGAAAGTCTGTGTGCAGGAAAGAGACAAGCTTCCATTTTTAAAGATATGTGTAGGTGATGGTTTGTTCATGTTACTCAGGCACACACACCACAGCTGCCAATATCCCTGTACCTATACCAAACAAAATGCCAGATATGAAGCAGCTTGATTATGCCACATCCTAAATAAGTTATCAGGTTTATTGGAGGGGTACCAGCCTGTATTTTCACCAGGATGAAGACATTTGGAACTGCTAGCTTCACTGCAGGCATCCGCCCATGAGGATTCCCTCATTTTCAACAGCCATCTGTTGCTCTGAAGTACACTTTCAAATTTAAGACGGTTCTCAAGTTTACGTTGCCAGGGGAGGGTGTTATGAAAGGAAGGATTCCTGCAACTGAATGGCTTGTTCCAAATCTCTCAATGATGCTTAAGGAATGGGCTGTATTATATCTGCCTTGGCCCAAACAGATAACATTTAACAGCAAATAACTTGCATTTTTCTCTAGACAAAGTGTGACCTAAGAAGATACTATTTTCCAGTGCATCTTTTGAGCACTTTCATTCACATCTCCTTTGAGTACCTTGTCAACTCCTACTTATAAGACTATGTCCTTCTTCCCACTCCAAAACTGGAATCAATATACACAATATACACAATATCAATATACATAATATACACAATATCAGCAAAGCCTGGCTTCCAGTACTGAAAACTACAGTCACAAAAGATCAAAGTTCAATGATTCCCACCCAGCCACAAGCACCAGTGATCAGTTCACAAAATAAAACAGCTAAGAGCATCCATCAACCACAGAGAGGGATGGCTGACACCCCTGATTGCACTGAAACTTCTTATTCCCTCCATCACAATACAATGACTAACACCTATTCTCCTGCATAGGACAAGTTTCCCCTTTCCCACAACTTTAAAACCCCACAGTCTCACTCATTCTATACCCCAGAGCACAGAGAGGACTCCTATTTCCCTGAGCTCCTTGCCATCTGAAGATGCCGGCCACAGAGTCTGGCGAAATGTCAGGAAGAAAAACTTCCAGAACACAGCCAAATGGCCCAAAAACTCACAACAGCAGTTAATATAAATATAAACAATATAGTCAACAATCAATATAAACTTTCAAGTAATCAATATAAACTTTCTCCTCCTCCTCATTCCTGTTCTAAAGTCAGAAAGAAAACAATATAAAGAGAGAGAGAGAGCTAGAGGAATAAATGAACCATTTCATCTTACCCCCATGACAATCTGTCAGTGAAACTCACTCCCATTGATCAGACAGAAAGTGTGGTGAATGGATTGTCTGACAAGAATTCAAGAGACCCCGTTTCGAAATACTCCTTCAGCAGTGGAAACTCGCTGGGAGTTGGTAAACCACTAGTTAAACAATCCAACTAGGAAGCAACTTAACAGCATGCAACACATCGAGCTTCTTATCAGAGATCAAGAGAAATGGTAAAGGTACCTGTTAATCGTACCCAGAGTATCACCTTAGGAGTGGTAAGGATATCTATTCAGAATAATGAAGCTGTGTTGTCCTCTTAAGCATAAACTTCAAAGTAGCCAAGTAGTTCCCAAACATGCCAGCTGTTTTCTCTAAAGGGCCCTTCAGCCGCTGAAGGAGCTTCTTGTTTTCTAAGCCAGGAGGATTATACTTACCCTTTGGTGAGTCGGATGATGTCCCCTGGCTGGATCAGGTTCCCAACATCATCCCACACAGAGATGTTTATGCTGCCAGTTTTGTCAGCTACCTTACATGTCCGCACTTCATGGCCATCCTTTGTCTTGGTCACTCGGCCTGGTGGTAAAACAAAATTTGTAGTGGCTAAGAAAGAATGTTTCTGCTTTCACGCCCAAAATAAAGGTGGGGCCCTTCTATCTCTTTCTTGAGGCCATCCCAAAGCAGCATGTACACCTACAGCTCTTCTGTTCCAGAAGAAAAATAAAACAAAATGCAGATTTAAAAAGTGATAGGAGAACTAGAATGAAAAATATATATAAAAAGCCTGTGTTTGTTACAACTAGCATGTATTCTGTTTAGGGTTAATTCCAGAATGAAATCAGACAATCATTTCCAGTCATATCAAAATTCATCATCAAAATTCATTCATCCCTGGTCTTTCTATTGCTGAAATAATTCCAGGCAACATCAGCTTGCTTAATTATACAAGCTTTACTTATCTACATTGCTTCTATGTTCCATATACACAAACATACTTAAAAGTTGTTTACATCCAAAAGTCTTACATATATTGAAAACTCTAATGTGCAATTTTTGAAAATATATGAAAACTAAAATTAGAGTGCAGGTAGATACTTTAAAGTATTAGTTTAAATCTAAAAAACAATTTTATTTCAATTTCCCCCACAAACATTTCAATTTTTAACAATTTAAATCATACCCATTCAGTCAAATATTTAAGTTCAGAATTCAATCTAAAATATAGGACCATAAAAGTTATAATAAAAATATCAAAATAAATGTTTTAATTACATTCTTAAAATACAGGAGCTTATTAAAAGGCACAATTAAAAAGCAGAAAATTCTCTAAAACACACAGCTGAAAGGTAAAAAGTATTATAACTTTGAGTACTGTAATCTTTAAATTTTATACATATTAGAATGATTTTTGTGGTGTATGTTCTTATAATTGTTTACCCAACCAAGCCCGTTTGAATCTACATAGAAAAACCCATGCTGTCCTCATCTGCTGCTACCCTTGCTGTTGCCATATGATGCCTAATGCTCCTTAGTATCTCTGCTATTGGCATCCGACATGGCATGATGCCTATATTTATATTTCTCTCGGATGTTTACATTTCCCTTAAACTATAATCAGCTTACTTTTGTTGGACCAGGACTTTACCCTCAGTCAGAAAATTTATAATATTTTTCCACTGCTTTTACAACTCTTGTAAAATGTGATTTCTGTAAATCAGAATCTGGCAAGCTGCCAGAATCTGGAAAGTTCTTCAGTGATATTTTCTAAGCCTTTGGGGCTACAGGGGCTGTAAATTAGATGTGGAGTAAAATAAAGATAAAGCATGTCTCGGGATCTGCAAATGCCACCTGCTGGTAATGCTGTCACGTTGCATTGTTTCATCTCATACTAGAGATGGGCACGAACCAGTGTGTAAGGCAGCAGCACAGAAGCTGTTGCTTCCCTTCCCCACCTCTTCAACTGATCGAGCCACTCGCCAGGCCCAGTTTGGAAGCTTCCAGGAGCTTCTCAACTCGTGTTCCCCTCCTGGTTAAAACTCGGGCTTCTCTGTCCTGTCCTCTTGGCTGATCACTCACTTAGACAAGAACCAGGGCAAACCAGTGGGTGCCCATCGCTACATAATATCCTTTCAGTCATCTCCTTTGTTTACATTCAGGCTGGACTCTCAGTCATAAAAACAAATTATTTTACAAGGCAATGTTATACTAACCTTGCTTCCAGACATGGCTAGAAGTGGTTGATTGGTTTGCAATGACCTTTAGTAAGCTACTGCTTATTTTGAGCTGCCATGCACATTTCTGGGGCTGCATTTTCTATAGCTCCTAAGTTATGTTAACACTCTAGAGATTCTAAATTTAATTCCTTTGATTAATACCAAGCAACTATATGTAAGATTTTGCTATAAGCTGAGCAGTGACAGAGAAATGCCATGATGCAATTGATGATTACTGTAATTAGGGAAGGCAGTGAAACAGTTCTGTATTTGTTAAGATTTTGTGAAACAGTAAACAAATCAACTGCCTAATTTTCCTGCATCAGTTTTTTTATTTAAAAAAGAAGTGAACCAACTTTCTTCTCTTGCACAGGGAACACTCACCTGTTTCCAACACAATGAATATGAGATTTAGGTTTTTCAAGCCCGGTTTGATGTCTTTCACCAGTGTTTCTGTTGTCATGTTGAATGGCTTTTGACGTCCAGTATCTGAATGAATATTTTTTTAAAAAAGAACGCTATTAGGAAAAAGCTGGCAATAAAGAATTACTTTACTCTGTAGTAAATAATTAAATCTTATATTTTAACCATCAGTAGAGTCTCTGTTACTCTAACTGCATTCTGTGCTCTTCTGACAAATGAAATAAAAGCTGTTTCACTGTACTGAGGTACAGGCATTTCTAACATATAGACTACAACCACCCCGTAAACACAGTCGTAGTACTTGACCTCCAAGTCTAAAATGTCCACTATCTATCACTTCTAAATCTTCTTACTTTACCTATCTATAATTATTTGGACTCCTGTCATGGCAATGGAAAAATATACAGGGTAGAGCCAGCATGTATAAACCTGTCTCTTTCCTCGGTGCAGGGAATCTCCCTTTTGGTGGTTTTGAAATGAACTCCCCATTCAACTCCCACTGGTTATGATGGAGTTGATGGGAGTTCAAGTTCAAAAAAAACACCTGGAGAACCAAGTATTCCCCATGCCTTGTCTATATCCTAGCCTAGACCATGTGCTTTCTCATCTGGTACAGACCTCTGCAACTCGGGCCACTTGCATCTCCATCTATGACAAACATCTCAGATGGAAAGCTAAACCTGAAACTCAAGTTCAGCCAGTTTAAATATCACACGCAACTCACCCCATAAATGGGGAGTGAGGGAAGACACTTCTGGAGTGTCACTTTGGCAGGCACCTTTACTATGTGGACCAATTCTTATAAATTCTTAGCAGCTTTTGGGGCTCAGAGACGTTCCATGCCACTGGGACGAGATTCACAGCAAGTTGCTTGGAGGTATTATGTCCCTCTAGTGAAGTTGCCATCACATGGTAATAGTTTTTTATGGCCTTTCCAGAATTACACCTTTTGTTTGAACAGAAGTCTAATGATGGTCATAAAAACGATGTCACCCCATTATGTACTCCACTCATTCACGTTATTTTGGATACTTTGGCAGCTATCACAATAATGGAGCACATACTGTACCTATAAATGGTTTAGAAGTCACAACAATATTTTACAAGCCTGCCATCACACGCTTCTTCTGTAATTATCTTGAAGTCATGATAATATTTTACAAGCCTGCCATCACAGGCTTCTTCTGTAATTATCTTGAACTTAATATGTACATCATAATTTAATGAACACATCATATATGGATATGCAGATGTGAATGTCTCTGCATAAATATGCATACATAAATTCATAGCATTTGAAGTATTTATATAGAAACTGCTAGATCAGCTACCTTTGGTTATATCTACATTTACATAAATGCAAAGCAAAGCACCTACCCTCGTTCACTGAAATGTAGTTATTTTTTTGCTTATTAAAGAAGCACAAATTTTCAGTAGCACAAGATTCATAATCCCACACATTACCAGATTCACCAATGAAAGCATCTTAGAATTTATATGAAACATTTTAACATATTTTAGCCATTTCCTCACCTGTTATTTTCTGTGTACTGTACATCATCAGCAGTCGCATTATCAGTCACTGGAAAAGCAGGATAAAGCTCTATTTTCTACTATCTTCAATTTCACCTTTGTGATGGTTACAAGGTGTTTAAGAGCATAACCTCTCCTATGTCCATCCCCAAATTCCAGGCACACTTAAAATATGAGTCCTGCTGTTTCTATTATTATTATTATTATTATTATTATTATTATTATTATTATTATTATTATTATTATTATTATTATTATTATTATTATTATTATTATTATTATTATTATATGAATTAACACTTTATTATTTCCATACAAATAATAAACACATCCTGGATATTTTGGAAAAAGGTCCTACTTCAGTGTAGTTGGGCTTCATGCTGTTATTACCTGTTTGAGCAAAGCGCCCCAAATTAAGTAGCTCTTTAGCACGTGTAGGAAACAGGTTTCAAGAGAACAAGCATAGCATCTTTGCTTGGGTCACGGGTCACACACAGCATCGCTGTAAGATAAAGATAGTGTCCCATGTTTTTAACTGATCTCCAACCCATTCCCCTGATCAAAAGCAAACAAAATACATCTTCCAGGCGGTTATTCTTGCTGTCAAGATTGCCTTCTGTGGGAAAGCAGATGCTAACTAGCATGCTGGTTCTAAAAGCAAATTCCCGCCCCACGATGAAGAGCAGCGCGATTGGGGAAAGCGAGTTAAAAACTACAATAAAACAACTTGCAAACACAATGGCAAGCTGTTTTATTCCGATCACGAAGCACGGACTCTGCCAGCTCGGCGTATCTTATGATGGCACACCCGCGTTCCGAGCTTTTTGGAATCTGCGTTCTCCTTACCAACATGTCCGAGGCTACCGATTACATTTCGAATAAAAGAGGATTCCCCCACCACTTTTCATGGGAAACAGACCTGGAAGAACGTTGGGTTGCAGACATTCCAGGAAGTGTCCTGCAGCGTTCAGAAGAGCCAATCAGGAAACGAGTCCGTCCTTCGACATGTAGGAATGCTCCAATCTTTCAGCCAATCGGAAGCGGACTCGGCATTAAAGCGGCAGCAACGCCAATGGAGGCATGTTAAATTATCCCGCAGAGGGTGCTGTGACGCTATGTGGTGGTCAGTACAATTTTCTCCTGTCTCGCCTACGCTAGGCTCAAGCAAGTTCAAAGGCGTAACGATTTAAATGATGTCTTGAGGTGCCACTATTATAGAAGGATACTCCTATAGCACTGGTGGCCTACCCATGTATCATAATCATTTCTTTAACAACACATTGGCTTTAATCGGCAGTTAAGAGTGAGACAATACAGTCTTGGGTTTAGTCTTCATTTGTGTGTCTAGAGTTATACAGTGGTACCTTGTATAAAGGAATTAATTCGTTCCAAATGAAATTATGTTAAGCAAATTTTCCTTTATACAAATTCCCATAGGAATGCATTGAAAACGGAGTAATCCCATTTTTATGTTGTATGGATTCTCCCCATAGGCGATTATGTTAAGCAAATTTTCCCTATCTCCAGAATTTTTTATGTTGTACAGATTTTATGTTATACAAACTGTTTGTTATACAAGGGTCCACTGTACTGTGTAGTAGACTTACAAATTTACAGTTATTTTGTATGTATTCAAGAATTCAAATACCTGAATATGTCTTAATTGTTCTGGACTGTATATTGTCCCCCATTACTGTAAGCCGCCTTGGGTCCTTTTCCAAGGAGAAAGGCAGGGTAAAAATACTCTAAAATAAATAAATAAATTTACTTCCACGCTGGCTGATTTGTTGCTTTTGCTTTGCTGTTTTAAAAGCTGATTCACACAATATGCCTTACATGACGAAATAGGAATTACAGTTTTGGTCAATGCTTTCTCGCCATATTAGGAGGAGATACAGCCTGTTGTCAAAATATATCACAGCAGCAAAGCCCAAAATCTTACAGCAATGTAAACGTGTATAAGTGAAATTGCATAACTCGCACAAGGTGTTGTCACTCCCTAGTGAGGTACTGGTTGCATTATAAGATGTGTGCTTAATTGTACAACAGCTTAGATGCTAGTAATATGATTGGTGCCTCATTAGCAGAAATTTGCCATAGCAAGTTAGGCAATTTAATTTACAAATGAATTACGAACAAGGTTGTGGCCAAATAGTACAGCTGATGGTCGTCTTTCAAATATCATGGTAGGCAGAGAAAAATGTTCTTAATCCAGTCTATTGTGGCGGGCAAATTTGAGCAGTCTTGTGTAGTTTATTTATTTATTTGTTTGTTTGTTTTTACAACTTATATGCCTCCCAATACCCAAAGGTCTCTGGACAGCTTTCAAATCAAAACAGCTTCACTGTTTAAAAACATTAACAGCTCCACTAGCTGCCAATCAGCTATTGGGCACAATTCAAGGTGCTGACCTTGAAGCACTGTATGGCCTGGGTCCTAGCTACCTCAAAGATCGAAGCTCACAGTATGAATCGGCTTGAGTGTTAAGGTCATCAGGAGAGGCCCTTCTCTCCATACCACCAACCTCACAGGTATGCCTCGTGGGAACACATGAAAGGGCCTTCTCGGCTGCTGCACCCAGACTCTGGAACTCCCTCCCACCAGAGGCCAGGACTGCCTCATCTCTGTTGTCTTTCCAGAAACAGGCAAAGAACTTTCTCTTCA
Source organism: Phrynocephalus versicolor (assembly GCA_023846285.1). Taxonomy (NCBI): domain Eukaryota; kingdom Metazoa; phylum Chordata; class Lepidosauria; order Squamata; family Agamidae; genus Phrynocephalus; species Phrynocephalus versicolor. The sequence continues at coordinate 18,826,762 of JAHTLZ010003468.1, read as the reverse complement.
GGCAAGCTTTCCCTGAATGATGGACTACCATTATGTGTCTTTTATATGAATCTATAGGTTCACATAGACTTTGTGTTTATAACTACTTATAACCTTGTAGCTGTAATGTAATGTTTCTATTAATGCTGTCACTCAATTCCTTGTTAATACTTGAACATGTCTTAATTATACTGGACTGCATATTATCCCTCTTTACTGTAAGCCCCCTTGGGTCCTTTTCCAAGGAGAAAGGAGGGGTAAAAATACTCTAAAATAAATAAATAAATAATAAAAGAACTAAAAGAACATATGGCTGGAAGGCACCTTTCTGGGCTGGGGTGACTGATTCTGATTTCCAAGACACCCCCATTTCTGTATTCAGTGCTCTTCCCCTCTCTTGAATCTGTTGAAATCTGTTGCTGAAAGTAGTCATGTTTATCTTGCTGTTTGAGCTGTTCAAGGTAGCCTCTGAGTACAGTATTTATTTATTTATTTATTTATTTATTTATTGTTGAATTTATATCCCGCCCATCTTCCCAACGGGAACTCTGGGCGGCGAACAAGAAACAAGACGAATCAGGAAATACACATAATTAAGTACAATACAGCACAATAGAAAATATAATTAACAAACCAACATAAATTGATAAAAAGCTAAGTAAAAGAACAGCAGCAGGGGCGCACCCTTTAATTCAAACCTCACTGCTGCTATGTCAAATTGACCTAATTATCGATGGCGGAGGGGAAAAAAAAAACAAAACCCTAAGCTAGGTCACCGAAGGCCTCGCGGAATAAGATGGTCTTCACCGCTTTACGGAAGGCCAGCAGGGACTCTGCAGAGCGCACTTCGCTAGGGAGGCTGTTCCATATAGATGGAGCAGCCACCGAAAAAGCCCGGTTCCGGGTATGGGACAACCTGGCTTCTCGGGGGGATGGAACCTGTAGCGAGTGCGCCCGCGACTGCCGAACCGGTCGGGCCGATGTTGACCGCTGGGCGATCCGCTCCGCCAGGTAGTCCGGGCCCAGGCCATGGAGGGTTTTATAAACTAAAACCAGGACCTTGAATCTGATCCAGGAGGCAACGGGTAGCCAATGCAGCTGGGCCAGAACCGGGGTGATGCGGTCATAAAGACGCGCACCCGCCACCAGTATAAGATTTCAGTGGTCTAATAAAGCTACCACTCACCTTTATCTCCATAAGTGATAATCGACTTGAACCCACGCAAATTGTTGTTGTCATATTCTATGTCGCTGTTTTACATGAGTTAAATTGTACAGGTGCTACATAAAGCAAGAACAGAAAATCGTTTTACCAGACGTTAATATTTTGCAAAAAAATAAAAAAAATCAATACAACTAAGCAAAAACTTTAAATACCCTAATGCTTTTTCAGAAGTATTAAAGTTGGCAGAAGATGACTATGATATCTGTTGTGAGTTTTTCAGGCTGTTTGGCCGTGTTCTGGAAATCGAGGGCAAGGAGCTCAGGGAACTACAATACGTTATAATATATAAAACTTTAATAAATATTTGCAATCAAACATAAAACACCCCAGAAATGATTTCTAGCATTTATTAGAGAGCAGCTTTTTTAAATATCCGAAACGGGGGGGAAAACTACGTTTACTGTGACTACCGAATACTGTACATTAAAAACGCTCTTCGTTTTAAAGACAGCCGTTCTCTGGTTACCCAAACGGCGCATCCTTAGCCTGGAAGAGGCCCCGCCCTACTAACTGACACGCCTACTAATAAAGGCCACGCCCACATTCCGCCACTCACACCCACCCTCCCTCCCTCCCGCGGTCTTTCCATTCCCAGAATCCGGCCGAGGTGGAGCGAGTGGAATCATAGAGTCGGCCAATCCTCCCTGGGTGGCTAGAGCGGACCGGAGGGAGCTGTTTCCGGGTGCTTCTCTCCCCCCATTCTCAGCCGGGTGGACCCTCGCATCCGGGTAGCGGAGGCGGCCGTGTTTCCGCCGGCGGCGGCGGCGGCGGCGGCTGAGGGAAGAAAGCAAGCGGGGGCTGCCTGGCGGAGGGTTGGACGCCGCCGAGGCCTCGCAGGAGGCGCGCAACGGCAGCTGCGCGTGTATAGGGAGGAGGGGGGGCCTCGGAGGCGGCCGGGACGAACCTCGAAGGGGGGGGGCGTGCTTCTGTTTTGAGGTAGGGGGACCTTGAGCGCGCGCGAGGCGGGCGGGTGGGTGGGTGGCAGGCTGGCTTGGGGGTGGGGGGTTGTGGCGGTGGGGCGTCGTCGTTTCCCGAAGGGGCGCCGGCATTTCCTGGAGGGCGGTGGCCGGCCGGCCGGGGGGGCAGCCAAAGCGGGGAGCCCTGAGGGGCTCTTGGGAGAGGGCGGTGCGTGGAGCGGGGGAAGGGCGGTGGGAGCCCGAGGGTCATGATGCCGCCACACTTCGCCAGTGGTTGAGGCCCCTAGATGGGGGAGGGTCTTCCCCGCCCTCCGCCCCCCCCCGGAGTGAGATGCCCCAAGGTTTGCCCTGTCAGGAATCTGATGCCCATGAAGCTTATTAGGCAGCCCTGGGCTACCCGCCATCTCTCTGCCTCTGTCTGTGTCCTGGCGAGGAAGGAAGGAAGGCGGGAGGAGCCCTCCCTCCCCCCCTGAGTAATGGTGGGAAGTACCCATGGGGACCAAAAAACCTGTTGCTTAGCCTCGTAAATTGCGCTGGAGTCCAGTCGGTCACGACTGTAAACGACACAACACACACACAGAAGCTGGGCGTGCGATCCCACCATTGTGCTTCCTTCACCGGGGCTGAACTTAAGGATCTAAAAGATTTCTAAGATTTTTGACCACCAAAATCTTGGCCTCAGATGCACTACACAACTTTAACGTCCGCAATGAAGAAATTGAAATAGTGGTTTTGTATGCCTTGGTTCAATCGTCAACCCTAGAGACTGCAGCCAAGAAATCAGAAGGAAGGCTGAGACTTGGAAGGGCAGGAAGGAAGGAATTGTAAAAGATTGCCAAGTTTGAGGAAGAAGGCTATGTCACTGGAGACCAAGACCTAGAACGCCTACACTCTTGTGTTCCTGGTCACCGTGTATGAGTGTAAAAAGTGTTCTGCCTGACACTAAAGAAATTTGACAGTTTAAAAAAGATTATTATTTTGAAATGTGCTGCTGGGGAAGAGCTCTGTAGATACCTTGGCCTTCCAGAAAGAGGAACAAATAGATTCTAGATAATATGAAGAACAAAGGCTGATCTACTTTGGGCACGTGGTGAGAAGGCAAGATACTCTGAAAAAGACAATAATGCTGGGAAAGCTTGAAGGCAATGTGAAAAAAAGAAAGACTACATAGGAGATGAATTGACTCCATAATGGAAACTTTACTTATAATGAAAGTTGCTTTAACTACTTCTAATAGTCAAATTGATATCTAGGTTTCTGTACCCTCAGGCCCCCTTTTATCTATTTGTATTGTTATTTTATTGATATTTTTATTGTACTATTTTTACTTGATGCATTTTGCAACGGCCCTGTGAGCCACGCAATAAAATTTATATGATGATGATGATGGAAACTACAATCTTGAGTTTACGAGAGCTGAGCCAATCTATTGAGAACAGGACATACAGTATTGGAGATATTTCCTATTCAGTAGTTGCCATAAATCTGAAGCAACTTGACGGGATGTAACAATAACAGGGCCCTGTTGAATCATTGGGGATCCTTGGATCAACTGCTTTGTAATTTCCATGGATTCAAATGAGCCTACTCTAGTTGCCCTTTGCTTTTAGAGTAGGCTGCAGTTTGAGTAGGTCCTTTTGAATCCACATAACTTATGGAAGAGTTGACTCACTATATCTCATTTGATTTAGTGGCCTGACACCAGTGCAGCTTACTATTCTAAGCAAAATAATTTTGGCTGCTCTGGTGCTTGGTCTCGAAAACCTAACTACAAAGAAATTGGCTGCTCTGCCTGTAGGTATTTTGCATGGGGATGGGGAGGTTGTTCTGGAGTAATGGGAGAATAATGTAGGAGGAGGGTGTGAGTTTGTGCTGCAGGTAATACTCTTTAATATAAGGCTGAAGATTTCAAGGAAGAGACTCACATGATGTAGAGAGTCTACATGAGAGGCTGGCCTGCAAGAAGCACTAATAAGCTATTTGTAGAGTGTTTGTAGATGTCTGTTCTGATGCACCCTAATTTTGTAGAAATATCCCTCTGAGTTAGTTTGCAGTGAAGGCTGGTATGGAAAATAAGTTTTGGGATCCAGGAGAGAATTTTAATGTGGAAGATTAATGTTGAATATTACATATTAATGTTGAATATTACATCCTGGAGTTTTGGTCAGTTCTGTTAAAAATGGATTGTGTGGGAGACATGGCAAATGCATGGGCCATGTTAAAATCAGTTTTTCACAAAGTTCCTGAACACACACACACACACACACACACACACACACACATACACACAGAAAGAGCTACTTCTACTTTTGAGTTTAATCCATTCCGAATGCATGCTCTTAAGACAGTTAAATACTAACCGTTTTTCGCTCTTAAGTCAAGCTGCTCGTAAGTAGAGGTACCCCTCCCCCCCTTCCACTGCAAAATAGTCTGTAAAGATTAAATGCTGACAAAATTAGGCTGGCTGGGGACAAGAAAAGCTCACAGCAGCCCTGTTCAGTGATAAAAGTCAAGCTGGTGAAAGTTCTTAACACAGGTCCTTGTTTGAGGCTGGAAGAGGATGTTAGCTGGAGGCCCAAAGCAGAATTCCTCTAATACTTAAAGAGACTACTTTTACTGCAGGCTACGAGCATTGGTGACAACAGAGAGAGCCAATCCTGTTTGGTTCAGGAAAGCACATTTTTACAGTCTGAATTCAATCATTGAGCCATAAGCAGGGGATTTTTGGGAAGGTTCAAGACCCATTTTCTTAAGGCAATGTATCTGGAGGTGATGGTGGAATGCAAGCACACCCTTTCATATCATTTGGCCTCTCAGTACATAAGCCCAGTCCAGATGAAATCTACGCATTTTAAGAACTAGAAGAGAAATAAGACTTAAAGCACCAGGCCCCAAACTGGAATAACCCAAGTGTTCCCGGACTGCAACTCCCAGAAACTACCTAACACAGCTGATGGTGAAGACTTTTGGAACCTGCAGTCCAAAAACATGTTGGTTACCCAAGATTGAGAGTGGCTGGCATAAAGAATGCAGAAACATTTTAATTGCAAAGGTTCTGACAGTCAGTAGCCAGTGTTGTACTTTCATTTGTTCTAGAGTAGGGATAGGGTGGGGATTGTCTCATCTCCAGATGTTGAACTGCAGTTCTCATTAGTATGCCGTAGGTTTCCCAGCCGTCATTTACAAATGTATTAAGACTCTCTTATTTATTACATAGGTCTATGCAGAAAAACATAGCCTCTTTATATACAATGGTACCTCAACTTACAAATTTAATCCATTGCAAATGCATGCTCTTAAGTCAGGGTCTTTATCTAAAAATTGAAAAAATAAGTTAAAAATGAAAAAAAATGTACGTTGAGCAGACCATATCTAAAATTTGTAAGGCGGCAGTTAAAACGCCAACAGTTTTCTGCTCTTAAGTCGAATTGCTTTGAAGTCGAGCTGCTCTTAAGTCAGGGCTCCACTGCATTATGTTATTTGTACCCTACTTTTCTTCCCCAAATGACCCAAGCATAAATATCTAAGATGGCCAACTTCCGGAAGCCATTTGAGTCTCCCACACCTGAGAGGGAAGTAAGACAGAGACTCTGGCGGTTACTTCACATCCTACCTTGTTCCATGATTACGTTTGTTCTGTGACAGCGTTGTTCGCGGTGACATGGTTTTGTCCCTGTTCAGTCCCAGTTTTCGTTTACCCAAGGGCGTGATTACTGTATATACTCGAATATAAGCCTAGTTTTTCAGCCCTAATTTTGGGCTGAAAAAAGGGGTCCTCGGCTTATATTCGGGTCAATACTTTTAGCCACTGAGGCAAGTTTGGGTCGGTGGCTAAAAGTAATTTTAAATATTGTGCGCCACTTCTCCTGACCCCCCCATGTTTAAAATGACTTTTTAAAAAGTCATTTTAAAACAATGTTTAAAAGGACTTTTAGCCACCAACTCAAGCACTTGCCTCAGTGGCTAAAAGTCATTTTAAACATCACACACACACACCAGCTCACAAAGGAGGAGTTGCCAGGCCCTGCTGCATTTCCCACCCTAGGCTTATACTTAAGTCAATAAATTTTCCCAGTTTTGGGGTTTAAATTAGGGGCCCCGACTTATACTCGGGTCGACTTATACTTGAGTATATACGGTACTTGTATTGTGACAACTGTTACTTCACGTCCTTGTTTCGTGACAACTACTGGATTTCCCTGGCTTCGTTTAGCCTTTTATTTATTGTCGGGCTTCCGTTTTTCGATATTTCAAATCCCCGCTGCGGGCGCATGGGCTGCCTTGGGAAGCCCAGCAGGAGGAGCCAGGCGAGCCCAGGCGGCTGCAATGTCACCACTTGCCGCAGGCGAGCGTGGGTGGTGGATGAGACACCCTCGCCCTGGACTCAGCAGTCTGCGGGCTGGCAGGTGAGCAGGCAAGGAGAGCTCAGCCCCGCCTCCGGGACCCAAGGAGGATGGACCTACGCCTGACAGTGGCTCTCTGTCTGTCCCTTCAAGAGTCGCCTTCTCCTGCAGGGACAGGCAGGCAGCCGAGCCTGGCCTGGCGCAGGAGTTCCAGTCGGCTTTCTCGGTTGTCGCAGTATTCCTACAGCGAAAGGGGGAAACAGCCATTACTTCACGTCCCTTGTCTTGGAACAGGAACCGGGAACAAAGTGTGACAAGAGAATACCCCAGCCCAGGGGCAAGTACGGCTTATCACACTCTGTTCCCTGTTCAGGGGGCGTGGTCGAGACAAGGTTTTGCTGTCACGCTATGGACGTGAAGTAAGATTTTTTTGTACCGATCCCAAGCGGGACAGCAAGGAGGGATGAATGGGACATGAAGTAACGGCCTCTGAGAAATAAGGCATTACATTGTGCAGTAGATTTCTAAAGGCCTGCACAAAGGGAACATATCCACTCTGGCACTTGCATTTATTGATATAGGTTAATGTCTTTAAGTTTGCTGCATATGAAAAAGGGTGAATTAAGATTGCCAGATCAGCTGCAACCCTAAGAATACTGAGTAGGAATGGACCCTATTAAATGCACTGGCGATTACTTCTAAGTAAGCATGTATATTGTGGTTGTTAAATAAGTAATTGCTTTATTTATAAAGAATACATTTTAAAAACACATTTATAATGTTATGGTGTGCAAACTGTTTTATTATTACTGATCTGATATATTAGCAATAGATGAGCATGTGCCGGTCTTTTTTTTTTTTTTTTTTAAACAAAAACCTCATAACTTAAAAGTACCAAATAGAGCTCCTGGTTACTGATGCATTAATAGTTAAAGTTAGGATACACTGTAATTTTTATCATTTTAAAAATATTTATTAAACTGCAGTTTAATGTCAGGATTGTTTTGCTTTGTTTTGTTTGCTTTTGAGATCAGAACAAATTCAGGAGCTGTGTGTTTATCTAATATGTTATTTTTATGAGTCAGGAGCTGTGAACCTTAGATTAAGTTCCTTAATCTTTATGAAACGAAAGGTTTGATTGTGTGCTGGTTGCACATCAATGGCTTGAATGGACCAAAGCCTTTGTGAGCCATTCAAAATAGACATTTGATTGCTAGCTTTGAAAAGTATAAAAATAAATAAATGTGCAAATAAAAGTGACAGAGTCTAAAATGCTAGGTCATGATATGACTCTGTTCTGTATGCCCTAGGAATAAACCTTTTTTGGAAAATCCTCCCCAGAATGTCATCTGACCCAGTTCCTGCCTGTAATGTTTGCTGTGCAAATTTCTGCTTTCAGTGTCTATATGATATCCCAAGTGAAAAAAGTGAGAAAGAGCTGTCTAGTTCAGTCTCATCTGCTTCTGGGCCAATGTATGGTTTTGATAGCATTAGATACTTAGACTTTTTTTGTGGTTGTTAATATTTCAGAAAGGTGGTTGTTGTTAAATTTAAATACTGCTCCATCTAGCTGCACAGCTACTCTGGACAGTTTACAAGGTTGAACAAATATCAATCTAGACACACAATAAATAATCCAATGATAAAAATATAATAAGTAATAAAACAATATATATCAGAGCATTAAACAGGAGCAAGATGGCCTAAAAACAAACAAAAAGTGCATAAATATTAAATCATTAATAGCATATATTAATACCCAGGGAAAGCCTTTTTAAATAGCCACATCTTTAGATGTTTCTTAAAGACCAGGAGGGAAGATGCCAAACAAATCTCAGGGGGAAGTTGATTCCAAAGACAAGCTACTGTGAATGCCCGATTTCTTGACAAAGACCTACAAGCGCCCTTCAGTGATGGCACCCTCAGATGCCCTGCCTGAGATGATCGTGTGTTATGGGCAGTATTTTGCGGCAGGAGCCGTTCTGCCAGATAGCAAGGTCCTAAACCATTTAGGGCTTTCTATGTCATCATTAAAACCTTGAAATCAATATGGAAGTGAATTGGCAGCCAATGCAGTGCAGCCAGTGTGGGGGTGATATGTTGATATTTTCTTAACCCCATAACTAATCTAGGTGCAGAATTCTGCACTAGCTGGAACCTCCACATTAACCTACAAGACAGCCCCATGTAGAGTGCATTGCAGTAGTCTAATCTTGAGATTACAAGTGCCTGCATCAATGTGGTGAGTGTGCCGGGGTCCAGGAAGGCACGCAGCTGAGTGATCAGCCTAAGATGAAAATAGGCGGCGTGGACCACTGACGCCATCTGGGCCTCCATGGAAAACGTAGGGTCCAATATTGTGCCCAGATTACACACTTCATCCTGTACAGAGAGAGTTGCCCCCCCAAGACTGAGGGAGCTTCCCAAACCGCCAACCATCGGCGCCCCCACCCAGAGGACCTCCTTCTTGCCTAGGTTCAACCTCAGTCTATTCGCTCTCATCCATCCCAGTACAGCATCCAAACAGGCGTTAAGGGACGAAACGGCATCCACTGGAGATGGAAAAAAGGAGATATAGAGCTGGGTGTCATCAGCATATTGATGACACAAAACTCCATACCTCCTGATGACCTTCCCCAGCATTAGTTTGCAGCCTTTGGCCCTCTGAGTGTTTTGGATTTCACCTTCCAGTATTTCTGATCATCGCCTATTCTATTCTAATCAGGGCTTCAAGGAGCTGAAGTCCAAAGTAGCCAGATAACAAAATACTGTATTGAGAACTAAGGCGCTTGGAGTAGGAACTGGCAAACCACTCCAGCATTCCTGCCAAGAAAACTCCATGGACATGGAGTCATGAAGAGTCAGTCACGACTGTAACAATACTACACACAATGATCTTCTGAGCTTCTCCGCTGTCTCAGATTTGCTATTTTCCTGGTCCTGTGGCATTTCCAGAATTTTATGTGGCATCAGTGCAAGTAGTTAATGCTTTCTTGGCCAAGAGAACATAACAGATTACAGTGGACCCTCGTATAACAAAGGGTTTGTTTAACAAAAACTCTGTACAACATAAAAAATTCCAGAGATAGGGAAAATTTGCTTAACAGAAGCACCTATGGGGCGAATCCGTACAACATAAAAATGGTCACAATTAGGGATTACTCCGTATTGAATGCATACCTATGGAAAATTTGTACAGTATAAAGGAAAATTTGCTTAACAGAATTTCATTTGGAATAAATTAATTCCTTTATGCAAGGTACCACTTGTACTAGGGGAAAGGCATGAGGGATCTCTGCACGACTGTAAGTGGATTTGCACTCAGTTTTATGGCTTGATCTTGCAGCTTAGGTGAGCATTGGGTTGCTAGTATGTAGTTGTTAGAAGTGAAAATGATGGTTTTACATGTATGGCTACATTTTGGTTTGAAGGGAAATAGATGGTTGTATAAATTGCAGTTGTAGGTAGCTCTTTGATTCAGGACATCAGTTTCTATTGCCAAGTTTTGTTTTGTTTTTAGTTGAATGGCAACTCAGATAGTACAAATTGAATAGCTTTATTGGGAAAACAGAACCAATATGTTGTATTGGACAGGGTTTCTGACTGGGATTTAAGGAGACCTGCTTTCAAATCTGTACACAGCCATAGATATTGGCTGTGGAGATGGTAGCCTACTTGTTGAACATCTCACGCTCCCTAAAAACTCTAGTTGGGTTGCCATAATTAAAATTAACTGGAGGTCAGATAACAATAAAGTTGGCAATTTATCATTTCGTTGTTTTAATCTGTGTGCATTGTCCTGAAGGGGTAAAGAGATTAGGCATAAATTTTAGGAAGAATACTCTGTCCCAATTAAAAATAGGCAACATGTTCTCGCTGTTTACTGTTATGTTAGGGGTCCAAACTAACATCAGAGGAATCTGTAGAAATACTGCTATTGGAAATTAACACCAGTGTGTGTTATGCAAGTTTATGCTGAAGCTTACATTGTCTGTTTTATGTATTCTTGTGGTTACAGATCCTGGTTGCTGATAAAAATGATGACATAATCTCAGCGAGGTAGACAAAGGAGAAGATGGATTATTGTGGCAGACTCTTTCAAAGGAGCAACTCCAACTCAAAATTGTCCTATTGCTGTGCAGGAAGGAATTTTATAGTGGAAGGTAAAAAAAAAATCAAAAAGTAGTGGCTTAAATAGGGTGCTATTGTCTCAAATTGCATTTGCATTTATGCCATTTAGAGATGTTTAAAAGTGAAAACCTCTTAGGACTATGCTGACTGCAATACAATATCACAAGGAAGGATCTTAAGAATCTGAATGAACATTCCTGTTACATTCCATTGTGATCTGAGTAGGCAGCCAAACGTCAGGACTCCCCTGCAATGCAGACTTAGGGAGACATCTTGTTCACTAAGCAGACTTTGCATTCACAGATTATTTTGGTTCCTTTTGTGGAACTACATAAAATGCAAAAATTTAAACTAATATATTCCACTCTCTCTACAGTTTACTTATTAGAGAAGCTCAGTTCATGAAACATGATATATGTGTATTTAATTGGTCTTCTTTATGCTGTCATTTATAATAGCCAACATCCCCAGCGAGAAGCATGTTCACTGGCAAGGAAAATAATCTGTTGAAATGTTGCCTCCTCTTTCCAGAAAAAAAATGTTTGTCCAACAACACCAGCTTTAAAATGTGATGAAACCCTGTTGGGGGATGTAAGAGTTATGTTTGTCAGCTGATGGCTGTGCATGTTAGCATAGGCCAACTCTCAGAATTTCTGAATAGGCGGGGTGCATTGAATCAGTGCAAAATGAGAGATAACAAGGTTGAGCTCATGAATGTCACTCAATATGTTCAGTTAGTATTACAAGAATTGGAAGGTACCTGTTCTAAAACTCACAATAGAATTTTAAGAAAGAAAACCTGATTGATACAAGCTTAGCTTTTAAGAATTTAGGAAGAAGGTTCAAGAGGGCATGCAGTAACAATAAAGCAGGAGAGCCCAAATGTGAAATGAATTAAAAGGCATCTGAAGAGATTCAAGCAATAGAGAAAGAAACAGAGATTTCTGTCAGGAAATTGCAGGAACATCTTGACTAGGATATAGTTCAGGGATGGGGAGCCTTTAGCACCGCAGCTGTTGTTGGACTCCAGCTGTCAGGGGCCTCAACCAACAGTGCCAGTGGTCAGAGCTGGATATGAATTGGCCAATACATAGAGGACCACATGTTTTTCAGTCCTGTAGAGAGGAATAAAGCAAGATGGTGGACACCAGTTAATAAAATACTGTTGTAGTCTATGAGAGAGAATATTAGTGCTTGAGTTTGGATGTTGAAGACAACATCCATAAGTCTTTTGCTTGTCTTCAGTTTGTGGTGTTATGAGTCCATGTTATCTTAGTCTTATTTTTAAATATATTTTTGTTGTCATTACCACCTTGGGGACTTTGCACATCAAGGCAGGCAAAGTTGCTTCAGTCTGCTCTGTCCTGGATGCTGTCTATTGTTGATACAAGTGCTTACGGATGTAACTTGATCCCTGTTTCAGTCGGTACAGCCTGAGGATGGGAACTGGATTCTTGGAGTGGTGAAAGCCACTACATGTGTGCTAATCCCTTGCTCTTCTTGGCTTATAAAAGCAGCTGCAGGGGGAATTGCTGAGTCGCTTAAGGGGGTGATGAATGCTTCCTTGCAGCAGGCCAGGTTCCTAGCATATTTAAAGGAGGCAATAATGATACCATTATTGAAAAGAAAACCCTCATTGAATCCCACTTTAATGGACAACTATCAGCCAACCTCAAATATTCTATTCTAGAGCGCAAGGTGATTTCTCAGCTCTGACGCCTTCTGACCTGCTCCATTACAGATTTGCCTCTTTGTGAAAGGAGGAGGAATACCAATAGCAATCTTGCTAGACAGCTGAATTATAAAAATATTTTACACATTAAGCAGCAACAAGATAGGGGCAAAGGACAAGCATGGCAGAGAACTGTCCTCCAGAGATATCATCCCGGAGGAGGGTCATGGTAGAAGCAGAGTTGTACCTGCAGGAGCCCTGCAGGGCAAAAGTGGCCAATCCTTTGTCTTCCTGGGCTGAGGAGGAGTCTATTTGGAGCAGCGTCCATTTTTGTGATTTCTATTTTTTAATCTACTCAACAAAATGTAATGAAGGCTTTATGCAGTAAACTTTTTTTGGGGTGTGTGTGTTTTTGTTACTTTGGTAAATTGACACCAATGCTAGTATTGAATATATTCATAATAGTCTGACCTGTAATTTATTTATTTACTTCAGATGCCTTTCCCCACAATATGCATTCATGTGTTTTGTCCAGCAATTTGTAATTAGACATCTGTGGATGTAGTTGGGTTTGAACATGTTATATACAGTCAATGTAGTATAAGTGTAATAGTCTCCTTTCTTTTTTATTAAGCTATCTTCATTGGACCTTTTAACCACATGGGTGGCTCTCTATTATGCTTCATTAATCTCCTGTTCAAAATCTTTTTCTCATACCTGCCAGATAACCCCCAGTGTCACTATATAGTACAGTACGTGTTTGTTAAAATCTTTTAGATGTTGAAATCCACTGTTTATGATGAGCCCATGACAAGAATGATCAGCATCTGAAAAGATCTTAGCACCCTTACCCTTGTCTTGATCCAGTTCTTCTCATTTGGAAAAAAAAGCAAGGATAGATGGCCAGGGATTTTTTTAGAGCCAAAGTATAAGTAAGAAGTAGCAACCTGCTCTTTTCTTGATTTAGGGAGGCCTGTGCTGATAATTTTTTCCTTTTTTTTTTTCTTTTTGCTGGGAGTGGGTTGCCTTCTTGTTCTGCAGTCCTTAACTTGGGTATCATGATGGGTTTCAAAAGCATGGTGTTCTGGAAAAGAATTAAGGCTTACCCTTTTTGATGGAGTTATTTTCTGGGTGCTGCGTCAGTATTGTGTTTGGACGGAGGAAACATATAATTAATGTTTGCTGATGGATTAAATCTCTTCTTCCTGCCTTCCATTTTTGTTCTTGAAGATAAATAATCTGTTCATATCAAATTACTCTAGATACTTTAAATGCTTCACGAAATAAGGTAAAATAAAATGGTCTGAGATTTTTTGACAGGTAACCAATACAACCTCTGTTTTGAGCAGAGCAAGCCATGATTTTGGCTTTAGTTTCAATGTGTTGTTGTATTTCAAGAATGGAACTGTCAGCAGTTCTTGTACTGTATATGGAAAGGATTTTCTGCCCAGAGATTATTTTTGAAGAAAGGTTTGTTTGTCCTCTAGCTATTTTTGTATATGTGAAGGCGTCTAGCAATTTACAACAAGATTGGCTGCATGATAATTTTAATCTCTTTCTTGGGTTGGCTTCTGTTTGTCTTGGATCTAGCTCATTAATTGAGATGATCTGTATATTGTTTTGAGCCACTTATTTTCATGCATGTTTACTGAGCTCACTCTGTGAAATAACTACCGGTACTAGTGCACATAGTTTTCTTGGGCTAATTATAGTTACTGCATGACTGTGTAATCTTATGAAGAAGACCAGATAAATGATAGTATTTTTATTATGATCTCCTTATCAAAGAAAGAGCAAATAAATATGACATTGACAGAATACCAGAAAAGTTTATGCTTACTTAAATTTTGATTGATAGTAATGCTACTTACTTTATACTGCAGTTAATACTTTACAAAAAACCCCTCAGGGTTGGAACTATGGAAATTTGGAAGTTTTTGTTTATTCAGAAAGGAGGAAAAAGAGGAAGAAAATAAATGGTAATGATTATCAATACTTATTTTGCTAGAAGGGCTGTGCCTGTTTGGGAGTAACCCCCTGTCAGCATATTACTAATCTTTTTTTCAGAGGGGGAGGGAAAGACTCTCAATATAAGGACATACAAACAACTCAAAATGTACCTTTATGACAAAGAAGGCATTCTGATGCTCTCCATTTGGTTTTGACTCCAGTACCTGGAATCTCTGGCCCACATGGGAGCTGCTACTTGAGAAGCAACAAATTGCCTATTCCTGCTCTAAATGATGCAAAGAGAAGTTGGGTACAAAATCTATAGTTGTCTACATCAGTGTTGGCGAACCTATTGCACGGGTGCCAAAGGTGGCACTCAGAGCCCTTTCTGTGGGCACCTGACATCGCCCCTTCACAGCCACCTGTATTCAGGTTAAATTGTCGTATTGGCACTTGGCAAAAAATTAGTGGGTTTTGAATCTCAGTTTGGGCACTGGGTTTCTAAAAGGTTCGCCATCACTGGTCTACATGCACATGAATTCATTGCATTTTGTAATATGTGAAATGGCAGTTCTTTGGGAAGGTAAATGCCTTATAGCTGAAAGACCCATGTTTTCGCTGAAATCCGGTTGCGTGGCTACGCAGGCGGAAAGGAGGTGGTGTAACACTAACTCACTACCACCCAGCAGTTTTCAGGAGCTGGAGCTGTGATTCTCAGGAATGTCTGCACCTACTGGTGCAGCATGCTTGAAAATTGTGGTGGGAATTAACTGAAAGTGAGTAGATGTTATTGCCTTCTCCCTGTGTAAAAAAGCAACAGGAGGTCTGCCTTTGATTTCTTGTTATACAACTGGCTGGATTTGAGCACACAGTGGTCTTCGAACTGCAGAGTTCTGGAGTCAGAATGGCTTTGGCGTTGCACCTAGATACTTCATTCTTTTCTGTCTGGGGTGTCTGTTGCTGATATTAACATAGGTAGTTTGGAGAATATTTTATCTGTCTTCCTTGAAATTTCGGAGCAGAGTATTTGAAGATGCAGGAGACAGGCACCCGTAGCACAGTGCTTTATTATGTAACCATTTTGTGTGCCAAGTGATAATCCTCTGATTGCGAGATGTGGAATATGTAAAAAGGCATTTGCATGACTGGAAGCTTCATTACAAAGGAGACTGGCAACAGCTGCTTGTTGTACTTACTTCTGCTTTTAAATACACAGAAAACTGCTCATCTTTCCTTCAAGGAAGGCCAGCTTTGGCCCAGAAAATGTTGTTTTTGGATTACTATAGATCTGTAGCAACACATTGCACTTTCCTAAAAGGTTCTGTTAGAACAGTTTGTGTTGCAGCATCGTGGAATGAACGTGGCTCTGTTTTCTCTTTCTTGGTAAACAGGTGAGCCAGGCAGCTTCTAAGAGAAACATGAGGCAGTGTGTGTGTTTGTAACTTTGTACAATATATTGTACGTTTGACAAACTGGCTAGAGATGTTCAGGGTGCTCCAAAGTGAACCTTTGAGTCTCATAAAAGTAATCCAAGTTCTTAGACTGTAATTTAGCAGTTCTGAGTAAAATATAGATGCATATCCCATATAATTATGAAACTGTACACATGATTATTTGCAGACGGAGACTTTTCTGTATTATGACCAGAGTGTTAATTGCTTTAGCTTGTGAGGTGTCTCCTGTAACAACAGAGTCATCGTTTGCACATGAACTGTGTATGCCCATTAAATGAAATTGCAGTATATAACAGGAATGAGCAAGTCATCAGCATCCAGGTACTACAATTTCTACTTTAGCTGACGTTACTGATATTTGAACATAGAAGCAGCTGCAATGTTTTCGATAACCATCGCATCTAAAATCATCAAAAAGGGATGCTTAGATCCCTGCTGTACATTCAGATGAATAATCTAGGATTCTAATGGCGACTGCCTAATACTGTTGCCTCCTGTTGTTGGCATGGAAATGGAATTTCAAACACTTTACACAAATGTACTAGCATTAAGTTGCATTAGCTGCTAGGAGCTAGTTACTGTCACTTGGTGAAACGTGACTAAAGAGAACAAAGAAACACAAGTCAGTTTGTGGTGGTGGCTTAGCAACCCAAACAATGCACTAAAATTTCACTGTTTTAAAGAATACTTACAGAATATTTTTCTAGGATTTTTTCTCCTGTTTAGAACTCAAGAAATTGATTACTTATGTCAGCATTTATATACCGTATATACTCGAGTATAAGTCGACCCAAGTATAAGCCGGGGCCCCTAATTTAAACCCCCAAAACTGGGAAAATTTATTGACTCAAGTATTAGCCTAGGGTGGGAAATGCAGCAGGGCCTGGCAACTCCTCCTTTGTGGGCTGGGTGTGTGTGTGATGTTTAAAATGACTTTTAGCCACCGAGGCAAGTGCTTGAGTTGGTGGCTAAAACTCATTTTAAACATGGGGGGGTCAGGAGAAGTGGCGCACAATGTTTAAAATGACTTTTAGCCACTGACCCAAACTTGCCTCAGTGGCTAAAAGTATTGACCCGCATATAAGCCGAGGACCCCTTTTTCAGCCCCAAATTAGGGCTGAAAAACTAGGCTTATACTCAAGTATATACAGTATCTGTTTACTGATGTTTTAAAAGAAAGCTGTCCTTGTAAGTTAGTAAGGTAATAAGTATTACTTTATGTGACATTAAAAATGGCTACCTTCAGACCTTGGCTAACTCTGAAAGGCAGAGCAAGTTTAAGAATTTGGAAAGCAGGGTTTGTCTGGAGGTGGAGTGAGCTAGAATTTTATGCAGAGTGAGTATTAAGTCTTAGTAGCATGTTAGGTATAGATTTTTTGGTATTATGAAAAATTAAAGCTAGTAAGTCTCTGTAAAATGGAAGTGTGGGTCCCACTTCCTGGTCTAGATATATTATGATTACATACTACAGAGTACAGTACAGCATTTTATTGTCGTATAATGTAAAATCAAAATATAATATAGTGACCTTTGCATATGGAATTGTGGGTGGTTCGGCCCACATAAAACCAAGGTGGATAAAAGTAAATGATTATTTAAAAATCAAATTGTCTTAAATCATATTTTAATTTTTAAAAATGTAATTTAAACAATTAATTTGTCAAAATTTGAATTAAATTGGACCCACTATGACTAAAACTGAAGAATCCATGCACGTATTTAACTGATATTCTGCACAGCTTTGCACTGGGTCTTACTAAACATGACCCCAGGAATGTATTAGGTGTGAGGCATCAGTGTTTTGCAATGCAGATTGAAATCTACCAGTGGCATTTGCTGGTAATTTCAGCGTGTTTTTCCAGATAAAGACCAGTTTTCAATTCTTCCACAATTTATTTTATATATGTCTCATGTTTTCGTTACTGAATCTTTGCTTGTTCCATCTGACAAAATGATGTACACCCACTGCTTTTCAGGTTGCATTATATTTTCATTCTCTAGCAATACAGTACTAAAACTAGGTTACCCATCAACTGAACCGTGTAAATGAATATTGAATTGTCTTAGATTTCTCTTCACATTCTAACTTGGGATTCATTGATATTACTCCAGCCTCACAACTCAGTATCCCTCCTTTTGTAAAGGAGAAATGATCTTTCTGAAAAATATTTTTAAAGGAGCACTGTTTAATAATTGATACATAATTGATGATCAGTGATCTTTCAGCTTGGCAAAACCTCACACCTTCACAAACTTTATGCATCTATCTTGTTCCACGGGGTTTGAGATTCTAATTGTACTGAAAAGCCACTACAGCTTCAAGCATTGGAGTAACCATGCTAGTTAATACAAATGTAAGAGCGGGTGATGCTTTTTATAGGACCACTGAATAAATAAAACAAGTAGCAAACTTGTAGTTCACTTCCTCAGGCTAGGCACCGCCTTCTTCATAGACAGTGCAGAAAAGGTGTACAGTAGTTAAATATTGTAGATATATTGTAGAAAAATAGTAGCGAAGTGTGTCAAAGCTTTTTCAGAATGGATAAATTGTTCTCCTAGTTCAGGGTGATTGTTAGTTTGTCCCATTCAGTTTTGCTTTTGTTCTTCAAGCAGAAAATCTAGCTGTGACTCCTTATAAATGTGAAGTGAAAATGATTCCTGGGTAACTGGAGTAAACATGATCCTACAAGTGGAGTCAGTATGATCTTTTGAGGCATTTGCCTGCCTCTATTCACTTTTGAATATTAAACTTTTTGAAGGACCTTCCTACAGCTCAAGTAATTATAGCCACTTATTAAAAATAGAACAAATTAAAGTTATGTCTTGGGATTATATATATATATAAGTCATTTTCAGAGCTGGGAATAAAATCTAGGAAGTTGTTGGGAACTAGAGTACTGTCTATGGACTAATTCAAATAAAATGTGGTCATTTGGAACTCATAAGAGACTTTGTTGCCCCATTTTTTTTTACTCAAGATTGTGTTCCCATGTAAAGTTAGTGTAGCCTATGGGCACCGAAGGATTTCTGATGTCTTGAGTTGAAGTCAGTTCTTATATCAACTATTGAAGCTTGTCTCTTGCCATAACACATAGCAGTCACTATAAGTGCCTCTTCCATACAACAATCCCAGTCATGTGCACCTTATTATCTCATTGTGGTAACCCATATTTGCTGTAATGAGCCTTGTGAGTCCTCTTTGATTTGTGTAGTCGGGCATTGGCTGTGGCTAAAGCTTGCTGATGTCAAAGCTAGGAAAGCTTTTTTTTTTAAAGCCATACTTCCCAAAACAGGTTTTACAAATGGTTTCTTCATCTGTTAATTCTCCTTTCTTTTGAAGACCTTTTTCCTCCACTTCCACGTTTAAGATGAAGATGCAGATAGGTTGGACAGCACAGGTTTCTGGTTGCGGAGCCAGAGGCAGGGAGTTCAAAACCCACCCCCACCCCCACTTTGACGGGGCTCTACTCAGTGATCCAAAAGGTCCCTTCCAGCCCTGCAGTTCTAACATTAAAATTGTGTTTCTGCTTTTGCAAGATTTTATCATGTTTCATTCATCACTCTGATGGCAGGTTTATGCAAAACAGAAACTTAACAACATTTCACTAGGGTTCTTTGGCCTGAGATATCCTATCCTGATGTCCTATGCTACATCTTGACTGTAGTGATAACAAATCACTTAGTTTCCTAAAAATCTTAGAAATCTAAGTAGAATATTAATAATAATTAGGTACAGTGAAGTAAGTCTGTCAGACTTATAAAGTGGTCTGCTTATATACCGCCCCATACCACTTCAAGTAGTCTCTGGGCGGTTTACAGTTTTTAATTACAGTATGCAGGCTACAGATACTCTATGATTTTCTAGGTCTAGAGTAGGGATGGGCACTTTGTACGAAGTATGAAGCACCACTGCCCAGCTGTTCTAATTTCCTTCCCCTCAATTGCCCAGTCCACTTACTGGGTTCCATGCACCGCTGGGGTCCTTCTTAGTTGGTGGTGCGGCAATCAGTGTTAGGGCCCAGACAGCCCTTCCCAAGCTCCCCAAACAGCTGATCATTCCAGCAAGAATGTGGGAGGGAGAGTTGCCCTGTGTAAGCCAATGAGCAGTGAGCTGCTTGGGGAGCCTGGGACTGACTAGCCGGGCTGCAGCAAAAAACTGACATACCACCAATGAAGAAGGACCTCAACGGTGCAAGGAGTTTAGTTTAAAGTGAACTGGACAATTTGGGAGAGGGGTATTAGAACAGCTGGGTAAGCAGTGTGTCATGCAATGCACGAAGCTCCTGTCTCTAGTCTAGGATATTGAGTCATGGTTTGCCAGTCCCTCCTGATGGCACTCTGGCTGTTTGTCTTGCCCAAGACTGTGCAGGAGGCAGGCCACTTAATCTCACAGGCCACACCAGTTCCAGATCATCTCAGCTGCCCCCTCTCAGCTAAAGGTCCAGTGGAGATGCCAACTCCTGGCCCCTGGCACTGCAGCCAAGCACTCCAATCCACTAAACTAGACCAGCACAGATATTGGCTGGGTCCTGTTTTAGATAATAGTATTGTGAGATTGACAGATAATTAGGCACTAAAAATGGGTTGGTGCTTATCCATATTCTTGAGCACCTTGGCTACTGATCAGTAATTTTAATAGCCTCATGCTCAGTTGATCTCCAAGAAACACATTTTAGGTTATACAGACGTCTCTGTAATTCTTTCATGATTGCAAAGCTCAATCAGTAGCAGAGCATGTTTTAATTGTGATAGGGACTTGACATAGGCTTATGAAGATCCCAATGCGTTCTGTTGCTTTTCAGACATGATTCATGGGGGTGTGTCTTACAAAAAAAATTCCCACTTAATGATGTGGACAGTAGCTGTCTCAGCTTTCCAAACACACTGTTCCAGACAGAAAATATTGCTTGGCTATAAGCCATATATTGCAGAATCTAATTGTGCCATTGTTTTGTGTGTGCCTCCTCCTTTCAGGCCTGCTTATGAAACAGAGACTGCTTTAGTCACCTTGATGGACAACTGAAGGAGGGGTTTGCCACTGTTGGTTCTGCTGGACCTCTCAGCAGGTTTTGATACTATTGACCACAGTATCCTTCTGGACTCTGTTTCTGGAATGGGACTTGGTGGCACTGTTGTACGGTGACTTCAGTCCTTCCTGGAGGATTGAATTCAGAAGGTGGTGCTGAGGGATTCCTTTACAACAGCTTGGCTACTGGCCTGTGTGGTCCCTTAGGGTTCTGTTTTGTCTCCTATGTTATTTGGCATCTACCTGAAACCAGTGGGAGAGGTTGTCTGGAGTTGTTGGCCTCAGTCTCACCAGTATGAAGATGACACCCAACTCTGTCTCTCTTTGCCATCTAAATGTGAGGAAGTTGTTGCAGCTCAGGTTCACTCAATGATGTCAGTAATGGAGTAGGTAATGGTGAATAAACAATAATTGAATCCAGACAAGGCAAAGTTCCTAGTCAGTTGAAAGGCAGATGATAGAATAGGGTTGCAGCCTGTGCCGGGTGGGATTACACTCCATCTGAAAACACAAGTGCACAACTTGGGGCTATTCTTGGATTTATCTCTCAGCATGGATGCTCAGGTTTGAGCAGTGGCCGGGAGTGTGTGTGTGTGTGTGTGTGTGTCATTACAGTCGTGACCGACTCTTCGTGACTTTGCACAATTAAAAGTTGCACACCAGTTGTGCCTGATCCTGGAGACACAGTGACACATACCTTAGTTATATCCTGACTGGGTTACACTCTGTGTGAGACTGATGACGGTGTTTGGATGAGCAGCAAAATGTTTCAATCTCTCAAGAAATAAGTCCAGTTGCCATGACAACTTCCAGATAAACTCACCTGGATGACTTGAGAATCTTTGCAGACGTACTCTGTGTGGGACTGCCTCTGAAAAGTGTCCGGAAAATTCAGTGGGTCCAAAACTCAGCATCCAGATTGCTGACTTGGACAAGTTACAGGGATCCCATAACCCCCCATTTACAGCAGTTCCATTGGCTCCCAATCCTTTTCCAGGCAGAATTCAAAGTGTTGGTTCTTAGGGTTACCAATCCCTAAGCAGCTTTGGTTCAAACTATCTCATAACCCCTTCACCCTTTATGAATGTGCTCAGGTGTTAAGGTCATCAGGAGCAGCCTTTCTCTTGGTACCACCACCTTCCCATGTGTGTTTGGTAGGGCCACAGGAGAGGGCCTTCTCTGTTGCTGTTCTGGAACTCCCTCCCCCAGGCCTCATCTTTGTTGTCCTTCTGCAGACAGGCAGAGAGACCTTTCTTTTCAGGCAGGCTGTCCCTGAGTGACTGGCTGCCTCAGTGGGATTTTGAAATGGATTGTTATGCATTACTCCTTAGAATGTGTTTTTACTATTAGTTTTGTTTTAGTATTGCCCAGAGTGGTATATATTTGATCATTTTATAATAATTGTATACTCATTGTTTTTAACTTTAAATATTGTCTTTTAATTATGTAAACAGCCTCAGCTTCTCCTCCTGGAGAAAGACAGGGTAACAGTAGTTTAAAAAAATAAATATTGCCCATAAAAAGGTGAGCATTCAAGGCTCATGTTTTGTCAGCATACTGAATGTGTAATACAGAGAAATGTAGCAGGAAATTTTCTCTGTGTTGGATTTGATCATTAAAGACTAAGGCATGGCCATCTTATTAGGAATGTTCCCTATTATCCTGAATATCTAGTCTAAAAACTTGTGGGATCCGAACTCTTCAGTTTCTGATTATCAACTGTGCATTACTGGCTATAAGAGACAAGCTAAACTGGTGACCATACTGCTAAAATGATAATGTGGATTAGTCTTCAAATCTGCTTCTTGGACCTGAGTGCCCTCTTTCTTTCTTTCTTTCTTTCTCTCTGCCTGCCTGCCTGCTTGTCTGTCTGTCTGTCTGTCTGCCAAATGAAGGTTGTGTTCCCATTTGATGTGTTTTGAAATTTCTGGGTGCAGTTTTGTGCACATCTCTGAATATTGCTTTTGGTAATGGCTGTGATCCTCTGTGTGAATTGTTGCTAGCTTAGGGTAAGGCGTATGTCACACTGGTATAGAATTGTCAAACTAAAATGCCCTTGGCCAATAGGAGTGCATTCTGCAGATGGATAAAATCTAGTGAATCCATCTCTTTTGATGTCATAATTCAGACTGCGAGAGGTATCAGAGCTCACCTGCATGACGAGCACAATGTAGGCTCCTCGGCAGCTCCTTCTCTGGAAGATGACCCCTGTGTCAACAGAAATGGAACAAGGCTTGCTCTTGAAGTATTGCAGAAACTCTGCAAATCTCCTGCCCTAACCTTAGGTGAAGGTGCTTTTAGTGCAGCTGGCTCTATGTTTCTCTCAGGGATGATAAAGAAGTTGACAGGCAACAGCCCTTATTCGAAACACTGTCACTTATCTTGACCCAGATGCATGGTCCAAATGTGTTTTCTTTACACTAAGCAAACACCGGCAGTAAATACTCCTAGAAGGTCTTTCACTGCATTCCATAATAGTATAAGTGAACAAAATTAAGCTTGAGAGGACTGAAGGAGAAGGAAAATCAGAATATCAACTTTAGGAAGCTTGTCTTGGGATACCCTGTCAAGTGACAGACTAGGACTGAGGAAATTTGGGTTCAAATACCACCTCTGCCATGGAAACTCACTGGGAATTTAAATCCATTTGATCTTTTAAAAAAATCATCAATTTCTACCCACCCTGATGTCAGTCATTCCATGTGAGACCAGGAATAAAATACTGTCATGCGAATGGCTGTGCTTTCTTCTATTTACCAGCATGTAGGAATGTAGTTATACTGTGTGTCTCCTTCAGGGAGTGATTGACCCAATGTCATAATGCAGGGATGTGGCAACATCACCTGCCTCAGTCGAAGGCACCTTCTCAGGATTCAAATTGGCTGGAGTAGCACCTCTGCTCTTTCATTGAGGCTTGCAAGGTACTTGCAATATGTCTGGCGGAGGAGCAGCTGTCAGCTGTTCTTGCTACAGAACTCTTCCCCCACCCCCCTGCATGTTCTATCATTTGATATGAAACCCGGGCGCTCGGTGTTGGCATTCATGCAAGGAAAAAGTGAGGTGTGGAAACAAAAAAAAATGTGAGCGAAGAGATGAGTAACAGTATATTTTGGAAGGAAGTGTCTAGTTTGGTGCTAGCAGGCAAGTAAAACCGTGGAGTAATTCAGTGCACAGAAATGCATCCGTGTCAAGGGGTTCTTTCTCTCTCTTTCTGCCGTACCACACCCCTGCTCTGAAGGGACTCGGAGCCTGTGTTCACTCCCAGAATGCAGCCTTATTGGGTTAGTAGGCAGACAAAGTAGCCCAGCCAGAAGAAAGACTTTCAAGTGACTCCACAGAAGCAGAACTCTGAATGTACTGCTGCTATTTGTCGAAAGTGCACCAATGTTACCTGCTGAGCCATTTGTCATTTTTCCCACTTGCCTTCTCCCCCCCCCCTTTCAGGGTTTTGGCATTGGTGATGAGAAATGGGGTATGATGTAGCGCGCTTTCAAGGGGATGTTGATGAAGACCTTATATGCCCCATCTGCAGTGGGGTCTTGGAGGAGCCAGTTCAGGTAAGGTGCTTGAGATCTTTCTATATAATTGTAGTATGTTATGTTTAGATTAACTGTGGTTTTCTGTGGTCAGAGGTAATTCGTTTCCCCTCCCCTTCCCATGCAGCTGAACTAACAAGTGTGATAGGATAGGCTCTGTTTCTTTTAACTTTTACATGTGTTATGCTCCTGTAGTCCGGTATAAATTTACCCAAAGAAACAACTTCCCTTATTTCTTAAGGGAAGTCCAGTGTCTGCATAATATCACTGGAATCTGCTGAACATTGTGACCTTTACGAAGTATGACACAACTTTATAGTGAATGTTAAACATTTGTGGTAGGTGGTAAATACAAGGTTGTGAAATTAGATGCAAAGCCTTGTAACATGTAATAACCAAATCAAGCAGTAACTTTCATTAAGAAACATGATACTGGCTTGGAAAGCACACTATTTGTCAGACATTGATAAAGCAACAATTCAGGCTGCAAATAGAAGCTTAATTAACATGTTATGTACAGGGATGATCCACTCAGCTGTACTAGAAACCTTTGAGAGGTGTTTGCTTCTGATATAGACCAATACATTTCACTGTAAAAATCCTAACCTTTAACTCCCTTTCCAGGATATTGTAGAAGATATGTCACATAGGCAACCCATACCTTAATAGCTTTTGCAAAAACTTTATTGGTGATTTGTATGGTATACAGTGACATTTCCTAAAACATTTCTGAATTGGCAACACTTTGGCTAACAGGACATTCTGAGTCAAAAAGATTTCAGGTACTGCATTGCAGAATTATTCAAAATGGTAAAATGGTGATGTTACAGGAATTTTGGTTTCTGTTTTTGAAACATGCTGCAATTCAATTTTCTGTGTTAAATAGTGTTATTATATAGAGCTGATTGAGTCTTCTGTTTGTGTGAGAAATAATTTCCTAGCTATTAATTAAGATGCATGGTATTGTAATTCTGGAGAAGGTGTTGTTTGGAAATAAAAGTAAACAAATTATTTAGTTTTATTTCTGGACTGCCTCCTTATAATCTGAAATGAAGGTTGTTAAATCTCAAAGAAGCAACCTGATTTTATGGTGTGTCATGTCAAAGACGTAGTATTGTCTCCAGGTTTCTACATTAAAGGTCATTGTTTGGAGGACATCTAGTGCAGTGTACACATAGTAATATGCAACTAATATGGACCCTTGTATAACAAACAGCTTGTATAACATAAAATCTGTACAACATAAAAAAATCCGGAGATAGGGGAAATTTGCTTAACATAATCGCCTATGAGGAAAATCTGTACAACATAAAAATGGGATTACTCCATTTTCAGTGCATTCCTATGGGAATTTGTATAAAGGAAAATTTGCTTAACATAATTTCATTTGGAACAAATTAATTCCTTTATACAAGGTACCACTGTATTTCACTTTCATTGTGAAGCTATACTAACTGCTTTTATATGTTTGCTCATACTAGAGTGGGGAACCTACTTATAGCTGCCATTGTCACACATGCCTGAATACAAGCTGTTTCCTTCTTATGTAGATGTACTATATTATGTGAAACCATCATGAACATATTGAAAGCTGGGTTATCTTACCACTAGTGAAGCGAGTGTGAACTTGAAAAGAAATTAGATGGATAGAGATTGATTTCTCCTGAGAAGATGTCCTTGAAAATATGGATCGTAAGCGAAACAACTAGCTGCAGAGCATGGAACCAATTACCCGACATGTATAGGAGAAAAGTATTTTTGTGCGCCTCCCCCCCCCAAAAAAAAATCAAGTGAGGGGTGGAAACTGGGAAATAGAGTTAAAAGGAAAATAAACACAAAACTCTGTATTCAGAAGGCTAGCGGAGACTCTCTGTGCCAGAGGGAGTGACGGTGGTTGTGAAGGTTTCATGCATCAATATAAAAGAATCAGCCGCTGGTATTGTTTGGTAGGAGGGCCAAAAATGCCACTGTATATTTGTGCTTAAACTAAGAGCATGATGCTTGCTTACCATGTGAATACTCTCAAATTCTTCTGCTGATGAAATAAATGGACTGCTCTGTATTTGAGCTTGAAATGTCATCACATCACATTTAATCCATTCTGTCACAACAGATAAAAAGCCACACGTGCTGTTCACGTAGCAATTCAGATGCTTCACTGGATGCCATTAAGCCTGAAAGAAGAGACTAGTCTGAAAGCTCTTGGGCCTTCCTGGCTCCTTACAAGACTGGGCAGGCATTGTGCATGAGTTGTCAGTGGTTGGCTTGAAACAGCTGTTCAGTCACACACCCACGCATAGACCCACACATCGAGACCTACCAAGGATCTTCAACTTCTCTTGAACTTACTCATTTCAGCCAAAAAATCACATTCTGGGTTCAGGGTTTCTAGTAGGTAGGAGAGCAGGACACTGTTTCACAAAATTATTAATAGCTGAGGTACGCCTTTTCTTTAAGTGGTAGAAAAGTTTGATTTTAGTATGAGACTGGGTAAGAATTATCTATTCTCGTCCTGTCTTGCTTGAGCCATTTATCTCAGCATGTTTCTGGAGTCAAAGGCAAGCCCAGAGCAGATGACTCATGCAGAGATGTAACAAGCTATTAGATGAGGCAGTTCTGCTTTGTTTCTGCATTTATTGTATCTGATCAGCAGACAGACCCCTTTCGTTTCTGTAGACACTGACTTAAAAGAGGTAAGGCTGGAGTGCTTGATTCATGCAGAGGTGCAATAAATACGATGAGCCTTGCATTTAACTCCTCTCAGCAGGCTACTAGATTTCTCCGCCACCCCTGTGTGCTCTACAACTTGGTCTACTTCACGCATGTCCAATGTTCGGCCCTCCAGATGTTTTGGACCACAACTCCCAAAGTCCTTTGCCACTGGAAATACAGGCTTGGAATTCTGGGAGTTGTGGTCCAAAACATCAGGAGCCTCGAAGTTTGGGCGTGCCTGGTCTACTTGCTTGCACAGTGTTAAAGATTCTCTTCTGTACCCAGCCCTAAAGCCTGTTGGTTTCCATGGAGTGTCTACATCATAACCAAGCAGCAACTAGCAGATGTTAACATTCAGTTATACATAGCAGTATATACATATGCAATCAAGTATGCTGGCCTTAATCCAGGAAAAGAGGTGCAGGATGAATCATTGTGCACATAGTAACTGCATCAAAAAGCAGATTCTTGTCATACTTCCCTGGCAAGGGAGGTACCATGACCAAGAAGCAGATTTTTGTTGTATCCTCCTGGAGACTATTATTTGGAGAATGCTTGATTTTAGTTTAAACGTTCAGGTTTTAGTTTTTAAAGAATATGTCCCAAGTTCAGTAGCTTGGGCCCTAACTTCAAACTTGATTTTTTTCCCAGAGAATGGAGGAAGGAAGCTAAAGCCACGGGTAGCACAGGTTTCAAATTCAGAGTGGCAGACTCATAGGCGTTACTGTCTTTATAATACAGTATTTCTGAAAGAACGGTTGGGGAAAGAGTCATTGAAACACTGCTGTTTCAAGGATGTTGATTGTGTGCTTTGAGTACACATAGTGTTGGAAAGAGACTTGAAAGTAAATGGCTTGTTTAGGGATTAGTGGAGTGACACTTGGACACTAAGTGGAACAAAGGCAGTTGTGCTGATTCTCCTTCAGAGATTTGAGGCGATTGTTCAAGGA
This sequence comes from Phrynocephalus versicolor, assembly GCA_023846285.1. Classification (NCBI taxonomy): domain Eukaryota; kingdom Metazoa; phylum Chordata; class Lepidosauria; order Squamata; family Agamidae; genus Phrynocephalus; species Phrynocephalus versicolor. The sequence goes on along the minus strand of JAHTLZ010003468.1, from coordinate 18,798,867 downwards.
ACATAAACTTTTATTAGCACCTCTGGAAAACAACCTGTGTTCAGTATTTTTTTTTAATTACCTTGGGCTTGTGGGTTAATAATGCAATAGTGACATTACTAAGAAACACTTCCATTATCACCAAAGGAGGGTAGAATGAATCTTGCATAGCTCATTAATAACTTTAAATTCCTATCAGGGAGTCATAAATAACTATTTTTAAAGACATTGGGATGAAAGTCCTAATCCAGTTGACTTCATGTGGTTTCCCTAGTGACCACTGAGAATGTTCAGTTGCTGGAGATTGAGGTCATAAAGGTAACTAGTCAACACCACACTTTGCAACAAGGGTTGGAATCCAGTCACCGCTAGAGTAGGCCCACTGAATCACTGGGGAAGGGGTGAGTCAACACCTATGTAAGCTGTAGTGAATTAATAGGCCTACTTTAGATACATCTTACTACTGGGTTTCAGCCAATACATGGTTTGAAAGGAAGATAACATACTTTAATCCTTTGTTTGTTTGTTTGTTTGTATGTTTCAGAATTTTGCAGTTGTTGTTAATGAGAAAATACATCAGCTGAATTAGGGCTTGGTTCCGCTGGTTTTGTGTACTGCATTCCAGATCGATTTGTGTGCTGCACTACAATAGCTTTTGTTCCATTATTTGATTTTTATTTTATTTTATCGTGTCAATCAATAAAATTTCTATAACTGTACTAGGATGTGAGTTGACAAATCATAATTCCTCATGTCTTCTGTGAAGGCATAGAAAATAGGCCCTAGATACTGTATTTTACAGTATTTTGGTCTAATTTACAGTATGACGCCACCCTCAGATCCCTTTTTACAAGCAGTAACATTGTTGACGTCATGGATGTAAATCTGGTAATCTGTGTCTGCTATTTAAATTAGGGGTGTGAAAACAAAGTGCATAGTCTGATCTGACACCCAGCAGCACCTCTGCCTCAAGGGGGATGTTGGCTTCCTTAATTCCTCTCCACTGCTTAGGATTCTTGAACTTTCTCCTTTCCAATGTTAACTACAGGACAGGCTTCGGCTTACACTTTCCTTCCCTGCCCGTGTGCCTCTTAGCTCCTCTTTCACGTGTGCCTTACCTTTCCCTGTACGTGAGAGTTGACCAAGGGCCAGGGTGGATAAAAATCAATATTTTAAAAATCCAAATTATTCAAATTACAATATGAATCAAGAAAATCAGCTTTTTAAAATTTATTTTTTTAAAAAATGCAATTTTAATAGTGTAATTGTGATTTAAACCATGATTTAAATCAATATAACTTGGGGGGGGGGTTTCTAGCCTGCATAATTCAACTGTAAATCTCCCAGAGACTATTTGAAGTGTTATGGGGCGGTATATAAGCAGAATTAAATCCACCCTGCCGGGAGCAGCTCAGAATGTTTTGGTATTTGAGGCAGAGCAGCCAGGTGCGTCCTATCATTTTGCCATAGAAGGGAGAAATTACCACCAGCACCTCTTCCCTATTTCTAGCAGTAAAAATGAAGTTTAAAAATGACAAATTATCTCTCTAGCAAGTTGCTGCCTTATGGCGCCCCAAATCCGTTGCTTGTGGCAGCTGCAACATTCTGCTTAACATTAAGGCTGTCCATTTATTTATTTATTTATTTATTTATTTATTTATTTATTTATTTATTTATTTATTTAATACATTTATATACTGTCAGTCTTCCAGAAGGAACTCCGGGCGGTTTACAGTGATCCAAGATTAAAACACTAAGTACTAAAATAAGCAAATAAACAGATTACTAAACAAGCTAAAGCTAACCATCAAGGGCAACTTGAAAACAAATCCCAGGGCAGACACAACAAACAACAAACTAAACTAAAAACAATAATGTAAACAATAATCCAATTTAAACAGTAATTTAATCCACATCTTAGATTTATCAGAAAATAGGCTATTTCACAGGTGTTTAGGGCTGAACTCTTTTTTTTTGTATTTCTTTTTAATATGGAAACAAATCAGCGGGCAAAGTCAAGCTTGTTTGGTGTCACTATAATGTAGCAAATAGAAAATGGTAGCTGTATGTACTTCACTGTGTTCTAAATCTTGAGTGTTTTGTGTGCCTTACTTAACAGATGAGAGGCTCTTGGATAACCCAAGCTGTTTTCTTTCCCATGTGGTGCTGTTACGTGCAGGAGCATACTTCAACAGCAGACATTTTGTCATTTCAGCTGCAGGATTTTGATGCTCGGTTTTCTGACCATTCTTACTGACTGATTCAGGAGCATCTGTTGTAGGTTGAGTATAAGAGGACTTAGATGTCCAGATGTCCAGGGAAAGCTTGAGAGAGCACAGGAGGAAACTGGAGGAACATTATTATGGAACAGAGAGCACAGTGAGAACTGTAAATTAATTTATATTAAATTAGACTATTTTGTTTCCTACAATTAGCAATGCTTTAGGGGAGTACCTGTGAGATCACCTGAGCCAATGCTTGTGGTCACTCAGGCTGGCTGGTGGCTGCTCTGTTCTACTTCCACCCATGCTGGTCGTCAGTGGAAACATTTCTAGAGAAAGAGGCTGCAGGGAAAACAGATGCAAGTCTGCATGGAGGCAGGCAGCAATCCAAGGACAGGAGCTTGGTATAATCTGAATTGGCCTGCCTTGCTCTCTGTTCTCTACACAGGCTCCTCACTGCGAACACGCTTTCTGCAATGCCTGTATCACCCAGTGGTTCTCCCAACAGCAGACCTGTCCTGTGGACCGAAGTGTCGTGACGGTGGCTCACCTGCGTCCCGTCCCCCGGATCATGCGTAATATGCTGTCTAAGCTGCAGATAACTTGTGACAACGCTGTGTTTGGTTGTACTGCTATCGTGCGGCTGGACAACCTGATGTCTCACCTCAATGACTGCGAACACAATCCAAAGCGGCCTGTGACCTGTGAACAGGGATGTGGGTGAGTACTGCTGCCTTGAACCCCACGGCAACTCAGGTCACGGCAGTGTCATCATAATTCATTGCTTCGCCCAAGGCAAAAGTGAAAGCCTCGTTGGAGCAGGAAAGGGAAATTTCTGCTAGAGAATGCTGTGGCGTTGGGAAGCCCTTGCTGTTTCCCTTTTGCTTCAGCAGCTTGTTCACAAAATGGCTCTGCCACAGCCCTGTGCTAGGATTCAGGCGTTGAAAGCCTCCCTTGGAGCCTTTGGAAAGCCTCGTTGTGGAAGACGTTGTTTCTGACCAGTGATTAAAGGTTTTACTTATTTAGGAAGCTAGCAGGCGAAATGGAGACCTCCTAGCAACTGGAGGATCCCCATAGCTAGTCTGACATTTACAGAGCAGCACACCAGGAGTGGGCAACGATGTAGACCACAGGGCATAAAAATCTCAACATTAGGTATTCTGGCTATCACTCACGGGAGTTGTATGCCAAAAATATCTAAAGGGCTCCTTAGTACACCTCTGGTGATGCTAGTGTTCTCTGAAAAGGTTAGCGGGAGAGGGGTTGGATCTGTGGTCCACAGATGGCTTTAACGATGCACAAGACATATCGTAATTGAATTGCGTAATACTGGCACTTGGGAACTGGCATTTTGCGTAAGAATGTAGCTCCTTGCTAAAGCATGGGGTGGGGGTGGGGGTTTGAACACATAAAGTCTTTAAGCTGTTTTGTGTTCACTTTTCCATGCTGGCCCTTCTTTTCCTGAGCAGTTTGGAAATGCCCAAAGATGAGTTGCCGAATCATAACTGTATCAAGCACTTGCGATCAGTGGTGCAGCAGCAGCAGACGAGAATAGCTGATTTGGAAAAGACTTTAGCAGAACATAAGCATCAGTTAGCAGAACAGGTAACTGGCTTCTTTGGAGTTTTTTTTTTCACCTGCCTGACTTAAAGTCTTGTGTGGTTCATTATTTTAACTTGATTTCTTAGAGAACAGGGTTGAGCTACTCACTTTGTCCTTTGCAAAGCCTTTTAAAAATTATTTCAGTGAGCAGGTTTCTCATATTAGTTCAGCTGATGTAACATCTTCCTGAATCGGGGTCATCGGGTGGCAACCTCAAACTCAAATTGGGTCCTTGACTGTATGTCCCTCTCAATACTCAAACCTGGGTGCAAAGGAGACCTTTAAATGAGCAATATTATTGCATTGAGGCTTACAAATCCTTTCCTAGCAAAGCTATATACAGTACTATCCCCTATGAATGTTCTTAGTGTTGAGAACTGTGATAGTATTGAATATTTTTGGGCAGGCTCCTCTCGCCTGGTTGGAGATGGTCTGTCTACAACTAAACTCTCCACACACTAACTTGAGCTGTTGTGTTGGCAAAGCAGGCAGGCTGGAAGATCAGAAGTCTCAGATAGTGAGGAAGCTGATGAGACTGAAAAGTTGGAGAGGAAGGAAGATAAATGCTGGTGGAAAGCCGGAAACTGAAGAAGACTGAGGCAGCGCAGAAATGATGAAAAGAGGGATGAAGGAAAAGCCACAACAAACTTTACATGGAACTAGACGTCTCCCTTTGTTTTGGGAAGAAGGGCATGCCATGCCTTTAGGAGCTGCATGTCTTGCTAGAATGGCTTGGGTTAAGTGGCAGTATGCTTTACACGGCGACTTTCGTGGGGCCACTGGCAGGCGACGACGGTTGCCTTCCAGCCCTGCTAGTGCTGCAGGCCAGACTGTGCTCACGACTTCACTCCTGATGAGGTCAGGTAGCTGGCTCAAGGGCGACTCAGTCTTCCATCCTTCAGCCATCAGTAAATTAAGTACCCAGTTCGAGGTGTAAAATATCTGGAAAAATTGGGGGGTGGGGGGAACCAGAACACTGTTTTGTTCAGTTTTTCTGTTTTTCTCTCAAATTGTTTTCCACGGCTTCATAATTTCACAAAGCATTATATATCTCCCTATCCTGCTCATGGGTAGGGTGGGGGGGGCGGGAGATGTAGCCTGTATAACTGAATTATAAACAACCCCAGAGAACGCTGCATGGTATGGGGTGGTACATAAGCAGCACACTTTGCTCTGCGTGGAGAAGCTGCTGCCTGGCTAAAATGAGAAAGCTGAACGCTTTGCTAGATGGACCTTGCTTTCCAAGGCTGTGCTTCTGCTTGCCTGTTGAACAACTTTGAAAGGCACAGAGACCCCATCAAGAGGAAGAAGCCCTGTTCTATTTTGACCGCATGTTAGTTGATCATCACCTTAAGGGAATTAGACTGGCCCACTAGGGTCTATGGTATTTCAAGGGGACATCCATCAGGGAAGCATAAAAAATTGACGTGTGGGCAGCACCGTTGGAACTGGGTCATGCCTTTTCCCCTTCCCACTGTTGGCGGGCCTGCCATTTATTCAGACAACGGTTGCTGTCACAGCTGCAGGCATGGCAGAGGAAAACACTAATGCAAGCCTCATCTCCCTCTGTCAGAGTTGTCACCTGACATGGGCTTCTGTTCAGCTCTCTTTAAAAAAGCAAAGTGAAAAGCAAAACATGCTGTTTATATACCACCGTGTAGCACTTAAAGCACTTTCAGTGGTTTACAAGTTAATTATGCCGGCTACACATTGTCCTCACCCTTGCAAGCTGGGTAATCATTTTACCAATCTCGAAAGGATGGAAGATGGAGTCAGCCTTGCCCCGGGCTACTTGGGATTGAACCATGGGCCATGAGCACAGTTTTGGCTTCAGTAGAGCAGATTGGCCATTGCTCCACATCAGTCCTTTAAGAGTCCATTTAAAAGATTAGCAGGCAGCCACTTGCCCACTCCAAGGCATTTTACTTTACTTTTTTATTTACTTTTTTAACAATTTATATACCGCCAGCTTGTATAAACAACTCTAGGTGGTGCAAAAAGACAAGAAAAATAAAAATGCACAACACACAGCAACACAAAGCCCAATTACATACAAACACAATGTGCTAGAAAACAAACACTAGATACTAGAAACTGGCATCTAGACAAACAGTAAAGAATCACAAAAAAAAGGAATAATCACCCAAAGGCCTCTTGGAAAAGCCAGATCTTTAAAGCTTTTCTGAAAGTGGGCAGAGATTGTGCCAGGCGGATCTCGGATTTGGAGGTATACTTGGGTTTGGAGTACTGTGAAGTGGGCTTCCTGTTAGTCTCTCCTTAGAAGATAAATCGGAGGTCACACCTCCTTAGCTTTAACCTCCTGAAATCAACAGGTGCAAATCTTGAAAATCTCTCCTAAGCATTAGTTTCTAGTTAGGATTCTGGTTTCACATTTATTTCCCAACTAGTGATCTTGCTTAATTTCCCACTTTTGTTCCCTGGTTTCCTGCAGAAACGTGACATTCAGTTATTGAAAGCATATATGCGAGCGATACGTAGCGTCAACCCCAATCTGCAGAATTTGGAAGAGACTATTGAATATAATGAAATCTTAGAGTAAGTACAATAATGGTGGCCTTAGTTGGATTAGAAATAAGGGGGTACTGTGAGAAAGCAAGAAAGGGCAACACTACCATGAGCCATGGATTAACTGTGTTGGGAAATAGTTTGGCAAGTAAGTGAAATAGAGATGACAAACCCTAAATTATTGGGAGGATGTATTCTGCTACCCTGCTGCCAATATACAGTGGTACCTCTGATAACAAATTTAATTGGTTCTCAGAGGCAATTTGTTATCCAAAATGTGGTTTCCCATTGAAATGAATGGGAAACCAATTAATCTGTTATGGAGTTCCAAAAAAGGCAAAAAAGCTGGAGGTGGGGGGTGTCCAGACCTCTTTATAAAATGCACTTTAAAGGCTTGCAGTGCTGGAACACCCTCTAGAACATCCCCCTGCAGTGCGATACAAACATGGACAAGATAAACCAGCAAGACTCACCCAGTCTGTTCCCACCCAAAGTGCAATGGGAAAAAATGCAAACAAACAAACATAAGGAGGAAGAAAAATCCAGCCCATTTTTGCCTGTAGAGCAATGAAAAAAGACTGCAAACACAGAGAAAAGAAACCAGCCAGACTACCCCAGCCTCTTCCAACCAAAAATGCAAAGAATAGCAGTGCAAAAAATTAAAACTAGCTCCCTATCTTACCAAGTTCAAAAGGTCCAAATCCCTCAGCAAAACATGTCCAGAATGGCTCCAAAACACCATGAAAAAATGCTTTAGCTCCTTCCACCCCTCCACAAACTATGTATCCTGCAATGCCTGCAGGATACACATTTTTTGCAAGGCATTATGAAGATGAGGAAGCCCACATTATACAACGATACTTCTCTTGCATTATGAAACATTTGTTATCTGAGGCAGTCCATAGGGAACATTTGCTATCTGAGGCAGCCCTATACCTGGAAATTTCCATTTGTTATCTGAAAAATTTGTTATCTGAGGCATTCTTTATCTGAGGTATTACTGTAGTTCATTTCTAGGGATGGAACTAAATAAAGAGTAGATGAAATTATACCTTCCATTACACCAGGTGTTTTTTTTGGGGGGGGCATTATGCAAGGTTTCTTCAGCTGGATTGTTGATGAAAACAAAACAAAAAAGCAGAGCTAAATACCTCTCATAAAAACTGTATTTTGACATAACTGTTAGCCCACTGAAAAGTTAGATTTCATAAATTCTCCGAACTGACTTTTCCGTTTCAATGGGAAGTGCAGTTGCTAGATCCCTAGTACCTAATGTACCTCTTTCGGCCTTGCCGAGCGAGAGATGAACTGCAAATAGTTTGAAGTAGCCAGAACTTCTAAACAACCTTCATTGGCAGAGTGCATTACAGTAGTGAACCCTTCAGTTGCCGTAGCTCTCTTGTGAAAGCCATGGAATCAGGGGCAGAGCTGAAGGCTTAACAGGAAGGTCAGAATCATGACATGAAGCCGACAAACCTGCAGCGTGCAAAGTATGTCCTGGAGAACACTACAGGTTTGTGGAGCTTATCTGAGGTTCCTTAAAAAGGTATGGACTGCTTAAAGGTCTTTGTGCCTACAAGTAACCTTTCATCTGTACAACGTCGTCACAGAGAGGTGGGTAGGCTTGATGGGCTACCCAGAACTCTGGTGACAAAAGACCCAGCTAATATTTTGGATGAACTAAACACTCAAGAATGTTCCACAGTGCAAAAGAGATTTCTTTTGGGGGGTGGGGGTAATCTCTAAAGATGACAGAGAGACTATCTGAGAAAGTGCTCGTCCTTCATCTGTTTCCAGCCACTGTTCCTCTGACTATATCAGAAACTACTTGGTCCATAAATGCCAATGAATATCAGGAGTAAACCCCACTAACTTCAATGAGATTTACTTCAGAGTAATCACATGGAGGAATATGCCTCCACAGATTGAAAAGGGAGGATCACGCATGGCTGATGGGCTACGCCGGGCCCCCACCTGTCTCCCATGACCCCCCCCCACAGCATGCAACAGAACAGAAGGAGCACAATTTGACTTGGAAGCAAGTGGTGTGAGCTTCTAAGGCAAGATGTGGGCTTTTGCTGCTGTGCTGTAGGAAGGGAGGAATCACAGTTTGTGTGTAAGGTGATCCGTGATGGGTGCAGATTTCTTATTCACAAGATGATGAGCATTGTGAGACATGAATGCCTGCAAGTTTTATTTAATGATAAATCGAGGCCTTCTCATGCTGCTAGAAGGTACATCCCTCCCTCCACTAGTTCAGCATAAACAATCGTTCTGACTGTCCATTCAGAGATCCTCTAGTATGCTTTGGTGGACAGGTAGCCCAGAGTCAAAGTGGCACCTCTTAAAACGAATGCAATTCGTTCTACGAGTCAATTTGTTTTATGAAAATTCTGTCTTATGAAACAGTTTCCCATAGGAATGCATTGAAAATGGATTAATCCATTCCAGAGGCTAGAATAAAGATAAAAATGACTATTTTCCCCCCTGGGTACATGCGGAACTTTTTTTCATCTTGTGAAGCATCCTGTAGGGAATTTTTTTTGTCATGTGAAACATGCCTATTCCCAGAAATTTTTTCTTCCTACAAGTTTTTTGTTTTATGAGGCATTTGTCTTAAGACAGTGGTTCCCAGCCTGGCGATCGGGATGCCTTGGGGGGGGGGGGGGTCAAACAATCATTTCACAGGGGTTGCAGTGAGCCAGTGAAGAAAAAGGCACAAACGGCTTGGGTCTGGAAGAGGAGGGGAAGAGAAAGTTACAGCTGGATAGGTTGGAGGGGATGTCTGTCAGTGGCACCGGAGGCTACAATTGGCTGAGGGTGCCTGTAGATGAGGGAAGTTCTCAATGGCACCTGCGGCAGCGGCCTGCCAAAGGGGGCTTGTGGCCTCTTCCACATAGGGCAAGGGGTCACCACAACAGGAGGAACTGTATTAAAGGGTCACAGCATTAGGAAGGTCGGGAACCACTATCTTAAGAAGTATCGTTGTATAATGTGGGCTTCCTCATCTTCAGGCTTATATTACAGTGCCAGGAGGTAACACAACTTATTAGCTGCTGGATAGCTCAGTGCTTTTTAGGCTTCTGGCTGTGGAGCCAGGGACCAGGAGTTCAATACCCTACTACTGTGCTTGCTTGATAGGGGTTGGACTTGATCCACAGGGTCCCTTCCAGCTCTGCAGATGCAAGATTATATTATACCATTATTAGTGAAATGTTTATTTTTCTATGTTTCTGTTTCCTCCTCACATTGGTTTTTAATGTGCTTCTAGGTGGGTGAACTCGTTGCAGCCTGCCCGGGTGACACGGTGGGGTGGCATGATCTCCACACCAGATGCTGTCCTTCAAGCTGTCATCAAGCGGTCGTTGGTGGAGAGTAGCTGCCCCACGTCCATCATCAACGAGCTGATTGAAAATGCTCACGAACGGAACTGGCCCCAGGGCCTGGCCACTCTAGAAACCCGGCAGATGAACCGGCGTTACTACGAGAACTATGTGGCCAAACGCATCCCAGGCAAGCAGGCGGTGGTGGTGATGGCTTGTGAGAATCAGCACATGGGTGAAGAGATGGTGCTAGAGCCAGGCCTGGTGATGATATTTGCACATGGAGTGGAGGAAATCTGACAACTTTTAACCGAGAGGATAGAACAATGTGCTTGAAAGGAAAACAGACTTGTGTCCCAGCCCACTGATCCTTCCCCATGCTGTGCCGTGCAAGGGCATTACTCCTCTTTCTATTGATTAAAACGCTCCCTAATTATATTGGGCAGGTGCCCAGCAACTTATGCAAAATGCCATGCTGCACTCTTTTCCACGCATAATAATTTACCCTGATTTGGTGTTGACAACCGGATTCAGAGTGTCTATATAAAAGCACAAGAAGTTCCTGTGTGCTCCGGAAAGAGCAGTGGACTTCTGTCACAAGAAGTCTTTGATCTCCAGCCATGATGGCGTTGGTTCTGAGAGCTTGGTTCTGATCCGGGAGTACAACGGGCTTGTGATTCCTAACTTTGAACACTCCAGAGCTGAAAGTTTGTTCCAAACGCTTCCCCACACTCCTCCTGCTCCGGTTTCTCTTCTCCGTAGGTCTCTCTGTGCAAGGTGCACGCTTCACCGTTGTCCGCCTCGAAATTTGAAGGCACAACTTTGCAACCTTTGTGGCAAGGAGCGTTGGGGGAAAGGGGGGCATGAAAGAGAGCATCATATGAGAAGGCAAAATGCCAAATTGGCAGTGCAAGGAATGCCAAATAAAAAAATACACACCTGTAGTGACGGGTGGGGTGGGGTGGGGTGGGGAGAGGTAAGCAAATATTGTGGAGTCGAAAAGCTGACTTGTCAGGAGGAGAACCTTCAACTCATTTGGGATGTGTGGCCTTACAATATACAGGCGGCAGACCGTCGTTTTCCAGATGGTGGCCTGGTTTTGCAATGGAAGGTTGCGTTCTCTTGCATTGTCCTTGTACAAAGTGAAGTGGGATTATTCATAGAGGTTGGGTGTTCGTGCTTTTGAAGTGCCGCTGCTCACGTCAGGTCCTATCCTGACCCATCTTTTCTCCGAAGATGCAAGCACTCCACTCAGTCTGATACAGGCTTCTCCGAATTGCGTGTGCCATTTGAGGTTATCTCATCTTCACAATATTTGGGGGGCGGGAGGGAGGAATTGAGTGCGCCGGGAGAGAAAACATTAACCTGGACAAACTGTCTTTGTCATTCTATGTTGGCTGTTTTGCAAAATCTGTGTAATTTGTTTTTGACATCTTGATGATTGTTTTCAGTATTTTTGTACTACATTTGCCTTTGTATGTTTCCCTTATTTTATTTTTAAAATACAATGGCCAGGAATGTCTTCAAGTCCAGGTTTAGCCGACTTGTCAATTTTAATTTATTTGCAGTCATTTTTTACAGCAACTTTCTTCATTTGTGAGTGATGTGTTAAATATTCTTACTTTAAGCTGGAGTTGGTTTGTGCTGAAGTTGGTGAGGCAAGAAATGAGTGCGTCAATAAAATGGAACAGTTGGACTTGCTCTGACCAAAACATGGATGGTACATTCCATTCAGAACAGCTTTCATTGGTGTGACTCTCTTTTAAAGAAGGTTTCAAATTCCCTTTGTTAGACTACTGGTAGCTGAAATGGTTCCTTGGGTGTAGGGGAGCTGTGACAGTAGCTGAGGACCACAAACTGTCTCTGGTGAGGAGTTTCTGCCAATTCTTCAGAATCCCTGGAAAAAAACACAGCTCCGGGAAACTAACAGCAAGAAAGAGGCCTGGCTGGGGGATATTACCTGCTGCCACACTTCAAACAGATGCCAGGGGTTGCAGAATTTTTTTTTTTGGGGGGGGGGGATATTTTTCCAGTCATGTCACATAGTCAGTAGCCTACTCCTACGTACTAATCCTGTAGCAAAGAGACCACGTTTATGGGAATGGTTGTTTTCACAGCAGTTGGTGGCCAGCAGCCCGTTCTATTTGCTGAAAAGGAAGAGAGCTTGGCCCATTTTAGGAAGAGAGAGAACAATTAGTCACCTTAATGAGAGCGGCACTCATCTCTCTCCCACAGGACTTCCATCATTCCCATGGATAAATTTTGCATGAACAACGCAGCTTGGCTTTCGCTTTTGCTCCTGCTCCTGAATATTCACCAGGCAGATGCTCTTTCAAATCCCTCTTCTGTGAGATATTGCTTGTGCTTTGGAGTCTCTGCAGCAGTCATTCCGTTTAGTGGCCTTTACGTTTCTTGTAAACCTGTTCTGTCGTTTCTTGTTTTTTTGGGGGGGGCTTGTCCTTCAGTTGCCTCTGTCCTCAGTCCCTCGCCTGTCTTCAGTTTGATGCCTAAGTGGCACCACTGTTTTAGGCTCCCCGCCCTCCCCACCACCACCCCAACGGTGCCCATCCCCTGCCTAGGCCTTTCCTTTAGAAACCGAGTCTCTCGGATGCTATTCCTAAGGGTGTTCTAGCTTTTCCACCTGTAACAGTTGCGAGCTACTTCTTAAATATACCATCATCTCTTAGTGCTTCTGTTCTGTAAGTCATGTTTTCAAAACACCGGGAATGTGCTTCAAAAGTCAGATCAGTTTTAGGGATGGAATGGGTTGTGCTCGTATTGTTTTGAAAGGGGATTGCTTGGTTGGAAATATTTCTAACGGAGTCCCTGTTGCTCAGGAATTTGAAAAAGCTGCTAAATCCAACCTAATAACTGCATCTTGAGCTTACTGCATCTACTTTTTTCTTCTCACACCTTGTTCCCCCCTCCCCCTCAGTGTCTTGCTGTCGGTCTTCCTTGTGCTCTGAAGTATACCATAGAATGTGTCCTGTCTCCTGCCAGTATTCAAGTTGCTGACTGCATTTTCTGTTCTGCTGTTAAATTGTGTTGACTGCACTAATAAACTGCCTTTTTCCTGACTCCTCAACATGCTTTCTTTCCGAGTCTGTAGCGTGCTGCACCCTGCATGAAAACTTTGCAGAGCTGCTTGGTTCCTTTTTGCATTAAACTCTTCCTGCAAAGCGGTGTGGTTCCTCAGGAATGTACTGGAGTAACACAGAGGTGTAGATATCCTTGGCTACTATCATGGCATAGCTAGCTTGCGGCTCCATTACCTTTGGCACCCACCTTCTTTCTTTCTTTAAATCTTGAACTGGAGGTGCCAAGGCCTCTTGAGATGAATTTCAAAGCAAAGAGTTGGACAATAACAAACCTGCTCTTTCTCTTTAATTACATTGGTACCTCTAATGAATTTAATTCGTTCTCAGAGGCAATTTGTTATCTGAAAAATTTGTTATCTGAAACATGGTTTCCCATTGAAATGAATGGGAAAGTGGTTAATCTGTTCTGGAGAGCCAGAAAAGGCTAAAAAGCTTTTTTTTTTGGGGGGGGGGGTCCAGACCTTTTTATAAAATGCACTTTAAAGGCTTGCAGTGCTGGAAAACCCACCAGAACATCCCCCTGCAGTACAATGCAAACATGGACATGAGAAACCAGCAAGACTACCCCAGCCTGTTCCCACCCAAACTGCAATGGGGAAAAATGCAAACATAAGCAGGAAGAAAAAACCAGCCCATATTTGCCCTCAGAGCAATGAAAAAAGGCTGCAAACATGGAGAAATGAAACCAGCAAGACTACCCCAGCCTCTTCCAGCCAAAACTACAAAGAAAAACAGTGCAAAGATGAATAAAAGCTAGCTCCTTATCTTACCAAGTTCAAAAGATCCAAATCTCTCAGCAAAACATGTCCAGAATGGCTCCAAAAATCCATGGAAAAAAACCCCACTCTAAGTCCTCCCACTCCTCCACAAACTATGCATCCTGCAATGCATGCAGGGTATACATTTTTGGCAAGGCGTTATGAAACATTTGTTATCCAAGGCATCCCATAGGGAACATTTGCTATCCGAGGCAGGCCTATACCTGGAAATTTCCATTTGTCATCTGAGGCATTCTTTATCCGAGGTATTACTGTACTTGCAAGGTGAAACTTAAACTGTTCTGCTTGTTTGCCCTTCGCATAAGATGAAATGTTCTAACTTATAAACTGTCAAAGGTTATTCAGCAAGCCTGAGGTAATTCAAAAGCAAGAGCTGGATGTAAAGCCAAGAAGCTTAATAGAAGGGAGAGAGAGGGCACGGGTAGCAGAAGAAATTAAACAGTTTACCCTCTAAGCTAGACAGTGCTAATAAGATTTTCAGGCAACTAGCCAGGATCATCCACCATCAGAACTTGGGAGATTTTGCAGAATCAGTAGTTCAGATTTTTCTCGGACAGCCAAGAAAAAGTAAATTTGTTTCATCACATTGAACATAGTAGACTTTGTAAAGCAGCGGTTCCCAAACTTTTCCAACTTACTGACTTACTGTCCCATGGCAGTAACTCCCCCAATGTGATGCTTTGGGTGACAGGAAACAGGGAAAATCAGTCTGGTAATATTATGGATGGTGCATTTTGTTACAGCCTCCTGTACAGCTTGATCTGTAGGTTACACTCCCCTCTAACAGGAGTTAAGATTTTTTTTACCATTTTACTTATCTATCCACTCCTTGGCAATCCAATCATAATTGCCCATCTTGATTTATTTGTAAACTTTGAAGGTTTTGCTTCCTTTAAAAAGTAGCATGGAAAAGAGAGAGGTTTCACACAGATACACAATCAATTAGGCTCTTAATTCTCCCTCCACTTTCCATAACCAACCAACCAAGAAGTCAGATGGTTCTAAAAATTGTCTGGGAAAATTCTCAGTCATCCAGGTGAAGTTATCCAGAAGATGAGTCATGCCAATGGAACTTTTTTTCTTGTGAGATCGAAAAATTTCACTACTCATCCAAGTACTGTAACTTCATCAGTTGCTGAGGAAGTTGGTGCAAGGCTTCAAATTATATAGTTCATCTTGGTTTCACCCCACCCTGGTCTGAAAAGGCTTGTTAGGGGAACAGTGCCTTGCATAGGCTTGTTCGCCTTATGAGCCTTTTCAGACCAGGGTCGGGTGAATTATAAATTGGAGGCCTCACCACTAACTTTCCTCAGACTGACAAAGCTACTTGGATCAGTAGTGAAAAGTTTTGATCTCACAGGAAAATAAGCCCAGTTGCATGACTCAACTTCCAGAAGCAGGTAGATGTGTTTCACATTTCAAAGGGAGAGGGAGCCACAGAATGCAGCTGGAGGTAGAAAAGAAGAGGAGGGGGAGGATTTGACTGACAGTTGCTTTAGAAACCATAGATCCTCCCCCTTACTGTGTGAACGGGCCAATCTGAAAGCCTGTCGGGGCCCAGCACTGAGGCTCCTAGTGCGTCCCAAACTCTGCACTACCAAAAGGATGAGGATTTTGCTACACTTCTGGGTTTGGTGGTGCCCCAGGGTGCCATGGCGCCCAAATTGGGAACCACTGTTTTAAGAGCTTCTGGGGCCTTAGCCCAGAAGGCTCAACAACTAAAATGTGGTTTGTTCAATACATAAGCAGGCAGCTCTTCCATTTGCTGTTTCCCCAGGACCAAACTGGCTGAAGATAATTTCTTAGCATATACAGTACTTCATATGTGATAAATAGGCAGATGGAAAACAGGCAATAGACTTTTGTCTCAGGTTTAAATGAATGGAATATTTGACACAAGGGGCTTCCTCTGTATAACATTCAGAATAAGCATTAGTGACCAACGGTTATCAACAAACGGATGAAATCAAACGGATGAGATTTGAGTGAGTGTAACAAACAAGATGCAGTGAATTCTATCCATACAATTGATTTTGGCTTTAGAAGTGCAACCCGTTTTTCTTCTGCTGACATATTTGGGCCCATTATACAGTATTGCTGTCATACTATACAGTCTGTCAAAACCCAAAGGAGGAAAAAAGGAGGAGAGTAGATAGATTTATTATTTTTAAAATCTGGATGGGCGACTCTGCAACAGCTACAAGAGTTGTGGGGAAGAAACAGAACTTTTGCATACACACCCTATGTGACAAAGCCACAGGTTATCCTGCTGCATGGAGAGGGTGTTTACTGACTGTCTGTGGTTTGAGCACACATTTGCCAAAGTTATTGGGTTCACAGAGTTTCTGGCCTCTCTAAACATTACATGTTGCTTTGTAAGAGGTAGTTACTTAGAACGACTCACTCTCAGTAGTTCCTGAAATATCTATTTCATCTCTACAATCAATTAGTATCCTGTCGCAATTTGTACAGACCCCTCTTTATACTGTATATATGAAATCATCCCACACAACGCACGTGGGGTAATAAAATTCATGGTATCCCTGCAGATGTGTGGCAACCTACGTTAATGTGTACTGCTGCCCTCTATTGGATATGCTTATTCATTGTTGTGTCCCCACTATCCTCCCCATTAGTGCAAAAACTCTCTGGGCGGTTCCACAACATATTTTGCTGTCAAATCACATTAAAATCAATAATACAGTGTACAATATATGCCATAAATTAAAACCTTGTCACTAGCCTTTTGAAAACCTGCATTTTTGTAGAATTAAACAAATTTAAAATAAATTGGGACATCTTGGCAGTAGTTGAGGACACACACAAAAAGGCAGATTTAAATAATTCTGTTTGTACCAATTCCCTAAAAAAACAGAGAAAGATAGCATCTGACAAACTTCTGTTGGAAGCTTGCAATTGTAAGACGATTCACTTCCATGGCATGCCTTGACTCCCAATTGAAATGGATGTAAGGCTCTATTTCCTCCAAGAATACCTGCACTTTTCATTTAAGGTCTATTAAAACGGTCCTATTGCACCTTCTGCTACAAACCCACAAGGTGGCTAACCAAAATATCCAACAGATCTATGCCACAAACCACATTTAATAAAGGAACATTAAACACTAAGCGCAAAGCAGTTACAGATAGTCAGAGATCTCTTTCTCTGTCAAGCATCCTCCCAGCCATTTGTTTTAGGGATTAAACTAGGAGACATAAGCTTCCAATTATTATTGCCTTCATAAATGGTGGGCCCAAAATTACTCTGCTTGAATGGAACCTCCCACATGCCACTGGGGCTTTTACAGAGTTCACACAACAGAGCAAAAAAAATTTTTTTAACTCAATAATAAGACCTACTGCACAATTCCTGTCTTTTGCCATTTCCTTTCTACTGGATGCAGCTCTCAGAGACATGTTTTGTACTTATTGCCAACTGCCCATTCCAAGTGAGCCAAAGCTTTTAACGGAGGAGCTAAAATCTTTTCGACTTTAAGGCAGTTTGCATCCTTATCTGTTTTGCTGATCTTCTCAGCCAGCCTTTGCCTCTACGGCTGCAGCTAAATTTTAGGAGTAGCTACAACAGAGATGAGAACTTCAGTGATAGCTGTTAGCATTTGGCAGTGGTGGTGGGAACTGAATCAATGTGTTGAGATAGCAATGTCAAAAGGTAGTGTCTTGTCCATGGAGTTTTCCCACCTGGATCTAGCTTAGAATAATAATCATAGCACTGATGGGCTGGGAGGGACCCTATGGATCATGGAGTCCAAGCCCTCCCAAGGATACTCCGTGGGGGATTTAATTCCCAACCTCTGGCGCCTCTGCCAGATACTAAAAACCACAACTACGCCATGGTGTGTTTCAGTCCTTCATATGAGTAGTACTTGCTGGAACAGTAAACAGTAGTATAGCTTGTACTGAATTTACAGTGGACCCTGGTATAACAAACAGTGTGTATAACATAACATCTGTACAACATAAAAAATTCCGGAGACAGGGGGAATTTGCTTAACAGAATCGCCTATGGGGAGAATCCGTACAACATAAAAATGGTCGCAATTAGGGATTACTCTGTTTTCAATGCATTCCTATGGGGAATTTGTACAAAGGAAAATTTGCATAACAATTTCATTTGGAACAAATTAATTCCTTTATACAAGGTACCACTGTATTTATTTTTAAAATGTTTCCTAGTTGCCTTTTGAGACTGCAGTCTTTCCAAGGTAGCTTACAATAGCAAGCATCGGATTCCATAGGGATAGAAAAATAATCATCCAAGAGTGAATGGGTTAAAACAAACTATATTCCAACTGAATCTGAAACAGCCAAGCAAAATAGCATTTGTAATGCAATCATGTCACTTCCAAGTCTCCATTATCAATTTACTTTTAGTATGCCCTAAGCACATCCGATCTTGCCTGATTTCGGAAGCTAACCAGGGTCAGCCGTAGTTAGTACTTGGATGGGAGACCACCAGGGAATACCAGGTGCTGTAGGTGCCTGGAGTAGGAACTGGCCAACCACTCCAGTATTCCTGCCAAGAAAACTCCATGGGCATGGAGTCACTAAGAGTCGGTCATGACTGTAATAACACTACCCCCCCACACACACACACACACTGCACATAAAAATTGCTCATGCCCAGGCTGCTGATTTAGAGAACGTGACTAATGGCATAGGAGCCAAGAAAGATTAGCCCAACTGCTGGACAGCTCAATGGGAATTCAATTCCCCACTGGGTCTCCTTGACAAGGTTTTGACTCGATGACCCACAGGGTCCCTTCCAACTCTGCAGTACTGATGGCTTACTGATGGATAGATCGGTAATATCCCAGACCGCCCCATTAAAGCCATCAGTAGGTGGTATGTTGGAAGTGCTACTACTCTGAGGGCACAAATGGCTGTGTGCCCACAGCAGCAACTGAGGTAGAGACGCCTGGCTCCGAGTTTTCCTGTTAGTGGCCCTGTCATTTCCTTGAGTTACGGACTGCCATTTGGAGGTTTGATTTCATTTCCTCTTGTGTGTTTTCCTGTCAATCTCTGCTAGGCAGAGAAGCAGCGGGTCCAAACACTACCTCCACTCTGTGCCAAGAACATTTTCCATTTCATTGAAGACCATCCTTTCACATTTGCTCACCTCACACACGTATCCCTTTGTCAGGAGCATCACCTGCAGGTGGAAGAACAGCGCACTGCACTTACCCTGTAGCAAATTCAGGCTGGCAAACTCTGAAACAGTGTTTGTAAGGAGCACAGCCTCCAAGTGGAGAACATTGAGGTGAGGCTGCAAAACAGCACGCCCCAGCTCGTAAAGACAGTGTTAGAAGGCTGCAAGTAGTAGCATGCTCAGCTGTTCTTGTTTTTCTTCTCCTTATTCTGTTAAATTGAGACAGTACAGACTGCTTCCATGCTCGTGTTAGCTGTGTAGGTGCAGAACAGATTCAGACTAGCCTGACTAACTCAAGAAAGTCACACTTATTGAATCATTGGATGAAGTCCTGCTGCCTGGCATAGTAATCACCATCAATAAATGTCTGTTTTGCAAAAAATATAAATGCAACAGCAGCAACATGGGCCTTTTCACACGACCCCTAAGATCTGCTGGCCACTTAAATTCGGACCAGAGATCTTAGGGGGTTCGTTGCTCTTCCTGCGTCCCCACCCCTCCGCACTTCCTTGATCCTGTCTGCGTGAGGGGAGGGAGAAAAAAGGGGACAAAAGAATGCAGGCTCACCTCCGTTTGCTGGTCCAAGCCTCCCCAAGCCCCGTCGTCGTCCTGATTCCTTCTCTTAAAGGGGCGGGAGGGAAAAAAAACAACAAATAGAAACGAGGAGAGCCTGGCACTCACTCCTTTACATCCGGATCTGGGATTTTTCACCCTCCGAGAGCAGGTACCTGAAAAGTGCGCTGGGACGCGCTTACGTGGGCGTGGCTGCACTTAATTTTCTGTCAACTCCGGAGCTGGTGGGGAAACAATTTTAAGCTCCGGAACTGGGAGCCATTTGCGGCGGAGTTTAGGGGTCGTGTACAAATGTTGCTAGAAGGGGCAATCGAGAGGTACAACAGGCGGGGCTGCCTGGGAGCAATTTCATTGTGAACAACTGCAATCATAGACAAAAACCTGACGGGGCCACTGTAATGTGAAAAGTGGTGCAAAGGTATTGTGGCTTTCCATGTTCTGCAGAACTCTTTGTCAGGCTGGAGTTTAAAATTTTACTGCATCTTGTTTACTAGAGAGACACAAAACAGGCACAAAAGTCAGGTTCCCTCCTGAATAAGCAAAGAAGGTCCCAGATACCTGTTGTGGCTGGAACAGACTCCTACAAGGAACTCCCTGTCTGGAAGTCACCTCTTGCTGTAGTCTTAAAAACATGTCTGGAAGGTCAAGTCCAGATACTGTACATGGAATTGAAAGTACTCTTCTTATACAAGAGTTATGCTTCCAACTCCTAAGGTCAACTTCCCATGCCACTTGCATTCACGCACGCACAAACACACACACACATATACACATTCGTTGATGCTGATAAGAATAAATTTAAGCCTAACCTGGAAGTTGAGTCATGGCAACAGGGTTTCTTTTTTTGAGAGAGCAGACTGAGTAGTGAAATGTTTCCATTTCTTTCTCTCTCAAAAAAAGTCCAGTTGCCATGACTCAGCTTCCAGATAACCCCACCTGGACGACTGAGAATCTTCACAGACATATTCCCTCCTAATATTCAGAACGCAAATAAAAACTGCTTTTCAAGGAGGCATTTCGGCATATCCTCCCCTCCTGACTGTAGGCCACTTGACTTTATTCTGACCATTACATTTTGTAGTCTATATCTTGTCCGTCCCCACCTTCTTGGGTTTTTGGGTACTTTTCCCTCCTTACGTTCCATTTTTGTATTTGTGGGCTGGGAGGGATTTGATCATTAACTTTATGTTTATTCTACTGCTGGAAACCACCCAGAGTGGTGGAAAGACAGATGATATTGCATAAAATAATGCATGCATGCACACATGCTAATTGGGGTTTTGTACAGGAATTATCCCAGTTACCTGGAGGCAGCAGAGCATCACCCTAGAACCTTCTGTACAGTATTAAAAATAGGTGTTTTTCCCCACTGAGCTAGAAACTCTTGCAGAGGACAGTACACCTTCTAGCCACCCACATAGGGCTCCCTGCAGTTTTCCTTGACAGAAAAACTCACGACCCTGTGAGGATCCCGTGGCGAATCCACCTGCAAATCCTTCTCCTCCTGAGAGCAGAACTTTCTCCATCCCCACTTTTTGGATAAGAGCAGGAAATCTTCCCTCCAGTGTTGACCAAGTTTATCTCATTGGTACAGGAGGCTCGATTTAGAAAAGTTGGGCATCCTGTTCAAGTAATTGGCCTTGCAAAGGAACACTAGACGGTCTATTGAGATTTTCTGTCTTCCACTTTTTAGCGACCCGTTTATCTCGGTGGTATGGGGGGGGAAATAAATAAATTCAAAATAACACACACCCCTCGTGATTTAGGGGCACTGCCCAAGCAGACCCGAAAACCCCAGTATTCTTGCCGCTCACCAATAAACACCAATAAACATTTGACTAAACGTGTCTCTCGGCTTTAACCGGCTTTGGACGGCTAATTTTTCTGCACTTTTGAGCCATGTGACCCACATTCAAGGACGTTAGAGCTAAAACTCCGCCTTCCTGGATTTAAGGAGGGACCCAGCTCTGTATAGAGCAGGATGTGACCCACGGTTTCTTTCTTCCTTCCTTATTTTCTTTTTCGGTACAGAGAGCGACTCGGAACAGGCGGCGCTTTTACTGCGGAGAACAATTTCTCCTTTTGTACGTACCTGGTTTCGCGGAGTTTTTAATCACTTCCCCTACGCTTGGTTTTGAAGCTGGATTTCGTCAAAAGCAGCTGGCCCTTCCCCTTCGAATTTAAATTTTTAAAAAAGGAGCTACTCGTCACGGACAGGATTCGAACCTGTGCGGGGAAACCCCATTGGATTTCGAGTCCAACGCCTTAACCACTCGGCCACCGTGACTCTCGGGCCAAGGCTTCCGCGAGCTTCTCCTAGACAGATCTGTCTTGCAGCGGCTCCCCCCCCCCCACACACACCACCATACGCTTCTTTTCTTTTTCCTTTTTTAAAAGGGTGGCGGAAAGGAAAGTCGTTGCCACGAGGAGGTATCCTTTTGGGAGGGGAAGGAGGAGGAGGAAAGTGTACATCTCTCTCAGTCTAGCTTCTCAAGCGCCCCCCAAAAGCGCAACTACGTCCCTCTCCTCCGGCGACCTTCGAAAGGCTCTCTCCACGGAGACGCCAGTTTCTAACTCATCCCCTTATTTACCCCCCTTTATCCCGCCCTCGTTCCCATCGAGCTCTTCACGGGACTAGATTTTTGTCTTCCCCAGGAAGACTGGTGGCATGTCAGATTACCTGGTCAATGGCCAGTTCAGGGATGCTCACCTGGGCAGGGTTTCTTCTTTATTTTTATTTATTTATTTATTGGACTCATATGCCTCTCCGTATCTAGCCCATAGGCTACTCAGGGAGATGTACAAGGTAATGAACAAATTACATACATATGGAAAAATTACTGAAGTAATACAAGGACAAAGGGTATAAAAACACAGGTATACAAATACAATCAATTAATAGTAACATAAGCCGTAAACCAACAAAAAGGAAATTAGAAGCAGAGGCTGATCCATATGATCTTCTAGGTGTTCCAATAACCAACAAAAGGACCAGAAAGCTTGCGTGAAAAGCCATGTTTTAAAAAGGTGTTTAAATATAGTACAGTGGACCCTTGTATAACAAACAGCTTGTATAACACAAAATCTGTACAACATAAAAAAATCCAGAGATAGGGGAAATTTGCTTAACATAATCGCCTATGGGGAAAATCCGTACAACATAAAAATGGGATTACTCCATTTTCAATGCATTCCTATGGGGATTTGTATAAAGTAAAATTTGCTTAACAATTTTATTTGGAACGAATTAATTCCTTTATACAAGGTACCACTGTATTCCTAATGAGGGGGCCAGTCAGATGTGGTGGGGGTGGGGGTAGTTACTTCCTTCAGCAGTCAGGGAGTGACTACTGAGAAGGCTTGGTTCTTTCTTACATGTCCTTTAGGATTTCTCTCAGGGTTGGCTGCCTCAGGTGCCCAGCCTGGGAAGAGTGAGTGACATTAGGCAGTTATCTGTGAGTGAAACCTCTCTGACAGATATCAAGGTCCTAAACTAGGCATGTCCAAACTTCGGCCCTCCAGATGTTTTGGACCACAGCTCACACAGTCCTTTGTCATTGGCAATCTAAGCTTAGAATTCTGGGAGTTGTGCTCCAAAACATCAGGAGGGCCGAAGTTTGAACATGTCTTCTGTTTAGGGCTTTATATGTTATTGTCAGAACCTTGAAGTCAACGTGGACATGAATAGGTAGCCAGTGCAGAGCGGCCAGTGTGGAGGTGACCTGTTGGTGCTGTCTAACCCCTGTTAGTAATCTGGCTGCTGTGTTCTGCACTAGCTGCAGCTTCCTCATTAACCTCATAGGTAGCCTCACATAGAGAGCACTACAGTAGTCTAATCTCGTGACTACGAGCACATGGACCAACATGGTGAGGGCCCTGGTGTCAAGTTAGGCATGCAGCTGGACAATCACTGCAGTTGGAAATGCAGTCTCTCAGTGCCATCATGGATTTCATGGTGAGTGGTGGGGTCCAAGAGCACACACAGGTTGTGCACCTCAACCTTCTCCTGTCATTCATGGGATTTAAAAACAAGAATAGCATCTTAAATAATGGCTGCCTTGCAAATTCTTTCAGATCATCCCTTGAGATAAAGTGACATATTTGTTCCAAAATGGCAGAGCTGAATCTTCAATGGAAGCCATCAAGCATGGCCTGTCCTCATGGTCCTTAGTAGTAATTGGCCCCTCTAATCCCTTCCAGGAAGCATCACAATCTATTGTATGCACAGACTCACAATCCCAACAGTCAAGGCAGGTCGGTAAGAGCAAGTGGGGGACTCCCAGGCCCATTCATTCCTGCCTACCTCCTTAACAGAGGTGTAGGATGGGAGCCCTGCCTGTGTTCACCGAATTCTATGTACGTGTGAATAATTTCTTGCTGGCCTGCATGCGTGTATTGATACTTCCTTTATTTCTTAGTCTTTACTACACCCATCTGTGCTGTGCTTTCCACCCCCTGCACCCAAGATGAAAGCCACAAGATCACTTTTTAATTTTTTTTATTAGTCGCCTCTACAGGTATAGCTTAGTCTTACAAGGTCACCTAATCACACAATGACGACCTTCAAGCGTGGGAGCACAAAAAAAGTGCCAGTGTTCTCTTTCTTGGAAATGCCTCTTCCCTCTTGTGTGATGGGTGCTGGTCGCCTCTGGATGTTGCACTCTGCAATTGCTCAGAGGCATTTTGTTATTTCACACGTCTTGTAGAGAAAAATCCCCAAACCAAGATAATGTTGATCACATTGCCCTCACATCCTTTGTCAGCTGGACTCCCTCCTCATTAATGTCAGCTGAATCTGCATCATCATCCTCAAGTACATGGGCATCAGCCCTGAGGAACATGGGCTTAAATAGAGGACTGAAACTGTTATGGGAAGTGCCCTTGATCCCAAGCCAGCTTAATGGAGTAGGCCTTCTTCTTTTTTCCCTCCCAGCAGGAATTTCCTTACCCAAGTTGTCTAGCTGATTTTTTTCTACTGGAGAGATGGAAGAAAATACGTCTTTCCTCCAGTTGCTTCCAAACAAACCAATTGTTCTTTCTCCTCGCTAAACAGAATGCTTTGTGCATCCTCAAACAGCAAGATTGTTGCTTGATCTTATGTGAACACAGGGCAGTATGTCCATTAAAAGACCCAGTGCACAAGAAAATTTAAAATGGGTGCAATGCTTTGGGGGATTTTTTTTTTAGAACTAAACAACAAGTATGAATTTATAGTTGACATTAATTGAAGCTTAAATTTAGGGAAAGGGAAAATCACGATTGCTCATTCACTTTATTCATTCCCTATTATGGGGCCAAATTTTACATAAAGGATTTAATGTAAAGCAACGGGGGAATCATTAGTAGTAACAGCTAATTACGACATCCTTGTTGTTGCAGTGCTTCTTCCTAGCATTTTTCTGCAAGTGTGTGTGTGGGGGGGTCTGCTCTATGGATCCTGAAATGTTACTTTGCCCGACTGATCACGTCTTCAGGCTGCAGGCCAGAGATTTGCATGTCCTTATTGATAGTGCCTTGCTATCTCTGTTTTGGTCACCCACGTGGCTCTTGGCCATCGATCTTCAGGTGGTACGCAGTTTTTGACAATGGTGGAAGGTGCAGCTTCGAGGATGTGTCCATCCCTACCAGTAAAGCTGCCTTTCTCATATCTTCTGATATCACACCTACAGTTGCTATCTCATCAGTGATGTGGTTGAGGAGGATGGAGACCTCTGATATTCAAGAGGGGATATGCAGTATTTCCAAGGGATGGAGGCAGCTCTCTCTATGCCCTTTGTTGGCTCCCAGCACTGTGTGTTTCCAGTGCAACAGGGCAGACGATATTCTTGTAAATCTTAGCTGCTGCTGCTAATTATTAATTGTCGTTGCCTTCTTGTTAATCTGTTGTTGTTTTTCTGCTCGCTGCTCCTGGGAGAGGATGTGTTCTGTCTGTACAATGTACTTCTTCCGGCATTTCGCCAAAGTGTGTCTGTCTGTCTGTCTGTCTCTGTCTCTGTCTCTGTCTCTGTCTCTGTCTCTCTCTCTCTCTCTCTCTCTCTCTCTCTCTCTGTGTGTGTGTGTGTGTGTGTGTGTGTGTGTGTGTGGGCGGGAGGGAGGGAGGGAGGGAGAAATCCTAGTAATTGCCACATTGAGCCGGCAGGGGGCGAGTCGACTCGGGTTAGCGGACCGGAGTGAGCTTTTTATCCCAGCAGGGGTCGCTGCGTTTTTGTCATTTCGAGGCGGTGCGGCGGGGGGTGTGGGGGAGCGAGAGAAAGCGGCGCCGACTGGCGTTTTCGCGCGATGTAAGGAAGCCGCCGGCAGGGGGCGCTCGGAAGGCGCTGGAGCGCGCGCCGGGCTAAGTGGGAGAGCGAGCGAGGGGAGCGTGCGGGCGAGGGAGGGAGCGAGGGAGCGAGCGCGCGCGAGGCAGGCAGGCAGGGCGGCGCGGCCCAGGCCGGCGGCGGCGGCGGCGGCGCTGGGAAGATGGCGGTGCGGAAGAAGGACGGCGGCCCCAACGTCAAATATTACGAGGCCTCGGACACCGTCAGCCAGTTCGACAGCGCGCGCGTCTGGCTGGGCAAGAATTACAAGAAGGTACCGGCCTCTGCCCAGGCCTCGGCCTGCCCCTCTCTGCGTGCGCCCACCCCCACCCCACCCCCACCCCACGGACCCTTTGGGCCGCCGAAGGGGGGAAAAAGGGGGTGGGTGGGCGCTCCTCCTCCTCCTCCTCCTCTGGCCCCCCAGATCGGTTCCTTGCATCCTCCCTTGGCATCGGTGGTGGTGGTAGTGGGGGGGGGGTGCAGGGGAGGTCCAGATAGACATCTCCCCCGTCCACCGCCCCGCACCTCTTGTGCCTCTTTTGCAGATGCCCACCGACCAATTCCCCCCCCCAAAAAAACCCAGCCCTCTCTCGACCCCCCCCAACTACCCCTCCCAACCCCCACCCTTATGAAGCAAAGCAGGCCCGGAAGGGTTTTTTGGGGGGTGGGGGCGGGGTGGGGGCGGGGTTTTGGGGGGAATAACGGCGTTACAAAACGGGAAGGGGGGAAGGCGCGCGTTGAGCAGGGGGGCCAAGGAGAGGGGGGTCCGTCCGTCTCTCCCCCCCCCAGGGCGAAGGCCAAGGGGCGCCCACCGGCAGCTTTACTTCTCCCTCTCCCTCCCCCCCCAACCCCTCGCCTTCCCCAGTCGCACACGGCCTATCATCATCATCACACGGCACGGGGGTCGCATCCTGGGGGTCGAACCCCCTCCCCGGGTCCAGCTGCCCGCGTCACCCCGAATGAGGAGGAGCAGCAGCCCCGATGGGTCCCTCTCTGGATCGGGGACCCTCGGGGGGGGGGGGGGGGGGGGGTTGGGGGGGGGGGGTTGTTCGCTCCGCCGCTCGTGGAGGGCTCCCTTTTTAGGACGGCAGGACCCCGTTTTGACAACTCCTGGCCTCCGCTCCTGCGTCGGGTTTTTCTTTTCCCGCCCCAGACCGCCTAGAAGAGACTCCCTTCTCTGACCTCTTGGTGTTGTGTCATGCCGGTGTCCCCTGCTGCCTTGTTGTCTTTTTGCCCCATGAAACCTTTTTTCTCTCCCCCCCCCCCATGCTCTTGCCAGGCACGGTTCCTATCTGTCTGGCACCGGCTTTCCCCTTCTGCTCCGGTCAGGGAAACTTTCATTCATTGGGACTGTTCACTGACCTTGCTGTTCTGTTTGTTTATTTTAGAAATTGCTTCTCTTTCTGCTGAGGCGGTAACGACCCCTTGCTGGATCTCAGTCCTTGCAACCGACTTGATCTGCGATAGTTGGCTTGCAAAAAACAAACAAAAACAAACAAACAAACCCAAAAAAAAACAGAAAATGTGTAGGAAACAAAGCATTTGCCGCTTTGGAAATAGGAAATGGAGATTTATACCCCCAGTACAGATTCTTAGCCATTCCCTTGATTTTCTTTGGACATCCTGCTTTTTCCTAATGTAGATTTTTGTCTGTGGGATATACTTTTTCTGCTTCACTTTAATCTCTGTGTCCCTCTATTTTCTTTGAGAGGCAGGAGTCAAAAGAAGATGATGGATGTTTTCTCTGTACCAATTCTATTTGTATGTTAAATCTGCTGCTCCTTTCAGCTTTTCTCTCAGTCTGTACTGAGCTGAGAGGAGCAGAAAGGCCCAGCTACTGAGTGGGGTATTGGTCTCATCTTTTCTGACCGTTTCCCTGTCCACAGATATAAGATGAGATAATTTGGGAAGCAGCACGTGGAGCAAAAGTATTTTTCTCCTCTTAAGATCTCTGTTCCTGGATGGCTGCTTCCTCTTTGCCAACTGCATGGTTCCCAGGATCTGACCTTTGACCTTCTGACCAAGAGACAGGGCATGGCGGGGTCAACAATCAGCCCCCTGAGTCTGGAGTGACAGCTTGTGTGACCTGCATGCCTGCTTCCCTCCCCCGCCCCCCAAGTTCAAATAACTAGTCAATCTTCTGGTAGTTCGAGAACAAAATCTGAAGAGTGACAGCATTGATGGGCTCAAAATTTTTCAAAGTCCTGTAGCAGAACTAAAAAGCTAGCAGAATGCCACTTGTTTGATGTTGGGGATGATTTAAAATGGAAATAAAATAACCCTAAGATAGACAGTGTGTAAAATGTTTAGTTGGTTCATACAAACTGGGAGAATTGAGGAGGAGGTTTGCAGTGATGCTGGAGCTCTTATCTCTGTTCCACCTGAACAAATTAATGGCAAGAAATTTGTGATAAGCTGGAATTTGGATTCCCAGTGACAGTGTTTTGAAATGGTTGCAGGAACATTCTTGAGACCACGAAAATTGTGACCGATTTGCATTGGATGCAAATTGTCCAGGGCAGATCAAATGCATTTGGAACAGGATTAAATTGTTAGTGTTAGTATGACTGCTCATTCTCTTGCTAGACACATCCATACTTATAGTACAGTGGTCCCCCGCCCTTTTGCGGTTCATATACTGTGGTCCTGCTATATTGTGAGACTGCAGTATATGAAAAAAGGCACCCTGGGATAAGAGGTGGGGGGAGCCTGTTTCAGGCCTCCCATACTTACCCCAGGACTGGCGCTGCCCTGAACGGGCCTGCAAGGGCCTTCCCAGGCCTTCTGGAGGCCCCAAAAGGTCTTCCCTGCAAACCAGAAGTGACTTCCGGATTGCTGAAAATCATTTCTGAGGCCTCAGAGGACCTTTCTAGTCCTGTCAGAGGCCTCAGAAATGATTTTTGGTGATCAAGAAGTCACTTCTGGTTCGCAGGGAGGCCCTTTTGGGGCCTCCAGAAGGCCCAGGAAAGCCCTCACAGGCCCATTCTGGGCAGCGCCAGTTCTGGGGGTAAGTACCAGAGCCCCCAACTAGGCCCCCTAGGCCTGACCTGACCTGCATCTGCATATCATGGATTTTCAGTTATCGCAGGTTGGGTCGGATCCCTAACCCCCGCAATAGGCCGGGGGGGGTGTCACTGTACTTTTCAAACATTTCTATTATCATTGCAGGGTTTTACACTTTACTCACTGACCATAAGTCTTGTAACACCTAATATACTTTACTCAGAAGCAAGTTAACTGTCACCAGTAAGGCCTACTCCAGTGGACGTTTATTTAGCCATGAGCACTCATTGTGTCTAAATCCATAGACTGTACATTCTAGGAAGAAAGACTATGCCGTCTTTGTTTGGGGATTTGGACGTATCACCGTGTGCTGTTTTTCCCTTCCCAAGAATGTGTCCTTGTCAGTGAGACCTTGCTTGCATTTTTATCATACCTGTTGCGACATCAGATCCATTCTTGTCAGCAGTAAGAAGAAAAGGGATTGTGGAGTTAACAATGTAATTGTTGCCAAAATGGGGCACGATCCAGTTGTAAGTTAAAAGTATCTTTTCCAGTCCTGGTTGATGACCCTGTTGTGGTTTGTCATGAGCCACTGCTAGTGGAGAATGAATAATTTGGATGTCGCCTGCCATGCTGACATAATCTGTCTCTGGTTTACCAAGAGGGCCTGGTGGGAGGCTTTGGTTACAGTTTAGCTAAAAGTGTTCACCTTCCTTCCCACAGTACATCCAAGCAGAGCCACCTACCAACAAGTCCTTGTCCAGTCTTGTGGTGCAGCTGCTACAGTTCCAAGAAGAGGTGTTTGGGAAACATGTCAGCAACGCACCCCTCACCAAGTTACCAGTAAGTGCCACAGCCTTCTTAATCTCTTTGCGGTAGGAGAGGAACAACAAAATCTTCCACACCGTCGGCCATATCAAGAGCTGTCTTGTTGTGCTTTGGCCGGGCCAGTATAGTCACGTTTGAACAATGGTAGTTCAAGATAGTTGTTGTGAGTTTTTTGGGCTGTTTGGCCGTGTTCTGGAAGTTCAGAACACGGCTAAACAGTCCGAAAAGCCCACAACAACTATCGGATCCCGGCCGTGAAAGCCTTCGAGAGTAGTTCAAGATCCTAAACAACAATCTTTCAATTTTTCTTCTGCCTCCTGTAGCACAAGCAAAATTCTGTGGTTTACCCTGCTATAGTGGAAGCACTAGTTTAAGTGAAAAGTTCCCATCATGTAGGGAACGGCGGTTCAGAGGAAGTTTTGTTGAATCATTTCTATCTGGCACACTCGTCTTCTACGTTTAGAGAGTAGAGCACGCAGAGTAAAGGAGGTCCTTGTCTTTCATCTGTGGCAATGTCCAGAAGTTTGGCAGAAAGTGATTTATGGTATGTCCCAAGTCTGAGTTTGAGCCCATGAAACTAATGAGGATCCTAAGTGCAGAGCATGTGTTTTCCTGGGACTTGGTTCCTTGTGGGACATCTTGGTGCCAATGCTGTCACGTTGTTTGGTGCTACTGCCCCCATGTCCTGCCTGCGAGCATCCCAAAGACATCTGGTGTGCCACTGTGTGAACACAATGCTAGACTAGGTAGGTCTTTGTTCTCATCAGCAGAGCTATTATAATCTTCTTATAGGAGTCACAGGCTAATATCATCTGCAGTTTGATTTAGGAGGAGAAGGCCTTCTTTGCAGGAGTGGGCCCTTTTAAAAAAAGTGTAATTGCAAGAGAGGGAGAGGTTTTCATGGTGCATCAGCTTGGAAGTGGAGTTGCTACTTCCTCCTCCTTGTGCCCTGTGATCCACACACTTTCACCCCTTCCGTTGAGCTTGGGAAAATAGGGCGAAGTTTCTTTCTAAGCTTGTTTGCTCTGTAAGGCTGATGTAAAAGGTAACTAGAAGTGGGGTGGGGGGGATGAAGAGAGAAAGAATGGAAAAAAGGAGAGCAGATAGGTGATATATGTGAGAATAACTGCAATCGTAGACTCATAGAGTTAGAAGAGACCTCAAGGGCCATCCAGTCCAAACCCCCTGCCATGCAGGAACCCCCATCACAGTATTTCCAACAGATGGCCATCCAGCCTCTGCTTAAAAGACCTCCAAAGAAGGAGACTCCACCCCCACCCCCATGGCACTGCCGAACAGCTCTAACTGTCATGAAGTTCTTCCTGATGTTCAAATGGAATTTCTTTTCCTGTAGTTTGAGACCATTGCCCCGAGTCCTAGTCCCTGAAGCACATATCTAGTCTCTGATCACACGTGTGTAGTATATTTCTGGCTCTCCACAGCTTTCCATTATGAATGCATCACCCCATCATCAACATCATCTTACAACTGCCAAGTTGGAAGGGACCCTATGGATCAATCAAGTCTGGCCCCTGTCAAGGTGGCCCAGTGGCCTATTCTCCCACCCTCTGCCTCCACAGCCACTGGACTATCCTTCAGTTTCTTGATCCATGTTGATCTAGGTAACAGGAAAACAAATTGGTTTGAACATACCAGCACAGCAACACAAAATGTAGCGCAAGGGTAATTTATTTATTTATTTATTGAATTTATATCCCGCCCATCTTCCCAAGGGAACTCTGGGCGGCTTACAAGGGCTGAACGAATCAGCAAACCATACAGAAGGGGCAACAAACAGCAATTTAAAAACAACATAATAAACAACTTAGGCATCATAAAAAGCAAACGAATGCTCTGCGACAGCAAATTGTTGAGCGAGCAATATAGATGGCGAGAGGGGGGGAAAATAAAAATGAAAAAAATGAAAAAAAAATTAATAATTAGAGAAGATTGCCAAAAGCCTCGCTAAAGAGCAGAGTTTTTAATGCTTGGTGAAAAGTTAACAGGGACTCTGCAGAGTGCACTTCACTTGGTAAGCTGTTCCATAATTCAAATCCCTTCACATTTGGGTGGCCAGTCTAGTATCAATTCATCACGTCTTGTCTGGTAGAAGGATCATAATTTAGTTTTGCTGGCTCCTTTCTGGAAAGATGAGCTCAGTTCTTCTCTTTCCATATAAAATTAATTCTGAGTTTATTGGATTGACCTTCCTTCAAAGAATCTTCTCTAATCAAGTGGATTTGCTGATTGACCTTGATTTGACAATCTGTGCTGAGCTACCTTACTGATATTTTGAGAATCCATTGTAAGGGCAGACTTTTTTGCAGTAAGGCGAATAATGGGTTATGTCATGCTCCAGCTGCTTGGGAACACACTGATGTTTCCCATTGGGGAGACTTGATTTCTAAAATAGATGCAGGGGACATAACTCTCTACCCGGCTTTCACTGTATTTTACAGATAAAATGCTTCTTAGATTTCAAAGCTGGTGGTGCCCTGTGCCATATTCTTGCTGCAGCCTATAAATTCAAGAGTGACCAAGGATGGTAAGCCCTTTCTGTGTTAATATAATAGCATCCTCTCCCCCAAGGCAAGAATTCTGGATTATATGTCCACAGAGGTAAAGTCTGTCTTTTTAGGCTGAAATGAATGAGTACTTGATTCATGGTTGGCAGTTACAGTATTTTTCTGTGTATAAGATTGTATTTTTGTCTAAAATTGTTAGACCAAAAAATGAGGGTTGTTTTATACACGGAACTAAGCCAAGGAGGGAACTGCACTGTTGTGAAATTGTAATTTTGGGTTGGAAAAGTGGGGTTCGTCGAATACATGGGGACATCTTATAGATGGGAAAGTATGGGTATATCTTCAAATAATACATGTGTGAGAGTTCCTGAGGTAAATTTGTCTGCACTGTTCTTCCATATATTGGGAAGATAAGTCATACAACATTGCCGGCAACACACACAAGCAATGTCTCTGTTTTAACTTGTTATGTTTTAAAAATTCAGTAAAATATTTTAAAAAAGAATCATCTAACATTATTGTGAGGATTTTAATTAGATTAATAGATCTTACTCTCTTAATAGCCTTGAATAATATATTCTTCTCTCTAACAGCTAATAGTACACAAAATTCCATTGTATTCCTTTTCAGAGAGGTTGACACAGTTAACTTGTTGCAGGGGGGGGGACCCAAAGAGCCCTGGGGTAGCTAAAAGACTAACAAATATATTATGGTGTAAGCTTTTGGGTTGGAGGGTAAGCAGATTTATCACATACTGAATATGTTAGGACTTAAGAAGCTATAAGGCTCTTCGTTGTTTGGAATGTATGAACTTGTATACATTCAGTAATGTTACCAGTGAGAAAGCAGTAATAACATTACCAAATCAGTGTCATTACTCAAGAGGTGTTGAGTGGTGATGAGCTCTCTCTTGCTACATTAAATATATAAGCAGCTAACCCAGTAGAAATATTAGGAGTAAGGAGTACAGCCTTATGTGAGTTTTTTTCTCTCCATATGTGAGGCCCCAGTACTAAGTACTGTTTTGTAGTTGAGTCATCCAGACTCCAGGTTCTGGGCTGTTTTTCTTGCCTTCCCCTACTTGTACAATAGATTAGTGGTGAGGTGTGAATTGTGCCTTTCCTGACAATTGCTGTTTTCTTCCAATGAGGCGGCGTTTCGACTTCCAGAATCCATCTCGGATGGATCGCAATGTGGAGATGTTCATGACCATTGAAAAATCTCTGGTGCAGGTAAGGTGACACCTCCCATCTCCCCACCCCTATTGAAAAACCACTGCTTCCGGCCATCAGTTATTGATTTGCACCATTTGTTGGTTTTCCAGAACAACTGCCTCTCGCGACCTAACATCTATTTGCACCCAGACATTGACCCTAAATTGCAGGCCAAGTTGAAAGACATAATCAAACGACACCAGGTGGGTAATAAGACTGTCAGACCCCATAAATGCTGGCCCAAGAGGAAATCTATAAGAGTAAGAGAGGTTTGAGATAATAGTAGATTTAGGTACTTAGGATTAAAAATAATGTCACTTTATGTCAATGTGTGTTGCTTCACGGCCCACCTCACATCTGGAGGAGCTGTTCTACCAGCCCTTT
The DNA here is from genome assembly GCA_023846285.1 of Phrynocephalus versicolor. NCBI lineage: Eukaryota > Metazoa > Chordata > Lepidosauria > Squamata > Agamidae > Phrynocephalus > Phrynocephalus versicolor. The sequence continues at coordinate 18,765,349 of JAHTLZ010003468.1, read as the reverse complement.
TGCTTTGGGTAACTTGTCCACAGGGAGTGGTATCTGTGACGTTCTCCTGTTCCTTGCTGTTCACAATACAGTAAGAAGTTAAAAGGAATAAGCCTGGTTAACAGAGTCATAGATGATTACTCAGCAGTCCCCTTCTGCTGAATAATCTCTGTAAGCAAGGGATTCCGAAGGCTTGCCTGCATATTTGTGAATGCAGAAGCTGCTGTTTGGTTTTGGAAGGCAGCTCTTTCATCAAGTTGTTGAAGAGGGTTCAAAGTGTCTGTGAAATAGGATGTCCCCCTATTTAGAAAGTCCATGTAGGTTAGCTTCTTGCAAACTTTGCAGCTTAGTCCTGGATTTATTTGAAAGTATGTCTCACTGTTTTCAGGAGAGATGATTCCTAGGTGAGTGCGCATAGGACTGGAAAAAAAGAGTCCTAAGAAGATGAGCTCTAATCTGAATTTGTGTGGTTCCTCCTTACATTACTGCCTCTTCAGATGAGAAGGATATATCAAGGATATCAAGGATAAGCAGCACTATGAGTTAAAAGTTAAACAAGTGCCACAGATTACTCAGGCTCTTTTAGCAAGGCAGCACAGTAACTCTACATAGACATTTGAACATTAATTGGAATCAGAAAGGTAGACTCCTGCCCAATGGAACGTATAGTCCAAATGCAGACAATTGAGAGAAATTGGGAAAACAAGAGACAACATTGTCTTTGGATGAAGACTAATGGATTAACCCAGAGACTCAGTGGGGGAGGTGGGTTTTCTTGAGAGCCACAGAGGGAAAGATGGCACCATATTTCCTAAAGAGTGCCAAGAACGTTTCCCAGACATAAGAAACAGCAGAGGATGGGTTCAAAGACCGGAGAATGAAGGCCTAGGCCAGTGGTTCTCAACCTGTGGGTCCCCAGATGTTCCTGGACTACAACTCCCAAAAGCCTCCATCACTCACTGTGCTGGAAGGGGTTTCTGGGAGTTGTAGTCCAAGAACACCTGGGGACCCACAGGTTGAGAACCACTGGCCTAGACAGTGCTTAAAGGAAGACGTTGCAAATATGGTTTGGAACTCATAATAAGAATTTAATAGAATTTTAACATGCAAGTATATTGGGGCTTTTTATTGATGAGGCTTAGTTGATTTCCCCTTTTTGGTTTTCCTAGCTATCTTCTGCTTTGTGGCCCTCCTCATAATGAGCTATACAGTAATACCTTGGTTTGCAAGCATAATCCTTCCCAGAAACATGTTTGTAAACCAGAGCACTCATATATATCAAAGCTAATTTCCCCATGAGAAGTACTGTGTTGGAAACCCAGGTGATTTGTTCTGGGGTCCAATAGACCACATAATGTACACACAAAATGCCAAACCTTACAATAGAAGTTGGTTAGAAGTCCACGTCCAAAACATGGTTTAGGTACCTGGCTGCTGAATCTGCTCTGCTTGAGTTTTTAATGTGACAATAATAAAATGCAATTTGTAGGCATATACACACTTGACTAGCTGCCCCATGAATATAAATGGTTTGAAAAATAAGAAAGGATGTTGAAAACAAATTAAAGAAAAATATAAAGAAAAATAAAACAAACCCCTTATTTGAAAACATTCCTGGCTGGTGCAAAGGGAAACTTCCCTTCCTCTCTGCTTTGGAGGCTGCCAGGTAGGTTCCAGACAATCACCCATAGTCCAGCGGGGGGGGGAGAGCCACCATTGGCTGTCTTGTGATCATGTGACCTGCTCTAGTTACTTGTATTGCAAGGAATTGCTTGTTGATCAAGGCAAAAATTAGAAGAAATGTTTGTTTGTCTCGCAAAGCAATCTGAAACCAAGTTACTCTTAAACCAAGGTATTACTGTAGTTTCCTAGAAATTGTATGTTCTGTGTTCTGGGTGTTGTAAATTTGTTTTGATGCTTTTTCAGGGAACAGTAACTGAAGATAAGAACAATGCTTCCCATATTGTCTTCCCTGTTCCTGGTAGTTTGGAGGAAGGTGAGGTTTCTGTTTGTTTCTGATTAGAGCAATTGTGAATTGTTTGTTTAGATCTTCTTTATCTTTTTGGGTGGTCCACTGGTGATGGTTGCTGCATTACACCACCCTGGATTGCAGTGAGACCGGTTCAGGACAGATGTCTAAAAATTCTGCACTATTTGGCTTTGTGGGAAAGTTTTGCCAGATATTTTGTAAGGAAGTGGCACACACACTGAAGTGGTTATTACACAATTGTAGTGGTTCTGAGGGTATTTTAAGGAGCCAAAGAAAGAAGCTTCATAATAAAGTGTCGGTCCCCAGATGTGTTGGTGAAAGAAAGTGTGATACAGCTCATACATCTCTTAGAGGTAAAATATGACTCCAATTTCTGTAGCACATTTTGTTTTTGTTTTTGTTTTTGTTTTGTTGTACAAATCTTGAAGAGCCATTGGATGCAGGAGTATCGCTTTCGTTTTGAATGGGAAGCCTCATAGACACTATCCCTGTGGTTCACTCTGAACGATGTGTACAGTTTTTCTGAGTCTCTCTGTTCCATCCTGGCAGCTCAGTCAGGACATAATCTGAAGGGAAAAGCAGGGTGGTGAAACTTGGCAGCATCCTGTCCCTTGGAGCTAGGTCGCGAAAATGCTTATCTATTGGAGAAAAAGGAGGAGCAAGTGATTTGAAGATTCCCTCTCCTACCACAGGTACCCATCTGCTGGAGGCTGAACAGAAAAGCTTGGCTATTTTGCCAGTCAAAACATGCCTCCGTTAATTTGATCAGCTCCAAACAGTGATATTTCTTTGGAGCTGAACCCCGGGGTTTCCAGCCAATTAGTTCTTCTCCTTCCTATACTTCTTTGCCTGTTTATTTTTATCTTCATTAATCAGCTCAGCTGTAACAATGATATAAATCTCACTTCTCATTACATGTGTTCTCGTTTTCTATGTCCGCTTGTGTGTTTCACTCTTTTGCTCTTGGTTCGTTCTCCTCAGTGTATCTTCATTAATCACCCAGTTGATCCAAGGGATGCTTTAACATCCCTGCCATGAACCCACATTCCTGGTGTGCTTCTGTATTTTTTTAATGGCAAGCTGCATCAAAACCCGTGATTCTTCCGACTCCGTGCCATGCGGTGGGGTTGATAATTCAATAGAATGACAACGCTGGCGTTTTTGTCACATTTTTTCATTGTAGAAAATGTTGCTCTGGGCCGTGTCTCTTTTGACTGCTATTGCCTGCCTGCGATTGCACTATTTATTCACTCAGATTTCATTCAACGCTCATTTGTCAACAAGCTTCTTACAGGATTGCAATTGTTGTGCTGTCTTGTCTTTGCTACTTGTCTGCTGTTAAAATCTCTCCTGAATCATTTAAAGACGTGTTGTTGTTTTACTTTTGCCTTTGATCTTCCTTGTATCTTTTCATATTCTCTCCCCCCCACCCACCCACTTCTTAGCTCTTTGGTGGGCAGTGCTCTTCCTTTCGCTTTTCTGCGAGACTTACCAGACAGCAGTTCATCAGCAGCAGGCAGAACGTGTGTGGTTCTTTCCGTGTAGAATATCTTGTCATCTTAAGGCATTTACAAAGAAGACCGCACAAGGCTTCTTGGAAAACGATCGGTGGCCCCCTCGGTATGATTCATTGAAGGTGTTTCTCTGGGGCAGGGTGATTTCGTGCGGCCAGCCCGCTCTTGATCCTGACCCAGGAAGGTGTCAGGATGTTCTCCCACCAGTCTCCAGCAGAGATCGTCCACTCTGGTGAGCCTGTGGCTGCTCCCAGAAACTCACCATCTCAGGTTACTTCATTAATCTTTTCGTGGAGGAGCTGAGGGTCCCATATAAACGAAGGAAGGAACATGTAGCAGCCACAGCATCCAACCCTCTGACTCAGGCATTTTAAGGGGTGGGGGGAGCCACCTCTAGCAGTGGCTCAAACATTTCCCTTGTCATCCTCCTCCTTTGGGAAGGCCTTCGCAGATGCCATAGTCCTTATTGCTGTAGTAGCCATGGCTGTTTCTTGTGCTTCTTCTTGGGCAAATGGCCTGTTGTCGAATGGGCCTTCTCCAAGGCAGCTCTAGGGAATGCATCTTGACTAATCCCTGGTAGGGCAGAGGGTGGGTGGGTGCCGCTGATCCTGCTGGGGCAGCGGCCTCTGCCTTCATTTTATGGAGGTCCCTCAGAGCTTCTAGGGAGGAGTCTGCTCTGCTCTCATTTTCCTTCTGCTCCTGCAGCGTTCCTGTTTTGCAAAGGACTTCTGGGGATGCTTGTTTGCGTGAAGTTAGAGGAGCTTGCTCCCTCCATCAGGCAGCTGGAGCCACCCTTGGCAGCCGGGAAAGAGAGCCTTAAAGCTTAGAAATCTTCCTTTTGCTTTTGTGAAACAGACTGACTTGCTAGTATTATCCAGAAATCTGTTAGTGCTAGAAACTCAGAAATGAAGAACACTTTCCTCCGGCCCTCTCACTTTGAAGCGGTGGGGACTGAATGATGACTAATTTCCCACAGCATGCAACGGGGGCTCGACTTCCTTGACTTTTTATTTGGAATTCAGTCTTCTTTGCCCTTCAGCCAGTTAGGCTGTAAAATACTGTGAGGTACAGAGTGGTCTTAAAAACCTGAATCAATCAAACTATTAAACAATCTTTAAAAGTCAAGGAAAATGACACTTTTTCCACCTTGAAGAATAACAGTATAGGTGCTAGTTAACCTTTCCTAGGAAGGAGATTCTACAAATATGAACCATTCTCCCAAAGGACCGGGTCTTTGGTCTCTGTCTTGAGGTGGTGGGGATGGGATACCCAGGCCACAAACAGGTCATTGGTGCAGCCATTCTTTCCTCCTTTTGGGATTAAAAACTCATTTCTTCTATGGGGTCTTGGGTTAATTTGCTGCCACAAATGCAGTCTATAATACAAGGGATATAAAACAACACATTTCCAGTGTAAAGTGATGGCTTGGATAACAGTCCATCATTCATTTTCTCTGTCTCTCTCCAACTCCTTTATTTAATTTTATTTTTTATTGCAGAAGAGTGGGTTCGGCCAATTATGAAGAGAGACAAGCAGGTCCTTCTTCACTGGGGTTACTACCCTGACAGGTGAGCTGGGGCCGCTTCTTAGGATTTGACGTTCCTATGTCTTTCCTGTCCTCTGAGGATGGGCTGTACGTGGACCTGGGTTTGCCAGTTGTACCCGTGCCTTTGAGATTTGCTGCAGGGTGGGTTAGTTCCTGACTTGACCCTTGAAGGCCTGCTGGCTTCCCTTTGTAGCTACGACACATGGATCCCAGCAAGTGAAGTTGAAGCCCCCGTGGAGGATGCCCCCACGCCAGAGAAACCCCGTAAGGTAAACAGCAGCTGCCGTGGAGTGTATGAGGAGTAGCGATGGGCACGAAACAAATTAAAAATTCATTTCGTTATTCATTGTTTGTTTCGTTAGGTAACAAAATGAATAACGAACTGCCCCCTCAAAGAAAAATGAAACAAAATGAAACTGAAATTTTTATTTCGTTAGGTAACAAAAAATTTTCATTTCTTTTTGTTTATCATCCCCCCATCCGGCATCTTCTCCTACCTGAATACTGGGCCGGGACTCGCTGCTGCTGCTGACCAGTTCCCACAGGGAGTCCGAGGCTGCCGGGAGGCCTCCCTCCAGCAAGAAAAATAAAAAATAAATAAATAAAAAGAGCACCGATCAACCTGTGTTATGGCTGTTCGGTGCTTGAGTAAAAGAAATAAATAAATAAAAGCACTGACCCGGCCCACGGGCCAGCTGATTGGTGCTTGAATAAATAAATAATTTTTTTAAATGCACCAACCCGGCCCGTGGGCTAGCTGGTTGGTGTGATAAGGGGGGAAAAAGAAAAGGAAAAAAACACCCCATCGACCTGACCTGCGGGCCAGCTAGTCAGTGCAGGTAAAAACAAACACAAGAAAGTGCCAACCTGCGTTTTAATTTTTTTAAACCAAAATTCATTTGTTTTAAACGAAATAAAACAATGGAAAAAACCAAAAAATGAAACAAAACACCATTTTGGCATTTCATGCCCATCTCTAATGAGGAGTGCTTCTGGCCGCAGTCAATTGGAGGGTACCGCAAGGCAGCTAAATGTGCCGTTGCCCTGTCTTGTGACTCTAGCTTAGGACTGGGAAGTGGCGTCTTTCCTCTTCTTCGTTGGGGGTGCCCAGGCTTCTCTTCTCTTGACACCCAGGTTCATGCTAAGTGGATCCTGGACACAGACACTTTCAATGAGTGGATGAATGAAGAGGACTATGAAGTCAATGACGAAAAGAGTCCTGTCTCCCGCAGGAAGAAAATATCTGCCAAGACTCTCACGGACGAGGTATGCCGTTTCTATAGAAGCTGTAGAACCTTTTTGAGTAAAAATGTTTGCTCACCTGAAATGATGGGGGAGGGGCACGAAGAGCCCAACAAATTGTTTTCCCAGCTCTGGAATTTGAGCTGGGTAAAAGGTATATATTATTGGAGAATTTGGCTAATTCCTTTTGTAGTTAGCAGAGTATCAGGTCCTGCACAGAGGAAGTGTGAGAGAACAGCTTTAGTCTCAGTATCCCACCCCTTTTCACAGTGACTAGTACTTTAAAAATCAGTCTGGAAGCATTTTAAGTAAAAAAAATGAAGTATCTTTACTTACACTTGTTCTCTATAGTTACAATCAGTAGAAAAACAGGGAAAATGGGGCTTTCTCACATGGAAGAGATCCCTCCATGTTTCCTACATGCTCAGAGGTGGAAAAGAGAGAGAGATTAAAGACAAAGAAAGTGAACTTTATAAATAGGTTAAAGGAGAATCCATTTAGGTCCTAAAATCCTACTCCCACTAATACCCTGTGTTAGAAAGCATGCAAGATGATAATAATACCAGCATGTATTTGTGGATAAGAGGTTGTGGTTCACTTTTGGTTCACTGTCCAATTTCTGGGACCAATTAGCACTTGATGTCTGCTGTAGTTGGAGTAGCTTGACCAGACTCAGCCTTGATTTTGGAACTATCTCTCTCTCTCTCTCTCTCTCTCTCTCTCTCTCTCTGTGTGTGTGTGTGTGTGTGTGTGTGTGTGTGTCTGTGTGCACGCCATTTTATATAACATGAACTTCTGGTGTCTTCGTGGCTACAAGGTTCTAATTATGCAGTCTTGCTTTATAAGTGTAAAAAAAATCTCAGTCGGGTATAAAGAGTCCATTAATAATAATGACAAAACTACATGAGACTGATTGATTCATCCCTGGTCTAAGACATGAAGAGAGGTAGGTAGGTACTTTTACAGGTTAGGATTTGAAAATTCATAATTATGGTCCCGACTCTGGAAGGCGATGTGCACAGATACCTTTGTCCTCTGCCCTTGGTGTCCCTCCCATTAGAATGGCCATGCACTGATGAACTGCTGGATCACTCAGTGGGTTAATTCTCTTGCTGCAGAGCCAGAGGGCTGGGAGTTGGGTTCCCCCCTGGGGCTCCTTGACAGGGGCTGGACCTGGTGATCCCATGGCGGTCCCTCCCAGCTCTGTAGTTCAAAGGCTATTATTATTATTATTATTATTATTATTATTATTATTATTATTATTA